>NW_019775836.1:0-95020 GCF_001039355.2 Lingula anatina
CATTGCATTTACCAAACTTCCCAATTTTTTATTCATATTTAAAATAACATTAAAAAAATCTCTTTTGAAATACTCAGTTCTAGGGAGGGTTCTTTCAATTTAAACTTTATTTTCCATTTCATGCCAGTTTTAAATTTCACAATTACAATAATACATTAGGGGAAAAACTGAGGTGTTTGAATTACTTGAATAATTATCAATATCATTATAGTAATAACTGAGACCTACCCCATCAGCATCTGTGGCATTAACATCCAATACAACTGAACCTACAGGGAAAGTGTTGGATATATTTCTAACATAGTCAGGAACTTCTGGCCTGGCAAAGTTCCGTAGAGGTGTCACTGTAAGGCAGCGGATGGCCTGGTCGTTCGGGAAGGCGCTGTCATAGGCAGCCACACATATCTATATTATAGAATATGTCATGATTTCGTTGATATGGTGTGAGAAGCAAAAAATGATTAAGCAAAAGTAAATTTATTCAAATATGAAAATCACAAAAAAACATACACATAAACACACACACACATACACAAGCACACACACACAAATATGAATCAAGGAACTGGAACAATTATGTACAATCATTTTGAACTTTTAAATTAGTGATGATACTGAATTTCCCTTAAAATTTTTCATACTCAAATCTTTGAAAAATGTTATGTTTGTTAGCATATCTTTCTCAAATGAGCAAATATAATAAATTCAGTCTAGATCAGACATGTAGCATTGTTAATCAATGTGACTGGATGAGAGATAAAGTGTGTTAGGTGTTCCAGTACATACAGTTTTTCATTTGGCAATACTGGAATAAATCAGAACATCTGCTCCCTCTAGTGGAGTGTTAAGCACTCTAACCTCATCTGTAGTGTACTTACAAAGTAAGCCGATGTCCTTGTCTCGTCTTCTGTCATGGAGCGCTTGATATAGATAAGACCAGATGTGGGGTCTCTCATTTCAAAGTACTGAGTGGCTGGGTACTGACCCATGACGCGGTAGTTGATGGTGTTCTGAAGTGAAAAAAAAAATAGAACGATTCTCCATTACCCAAATAAACAAGTAAAAAGTTAAAAATTTGTGCTATACTGACAAAGGCGATGGTCCCACATGACCAAAAGTCTTAAATTATATTTCATATTTCTAAATGACTGGTTGCTGGTGTTAAGGTTGTTCACTTTTTGGTGACTACCTGAGGCAACAAGATAATTATTTCACCACAATTATGTAAGCCAACAAATTACTCCACACACAAGTATTTTTTTATTTCAGTTCTGCAAGTAAGCCCAACATTCATAAGAATTTACTTAATATATCTACAAAACTAGACAACTACATGACCAAGGATCAAATGTGACTACAATGGAAAATAAAACAAAACAAAACAAAACAAAACATACTACAAGATTCTCATCAGTGGCTTTGACTTGATAAATGGCTCTGTTGATAGTAGTGTTAACAGGGAGGGGGAGCGTAAATGGAAGGTTCTCAAATGCGGGCTGAGCTCCAGATCTCAAAATGGTAACATTCACGTGTGCTATGGCAGTCTTGGGTGGTTGGCACTGGTCACTGACCTCCACAGCGAACTAGAAAACAGTTACTGTCAGTTTTATATCAATTAGAACCAAATTGATAAATAAATCTGTATTTTCCAAAATAACGATTTTTAGGAATGATATTTATAAGTTTGAAAAAAGTACCTGTAAAGAATGCAAACTTTTCTGAGTCAGTTAAATTATTCTTATTAAATTACTAAGGTTTTTGAAAATTTCCAGCAGTTACACATCAAATTTTCAAATTAAACATATATTCATTTTCTTACAGCCCTGACTGAGCTGATCATGAACAATGAAAACCAATATATTATTGCTCACTTGTGATACCAAGCGTTCTTTGTATTATGTAAACAATATTGAATAAACCCCACCTTCTTCAAGGGTGTTAAATATACTTATACTTCTTACTTACCTTGACATTTTGCTTGTAGTCCTTACTTTTGTTTATTGGTTTCATGATATATTTTGTGACCTTGATATATATATATATATATATATATATATATATATATATATATATATATATATATATATATATATATATATATATAATTTACCCTTGGTATGAGCTTATTTGTACAATACAATACTCACCTCATCACTGGATTGAGGTGCATCTTTCATTGGACGACGGGTGTATATCTGTCCAGTTCTGGATTCAATGTAGTACCACTGATTGACCTGGTTATCACCAATGATTTTGAATGTCAAAGAATCCTACAAGAAATACAAATACAATAACATTATGAGGTAACTTCATACTGAACAACACCTAGAACTCTCCAGCATGGAAATCAAAGAATATTTACTTGTATAGGACCAGTATGAACAACAGCAATGCTGCAGTGCTACTCTTTTATAGACATTATAGGCATCATGTTTCTTTTTCAACAAGTTATAAAATACATGTAGATTGTAAACTTACTAATTTATTTAACTATTACAATTAATAAAGGATACAGAAAACTGTTCAATTTTATTCACTAGTCTTTTTTAAATATTACAATTATATATCTAACATATGTTGGGGTCCTTTATACCCACAATTTAATAGAATATGGGCAAGCCCACAGTGTTATAATCAGCAAACATTCTTTTTTTACTTACATTTGTAGGATGAGAAGCCACAAGGGGCACTCCTACTTCCTGTCCAGCTGAAAACTGGTCAGTAATGGTCAGATAGTATCTCTGGATTAACAAGTTGGGGCCACGGGGGCTGCATATCACGTTAATGGTTAGAGTGCCCTGTGTCCTCTGGTCTGGGAAGGCACTATCAAACACTACTACTCTGATCTAGAAAAAAAACAAATAGTCTAAAACACATATCAAAATTTCTGCAATAGTCACATTTGTTTGTCAAGCTAGTAAAATTTTGAAGCTGTCTGAGATGTAATATATGTTTAAATTACCACAGGCCTTGTATTGTCAGCCTAGACACTATCAAAAACTGACTTTGTTGATCAGTTGTCACCCAATTGCTCTCAGGTACAAGTAATTATGAAAGGTAATTAGTCAGTTGACCTATATTCTCTCATGACTACCTGAGGATAATTGGATGACAATTGATCAACATTTACCTGTCAAGGGTCACCTCTGTGACAATGGCCATAGTGGCAGCTTAAAAAGCCAGTCAAAGTCTTCCAAATACACATATTAAGAGAAATAAAAGATAAAAATTAACATGCTGCCTATGGTAGTGTGCAACATTCCCATTTCTAATCCCACCTCCTGAGACTTACTGTGAATATTCTTCCACTCTGGCCACTCAAGGAGGACCTGAGAGTCAACCTTCCATTGGGTTCCATGTTGAAGTAGCTGGCATCCCCTGGGGGTCCAACAATGGAGTACTGCAAGGTGCCCTGAGAAGAATATAACAGTTTTAAATGACAAGGAGTGCCTTAGGTGCACCAGTTTGTGAAGAGGATTTAGAAAATTTTATGAGGATGGAGTTATCGAAATTTGCAAACATGCATGTGCAGACAGATTGTGATCATACTCAAAATAAGGGCTGCTGGTAAACATAATTCCATTTTTAATAA
This sequence comes from Lingula anatina, assembly GCF_001039355.2. The sequence continues at coordinate 3,593 of NW_019775836.1, forward strand.
GGATATTAAACAGGTCTTAATTTATAACTGCAGAATGTTTCATCTATTTTTACTAAAATTGTAGTTTGATTTTAAAACATTTAATGTAAATCCAGAAAATTTAGAATTTAAAAAGTATTATGATAACATGTTATAAAAAAAAAATAAACAACCAGTAGCAAAATTTAAATTTTAACGCATGTGCTTGTATCAGTGGAATAAATTTTTCCTTGCTATATTACATCTTATATGGCCACCTTACAGTAGCAGCTGAATTTAATATTTTCATATCATACTTACTTGTTGGTTAGAGTCCCTTGCTAACACAGTAAATAAGTGGCGACCCGGAGAAATATTGCTGGTGATGTTAACAATGTCTGGCAGGTTAAGGAAGACAGGTAAAGTGTTGTTAGTGGTCACTTGGACTGTGACACTGGTCTGTCTTGTACAGGGAGGCACCTGGTTGTCACTGGCTCTCACTGTGAGCTGAAAAATACACAGGAAAAATTTGACAGTTGAAGATATATAAACAGAAGGCTGCATGGACAGATGGTCAGGAAAAAAAATAGGCATTCAAAGTGAAATGGCATTTTTTGATGAATAAGTTTGAAGTGAGGAATGTGACTGACTGAAACTTGACTGTCAGACTTAATTGTGAGGAGACCTGAAATGTTCAAGGCCATGGCATGACCTTAGACTGCTAGAAGGTTGTAAAAAAAACATAAGAATTAATATATCTATTTAGTTTCTTCTTTATATTCTTATAATACACTTATCATCATCATATTGTCTAATTTAACAATATGTAACTGTAGTGTCACAATTTTTTAAAGAAAAAATTAACCTGAATTTCAATATGTATGCTTTGTTGACCAAACATGGTAGTGTGTGAGAAAAATGTGACTGTATGGCTCAAAATTGTCAATCAACACTGAAAATGTTGACTAAAATAACTTACAGCAAATGTCCTTATGTTGGCATCCTCAAGGCTTTTCCTAAGTAGCAAAGTACCATTATCGATGAAGAAAAATTCATTTGCTGCATTTCCAAGAATGGAATAGCTCACAATGTCCTAGAAAAAGATGATATAATTTTAAACCATGAATAATCTCAAATGTTAGCAAAGCTGACAAATATTGGACAAAAGAAATACCTGAAGTATTTCTACAACCAAATGCATAAAAACTGATTTAAAACCATTAAAAAGTAATGTAAACACAAGTAATGAAATAGCAGACAGAAGTAATTTTGATAATTGATAACATTTCTCTAAAAGCAAACTAACATTTGCCCAATTTTGCAATAATAAAAATTGTTAAATATCACCAACAGTTTTCCAAAACACAAATCAATTGGCTAAAATTTAACTGAAATTCTTACCCCATCTTTATCTATGGCAGACACCTGTCCAAACCCAACTGCCAATGGGTAGTTTTCAGGGACCTGGAAAGCGTATTCATTTCGACGCGAGAACTCTGGACAGTATGCATTACGAAGAACATTCACAATTGCCGTGGCAACTCCTGTCGCACTGCCACGGCGACCTTGTATGTTCAGCTAAAATAAGAAATTGTTTTTAATTATTTGGTAAAAACTTAAAACAAGGAGTGCAATAGACAGCAGTGTACCCTGTTAAACTATATTGATTTGATTTTCTCAGAGACCAGACAACATTCTTTCACCAGTATTTGAAATTCTTTTACCAGTAAGTAAAACAAATTTTATAAGCAGTAGCACAGCCGAATGATACAAAGAAATTTTCTTACAAAATGCATATTTGGTTTTAAATATTTCAAACCACCTGCTTGCAAAATAATAGTATTAGGAACTAAAGAAACTCACCACATAAAATGGTAATTTATATATGTCATTTCTAATGCTCTGGGTTAGTCTGACTTGACCTGTCAGTTGATCAATGTTGAAGTATGACAAGATGTTTCCATATGATTGGATTGAGTATGTGACTCCGACCTGAAATGAAGACATTATTATTATTATTATTATTATTATTATTATTATTATTATTTGTAATGCTGCTGCTGCCGGACAAAGAAGGAAACACTTTAAGGGTAAAGAATGAATTTTGAATAAAAATAGGATTCTACTTTAGTTCTTGCCATAAACAGAGTCTCATCAACTATCTCCACGTTAATAAAAGATGTAGTATGATAAAAGTTTCACTGAAAATAGAAGAGAGTGTAATAAATCAGAAAATGCACTAGATGTGACAGTGCATCTATAGAGAGCCCTACCCCAGCATTGGCTGTAAACAGTGTCTCATTAATGGCCTGTGCCTCAGTGATATTGATAATGTACGGAGCCCCAATGAAGCTGATTCCGTCTCCTGTGGTCCCGCGATCAATCTGGATATGCAACTGGATGGTGGCAATTCTGCCACACTGGTCTTCAGCTTCTATGGTCAGCTGAATTAAAAAAAGCAACATCTGTTTGTGAAAAAATGTAAAACAATGAAGAAAATAAAGGTATATGTACCTTCAGATAGCAGCTTTACCTTGCTCTTCCCACAATAACCAGGGTGCACAGAGAAAGAGGACTTCAGCAGAAGAATTTATGACACCTAAAATCGGTGCTTTTTCAATAATTTTTTTAGCGGCAAGCCCTTTCCCTTTTTGACTGAACAATATCCAAGTTTTACTCTTGTCAATCATGCAGATAAGCTGACCTGGTCAATTGGTTAAAATAAAATCATATAATATAAAAAAAATTGAATCTGGCAAAAACAAAAGAAGCATTTTCAATATCAATTAAAATAATGTGTGTATGAATTAAGTTTGTAACTGATGTCTCAAATGAACCCTGTATTACACAAGATGGAAAAGATATCAAAGTACTTAGCAAATGTGTACATACCTGCATGAAAGGATCAGTGGAAAGCTTCAAAGATCTGATCAGGGTGATCTCACCGTTGCCGGAATTGACAATGAAATACTGCGTTGCTGACCCAGAACCAGACTTCCTATACACAAGAGTGTTGTCAGTGGACTGAAAGAAATCAGATAAATTAAAAGTAAAATTGGGTTAAATAAAATCAAAATGCATAAATCAGTTAAATCAAATCATAAAAAAACATAAAACTATTTCAAAGTGACTCCACTTATTTAAGTATTCAAATTGAGTTTTGAGGCTTCTCTTAAGTTCTGATTTAATACTAAAAATATGGGTTAAATTAAACCATAAACTGCATGATAATTCACAAAACACCTTCAAATATCATTAAAGTGACTGGTCAGCATACCTGAGTGAAGTGTTGAGCAGTGACCGTGTGGACCAGTCCATTGCCCCTGTCCTCTGACAGTGTGATGAGACGGGCAATACTGGAGGGGAAGTAAGGACCCTGACCCCCACAAACCACATTGATCTCTACAGTAGTTTCAGCAGTCTTCTGGCTCTGGTGTTTGCCTCCATCTCGAACAACAATGACAGCCTGGAAAACAAAAGATTACATCAACCACATGCATAATCTTTGGATGAACATGGCTATACATTTGTCATAGCATTATAAAGAGATTGATCTAGGAAGCCCTAGTATAGGCAAATTTCCTCCATAATGTACAAAGAGGCTGTTTTCGCCCCCTGTCCCAATAGTGGTGGCAAAGACACCAAATAAGGTCATTTCTGGTACTCGATAAGCCTGCATCCTCCAGTAGAATGCATTTCTAACACACATAAATATTGCCCTTAATTATCTCTCTTCTTGCCTGGTTATCTTTTGGTTACAGTACATGTAGTTTTGCTGATTTCATATATCCTTCATAATCTTATTTACTAAAGATCAGAACATCAAATGAAGCCCTGATTTCATTATTTATCAAACATTTTGAATGGCCGAAGTCAGTCCAAGTTTTCAACAAACAAGATATGAAAAGATGAATACATACTACAAATTTCTTCTCATCAATTCTAGACAACACTACACCAGGTTTAAGGCTGATCATTCCTGTCAGAGGATTGATTACAAAGTAGTCAGGAGTGTTATAAATGCCTGTCATCTCGTATGTTGTTCGATTGAATGGGATCTGGAATAACAAACACATGCAATTTAATACAATGAAAAAAAAAAACACCAAATACCACTAAAATAATTCATTTTAAGCAATATATATGAGCCCTTATCAAGCCAACCTCACACTTCTAGTGAAAATATGGCCAAAATTATTTTAAAAAAATTTACAAGATCATGTCCATACTAACTCTTACTAGTTGTATTTTGGTGCAATGAATAACCCATGAGCATGAAGCAAAATAGCATTGATTTCCCAGTTACTGAGCTTACAAGGCGAGCACACTTCCTGCTCCAGCATTGCAGACAGACTCAAATGGCCATAATATGTACAGACACTATACTGTATCTGTACATAAAAATTGTGCTGACATGGTTAAATTGTCCATTTGGTCTATTGGCACAAAGTCACGGGAGAAATACAACTAAACTAATATAAAAACGTACCACAGTGTCATTATCTCTGGTCCTGATTTGGAACACGGCTCCGGAAGAGTCAGTGGACACATTGACAGAGTAAGGTTCTCCCAGGAACTCTGGTGGGTACAAATTATAATCTACCCCCATATTCACTGTGGCCACAGTGGAAGCGTTCTTGCTGGGAGTTCCCTTGTCATAGGCAAGGATCTCAATCTAGTAAGTTAAACAAAATAACATATTGTTACTAACTTAAACTATATAGAGCATTTTTCATATGATCTGTAAATAAAATTATTTCAATGTGGTTGGAATTCAAATGTATGAGGTTTAATATCATTCTTTTAAGACCAAAAAGTAAGGTATTGTTGGGTTATATGTGTGGGTTTACAAAAAAATCCACATTACACAATGTGTTGCGACAATGTATTATAAGTCTTGTTAAAACTTACAGAATAGGTTGAACTATTTAAATATCTTAAAATGCCCAGGCAATGAATTTTGTCATTTTAGACTACTACAATTTTCCATGTTCACACTTACCACAAAATTGTCTATTCTTGGATTGATCCCATTCAGAGATTTCCTCAGGTACAGGCTTCTTCCTTCCATACCGAAGTAGTCTATGGCCTGCTGGTCTCTGCCTATCACTTTGTATTCTACTTCATTGAATGGTGACTGGAGAAAACATAATTAATAAATCCTTCAACAGTACTCCTTTTACAGTGTATACCAAAAAAACTCTCACTGCATGGTCTTTACCAGGGTCTAAGAATCAGCTGGCGCAAAGCAGATTTGGTAGCAAGTAACTGACCAAATTCACAAAATTTTACTGCCCCGGCTTCAATTTTGCTAGCATTAAGCAAGGGGCCAATGCTTGAAACACAGACTGTTATTGAAGGGATGACAACTCTTCATAATATGAGATTAAAGATTCCACAATAAATACCTTGTAAACAACAAATAGAAGTATAATACACTCTATTTTACCACCAAAATGGCAGTTATCACAATTATTCTGAAATCTGTGCTTGCCACTGGACCATACTTTTTAAAAACAACCAATCCACTAACTTTGACTGTTAGAATGGATTCATTAACCATAGAAAATTATGGGAAAATCAAGATTTATCCCAGAAAAATCCATTTTATGGCCCTTTTTCTGTCAAAAACTGAAGGGTTGTTGTTAATATCTCTTTAATCCAACAAAAATATTATTTTCCATAAACCCACCAGAGCACTGGCATCCTCAGCCAGAACAGTGAGTAAGGTTTCATGTGTTTCCTGTGTCTCCAGTATCCTGTGGCTGAAAGAGGACTGTCTCCAGATGGGACGGTCATGGTTATGGTCAACTATAATACGGACATCAGCCATTGCCTCCTTGGCTGGGAGACCACTGTCATATGCCCTCACTAGCACCTGATAGAACAATCACAGTTTTATCTTTCAATAACTACTTCAATAATAAAAACTTTTTCATAAGAAGAAAACCGCATTTTTTTTTTGTTTTCTTGTCAATATTATGATTCATACTGAAAAACTACCTGGTATATTTTTTACCTTTTGTTAATATCACTTGTATGGAGGACAGATTTTGCCTTTCATACAACATCAATGTAAAAATCCCTTTAAAACTGAAACTGGTCCTTGAACACTAGTCCAGCAAGTAATGGCAAAAGCAAATCAATGTATTGTGTGTGTGCATGTGTGGTTGCATAAGCATGCATATATGTACATGTGCATGCATGTGCCCATACACTTCTATAAACCTTTTCTCATTTGAATATAGGACATGAACCCAGCGGGCACTCAACGTTGATTCAACATTGAGGATAGGTTGAGATGATGTTGATCCATCAATATTGATAGATCAACAAGATCTCAACATTGAATCAACCTTTTCTTGTCAACCAATTGTCAATGTTGATAGATCAACAGGGTCTCAACATTGATTTAACCTTTCTTTGTCAATCAATTTTCAATGTTGATAGATCAACAGGATTTCAACATTGAATCAACCTTTTCTTGTCAACCANTTTGCCCGCTGGGAAAAGTGTGAAATGGACAATCCGACAAAAAGCATGTGTTGTATTACCTACAAATAAAAGACTTACTAGGAAGTTAATTTGTGGAGTCTCCTGTAGATTTTTCTTCACTCTCACCCAACCATTCTGATCTATAGTGAAATATAAAGCAGAATTGGCACTGCCAACAACTTCCCAGCCAATGGTAGAAAACTCAGGCTGGAAAAAAGATCAAAAATAAATCAGTTTACCTTTCAAAACAAGTGTATTGGTTAGATCTATGTTATGAGTGTTCACTGCAAATATTAATCTTTACTGTATAACTTTATTGTACACAAGAGATAACACTTGCAAAATATACACACCAACATATCTAAAAAAGCACTGAGATACAAACATTTTTAATCAAACTGTCAAGAACATATTAATCAGTTGTCAGGCCCGTAGCCAGCAAATTCAAAAGGGGGTTCTTTTTCTGAAAAAGTGGACCTTTTACAATGAAACTTATGTGTACCTAGATAAAATTTTACCCAAAGTGGACCTTTTCCTGACAAAAAGGGGCGGTTCTTTCGAACCCCCCTGGCTACGGGCCTGGTTGTCAATGTTATGTGTCTAACTTACCCTAGTGTCATTGTCGGTTGCTTCCACCCTGATGACCTGGGTATTCACAGGTGTGGTGTCAGGTATAGTGATCACATAGTCCCTGTTTGTGTTTATCACAGGTGGGTGGCTGTTCCTCAGAACATTCACTGTGATCTGGGCTGTAAAACGGCTGGTCTGGGGTGGGTTCCCTTTGTCTTTCGCAGTAGCAGTGAACTATAACATACACATGGGTTTGTGATAATATTTTTTTTATGAAATGCTACATTATTAAGTCATATGAGACAGTGCAAAATGTTTCACAAATTGTTAAAATGTAAGTGACAATGTGGTAGGGGATACTGAGCATGACAGGTCAACGAAATTTATATTTACACTGTGCTAAATATCAATCCTCTTAGCAAGACATAATAAGTGCATCTGCAAAATTTAGTTTTTATGTCATATTTTAGTGTGTCAAACTTGCACTGCTTAATATGGGTCAATTTATTAATCACAGAATTGTGGCAGTCATGGTGAAATGATAGGTGTGGTTCCCTGTAAAAACTGCAATCAAATGTCCAAGCAGACATACCACATATCTGGTCTTGGTAAAGCCCCAAATGGACTGTTTAAGAGAGAGAACACCTAGTTCTTCATCCAGCTCGAAAAATCTGGCATCTGGAGAGTCCACCAAGGAATAGACAACAACACTGTCTGGTCTCTAAATGAAAAAATTAAATTATCTTTCAATACTGGATTATATGAGAATAAGATAAAAATGTTTTCATGTTGACTGCACAGTATATTTTATTTGTCATATTCATTATAATTACATCATATTGGGGAAAGCTTACTGTTAGGATTAATGTTTGACAAAAATACTTTGTGCAATTACTACCACATTTGGAAACCAGTTAAATCACAGCTTTTCATATTTTCATTTACTACAGATACCTAATTATCCACTTTTCTTTCTTATCACCAAGCTGCTCTGATTCTTAAACTCTGGCATCAAATACTATGTAACATATACAGTCTTTTACCTCAATAATTAATAGCATCTAAAATAGGAAAAATATGTTAAAGAGAAAAGTACATATTTTGTCATTCATACTAACAACTTCATCCTTATCTGTAGCATTGAGCCTGATACCAGGGATAGGGGAATTGACAGGATGGGTCTCCAAGATGGTGGTCTGGTATGTTAGCTCCTGGAAAACTGGTCTATGGAAGTTACGTAGAACACCAATGTTGATGACAATGTTTGTGGTGCACGGAACAACAGCACGATTGCTGGCTTGGATACGGAGCTGAAAATAGAAAAAAAAAACTGTTAATTGCCATTTTTGAATTGGTTCTTACCAATTTGCAGTAAAAAGTTGAAACTAATTGCAGCTACATTTGTATCAAAAGTTTTGACATTTTATAGGAGTTAAGTTACAGATATCAAGTGTATTTTCATATCTCTTGATTTAATAAAGCAATGCTGCAGATACATGTACTTAAATATCATTAGAATAACTAGAATAATGTATGTGAAATCATTCATGGAAATTAATCAAGATTGGCTGTATGTGTCAGGTTTCTATTTATTAATTTTTTCATTTTTTTTCTTTCTTTGTTATGTCACAATTATATAGTCTTTTACCTGATATTTCACACTGTTGTCAGAAGCAAGGCCTTCTTTGGTTGAAACCCTTCCTGTAGTCTGGTCAATTTGGAAGACATTAGGTGCAGCATCATCTCCAATAATTGTGTAGTCAATGCCACCAGTCTGAAAAACAATCATGGAAATATTTTTTTAAAAAGCCATGCCTTCATAAAACAGGCACTTTCAATAATTTGGTTTTCTTTCAATTTTCTTGCAATTTTTCATATCAAAATTACAGTAAAGGACAAAATTCTTCTATTTGCAACAACAAACATTAATTATCACTGCTGATCATAACATATGCCTGTAGCCAACGATTTCAGTTGGGGGTGTCTTTTTCTCAAAAAGTGGACCTCTTTACCACAAAACCTACATGCACTTCAGTATGACATAAAACCCAGATCAAAATTTAACTAAGAGTGGACCTTTTCCAAGACAAAAATTATTCGGTACCACCTCCTGCCTTCAGCCTGAAGTGCAACTGGGCCCTTTCTTACATGTAAGACTTACCCCACCAACATCTTCAGCTTGCACTTGGAGTACAAAGGTTCCTGGCTGTGCCGTGACGTCCACACTGCCAGAGTAGTCTGTGATGTTAAACTGAGGACACTGCCTTTCACGTATCACGTATACTATCACTCTGGCAGGAATCTGACTTTGTTTACGTGGGTAGCCCTTGTCATAAGCGGTGACCAGGAACTGAAAAAAGAGAAGGATTTTGATCAATATTGATACTATATATCATCACATTCTACTTCTAATTAGGATACTTGTTGTAATGAACCGCAAGACCTTAACAAAAAAATATATCTTTACATTTTAAAGTAAAAAAAAAATACTCATACAGTAACTGCATACCTTAATATTTTGTTTGTAACAATATTTCTTTAACTGTTATTTTATAATACACAGACAACTGATCTTAAAACATGCCAATTATTAACTTACAATTTGAAATTAGTTCTTAAAATGTATAAGAGATATAACTGTTCTTTCTTATCTTTTATATCATCCTAGTAAACCTTGGAAACTGACTGGTTCCATGGGTCAATGTAAACATCTTTAATTTTACAAATAAAGAATGGTTTTATGTGAAGTATATTGACATAAATTACTAATAAAAGTTCTCAATACGCACTGTGTATACTCCTGTTTCTGTAGAGTCCTTGCGCAGCCATTTCTTCACATAAATCACGCCTGTGGATGCATTGATTCCAAAGTACTCATGGCCTCCCAAAATTTCAAACTGCACCTCATTTTGTGGCCTCTGTCAATATACAAAATCAAAAACTGAACAAATAAGTCATCACATAATATTATAAATAATGGAGATATTGTATATAACTTATCTATTAGCAATGCATTAAATATACTTAATTTATGGTGGCTTATGAAGTTAAACTGCCAGAATGAATATAGGGAGTTACAACAACTTGATTTGGAGTACTGTATCTGGATTATTATCGATAATTTCTTAAATAACATAAATGTTATTGACAAACAATATTCATCTAAACTTTTTGATTTAATCTTACACAATTGCATGTCTGTTTCAAACATTGTTCAATTTTGTGTGTTTCAGCTTGACTGGGAAATTGGCTATTTATTTATTCACTTATCTATTTATTTACCCTGATATCCTGATCTGTAGCAGTGACGACAATCCCAATGCTTTCATCCACATCATGGTCCTCAGTAATGTTGGCAGTGTAGGTGGTGGGTTGTATGATGGGTGCATGGATGTTCATCTTCAGGGAGATGTCAATAGTTCCAGTGGCAGTGAACTGTTTGGGTGGCAATCCACCATCTACTGCTATCACACGCAACTGAAAACACCATGAACTGCATTTAAACAACATGTCTATTCCATATGGTAATGTAAAAGATATTCTGTTTTCACTCACTTTTTTAAGTTATGCCTATCATAGAAAATGTAAGAAATATGGCCACAATAAGAAGTGATGCTAAGGTATTCAAATAGGAAAAACATATTTATGATGCAGTAAAATTGTTTAAAATCACATACTACAATAACTGTGTAAGATGATGCAATGCTTTGAGTGTGTTAGGTGAGACATTGTGTTGGATTTAGTCAAGACAGCACTACTGCAGTTGGCAAAACTTTAGATAAAAATTGGTCAATATTTTGCATCTATTAGGTGAGAACTGTGTGAGAAAAGATATTGAATATGCAAGGTGAGACCATAAAATACTTACCCTGTAGAACTGGTTTGAGTCACTGGTCAGATCTCTCCTGAGAGAAATAATACCAGATGATTGGTCCAGATTAAAGTAAGAAAGGGCAGAGTCATCTCCAATTAGGAAATATGATATGTCATTGAATGGAGTCTGAAAACAAAAAATTAAAATGCTCATTTAAAACAAAACCTTTCAATTTTATGGTATAAGTTCTTAAACATTAAAGCAAAATTCAATACTATGAAGGGTTTAATTCTTTGAGGAGAGCAATTCAAACTAAATAAATGCTGGCATAGTTGTTTTTTTTTTTCTAGAAATAAAACCCAGTGTCATTTTAGCATACATTTAAGAAACATTTGATTATACACGTTCCACTAAGTGACAGCCCCATTTTGGATTTTAAAAGAAGCTTTATACAAAATTTTCATTTCACAACAAGTGCACTTACATGTGTGTCATTATCCCTAGATTGCACAGTGTAGATCAGGGTGTTCACCCTGGTATCCACAGCTAAATTGGTGATGTTGTGTGGAAGGTTGAGGAAGTAAGGGGGGTGGTAGTTCCTTTGGACATTCAGGGTCACGTTGATAGTCTGACTGGTTCTGGCTGGCACGCCCAAGTCAACAGCACGCACCCTAAGCTGAAATGGTATTTGGTGTGAATTATCAGGACCTGAACATTTAAACAAAAAGCATGTTTTTAACACTCAACTCTTAATTCATCTTAACTGATGACTGTTTAATTTCAAGGATTGCAGTTTACTTCTTTTTACAGTGGCAGACACAAGGGGCTACAGCACAGATCGCAAGCCAAAACTGACAGTTGTCAAAATATATAGATGTTTTTGTGTGTTAAAATCAAAAAGTTCGAAAATGAAACCTTGGAATCTTTTGCAACATCAAAACCCAAAGTTATTCTGTCTACCAAATAATCTAACTGTAAAAAGTATATATTACTGTACTTATAACAAAAAGTCAATAATTGCATCTGTCAGTAACTATATTACCAGTGGAAGAAACTACATATAATAAAGCAGTAGAAATAAATTTTTAGAGAAAACATAACTCACAATGTACACATCTCTGTTGCAGGCCTCCTGGAGTAGTGAAGTATTTAAAAAGATGACACCACTGTCCTCTCTAACCAGGAAACAATACTGGCTGTTACCTCCAATTACTTGGAACTTGACTTCATTGTTAGGGGGCTAAAAAGAGAAAAACATATAATAGAAATTCTAATAATATAATAGAAATTCTAACCCCAAAGTACTCTAAACCTTGAATAAAACATTTTTTGCGTATGAAAAAAAGAGGCTTTACTTATGTTTGTGAAAGATGTTTGCAAAAAGTGGAGTTAATCTGTCAATCAGGTTTCTGTGGTGCAATGTTAACACGAAGAGCATAAAAATTCCTCACCTGGCTGTCAGCATCATAATAGCAAATTCTTCCAACAGGTGCCCCAACAGTGACTATCTCTTTCACAGAGAAGGTGAAGCCACTACTGTCACACGGTCTTAACTCAGGCGGGTTGAAGTTTCGACCCACATTAATCCTGACTAGGGTGTTATTACACTTGGGAGGAATACCACCATCACACACATACACTTGGAACTGGAGGGAGGAAAAAGTATCAATAACATTCAAATATTGTATTACTACCTCATTCTTTTCCATAAGTGTTGTATATAATTTTCATAAAATTTTAAAATATTGTGAAACAGTTATGGATTAATAATAATAATAATAATAAATGTTTTATTGTTAACCAAACCATCAGCAGTTTGCTACAGAGCCTGATAAAACTCTTTGGCCATTTTATTTACCTCAGCTGCAAGTAGCGTTCAAAAATATTGCAAGAAGAAAAAATATAAATTTGAAAACTCTTTCCCAGCTCTTACTTGGTAAGCTTTGGTGCTATCCAGTCTCAGGTTGTTTTTAACAGTTATCCATCCATTATTATCAATGGAGAAGTAACTGGCTGCAACCTCATCTCCGCTTATTGTATACCTCAGCTGGCCAAATGGGTATGCCTAAAATGTAAATGCAATAAATGATATATGCTTTTACCATGTGTATCTTTGACAATGGTTAATAGGTTTAAGTGTGTTTTTATACTTAAAATGCGACTGTATGATACACATGAAAGTGTTTTTGAGTTTGAACTATGACATCAGTTAAGTTGTAATGTAGATTTCTTCAATGCTAGAGATGTCCAAAAGATTTCATGAGATACTTTTTAAATGGTTTTTAAAATGAACAAGTGATCAAAATCTTACTGACAATAATGGAAAGAGATGTTGCCCCTAGCAATAGATTTGCTGACAGAAATTTAGTATAACAATTGCCATGATCTGTACTTACACTAGAGTCCCTGTCTATGGCCACGATTCTGATAACTCTGGTGTTGACAGTGACATTCTCTGTGACATTGGCCACATATGGCTGTTGTAGAAAGTATGGGGTGTGTTTGTTTCTGATCACATTCACTGTCACCTGCACTGGGAACTCACTGTATTTGGCAGGATTACCTCCATCTTTGGCATACACTTGGAACTGCATTGAAACATGTATTTAGATCATGATAAGTATGTAACAACAGAAAAAGAATCAAAAATTATAATATTTGACAATTAATAAGAATTAGGCAATGGTGATTTCTTACATGATAAAATTGGAATGATTTTCCTAACACTTCTTCACTTCCACAATTTATCAAAAAAAAAAAATGAACTGACATATTACTTATGGCCAAAAAAACTTCAACAGTACTTTTCATTTATGGTCCACTTCAAAATTGCACCATATTTCTTGATTTATTACATTACACATTAATATACAACATATTAGTTAACCCACCCTGAACTGCTCTATGTCTGTTGTCATCAGGTCCCTATAAACATAAATGTATCCTAGCTGGCTTGGCATACTGAAGTAGTTCAGATTAGCATCAGGATATCTCAGTTCATAGTATACTTCATTCCATGGTGTCTGAAACAGAGAGAAATAAAATGAAAGAGAATATGACCTTCGTGTCAATATGACATTGTGTAAGGTGTGACTGTTACAGGTTGATTAATGTGTTTGTTGAGATGGTATGCATTAATTAAACATTTAAATAGCAAAGTAAATATCATATCTGTAACAATAAAAAACATTAGGAAAGCACTTAAGATAACACTTATGACTTTATGAAAAAATAAATCTGAATTTACATGCAAACACAATTATACACATATGCAACAATCCTAAAAACCTATTTATTCACAAATATCTCAAATTAGTTACCTGAGAGTCTATATCATTGGCTGTAATAGGCACTCCATTGATAGGTGTCTGCCTGTTGTGTGTCTCCAGTATGGTAATGTTTAGTGAACGGGAACCCACAAAGACTGGGGCGTGGTCATTCCTACTGACCCTAACACTGACTACTGTGGTGGCTGAGCAAGGTGGAACTGCTCCGTCTTTAGCCACCACACGGACCTATGGAAGTAATCATGAGTTATATATTCAATTACAAGAAATGTGCTTAGTAAACTTTAAATTATTACATATTTTTTTAGTCCATGGCTAACCATTACTCCATGGCTACCCCCTTTTTATACTGAAAATCACTATGGGTGAATGGACTGCTTAACATCTGTACATAAAATAATATCAGAAATAAATACAGTAATTTTACAGTTACCTGAAATCACCATTTTAGATCACTTGCACATGAAGTTTACACTGTGTACACATACATTGGTTTCTAATTTATTAACCTAACATGGACAATGACACAAACACCTGTTTGGTTTCCTGAAAACACTACTCTTAGAGACCACTTACTGAGTATGTCTCGGCTGTGTCAGGCAGCAAACTCTCTTTGAGGAAGATTCTACCAGACAGAGGGTTGATGTGGAAGAATGCTGGTGCTCTCCCATCCCCAATTATCTCATAGCTGAGAGTATTGAAAGGAGACTGGAAGGAAAAAGGTCATGGTGTCATTAACAAGCACTGAAACAGTATTTAATCCACATTTTTACAGTATGCCTATACGCTATATACAGTATTAAAACTTGGTTTGGTTTTCTTATAGGTGTCAAAATTTGAGTTATCGTTTGGAAGTCTAAACTAAAAAAAAGGGATAAAAAGATTGCAAATTTCTCCACAGTTTTGGATAGGGTATACCTTGGTGATTTAGAAGAAGTTACCAAAATTTCTAGGAAAATCCGTTCTATTTTTTGCCAAAATAAAGGTCTCCTGTGCACGGCATAACCTAAATAAGTTAAATCCTATTATGCACATCCAGATATTGTTCTTAAACTTACCCGAGTATCTCTGTCAAGAGCCTGCAGCACATACACAGCACTGCCATTGGAAGCAGTCTGGTTTGCTCCAGTGGTGTAACCATTGGGATTGAACTGTGGGCAGTGGTTGTTCCTCTCTATCAAAACATTCACACGGGCATTGATCAGAGAGTAGAGTGCTGGGTTGCCCCCATCGTAGGCTTGTATGAAAAACTGAGGGAAGAAAGCAGAAAATCACATTAGAATATAAATTATTTTTGAGCAACAGATATAAACAGGTTGCTCTGCCCATATAACATAAGCCAAAAGAAAAGCATTAGATTAGTTATACAAAAGATGAAGGAAAAGCAATGCAAAATGACTGCTTATTAAACAAATGGTTCATACTCCAAAATATTTTCTCTCTTTTAGATGTTTAATAGCTTTCATTACTGCCAATTCACTTCTAGAGCTAAGCTATGGTGCTACAGCTGATCTTTTCTACATGCTGTCACAGTTGAAATGTTTTACAGAGGGAAAAGGTGTAGACAGAAATAAATATTTCTTTTATCTGAGCAACAAGTTGCCCTTTTTCAAAATCAAAATCTGTAGTGATAATTTTTTTCTTATTGCACAATTTATCAACTGAAACTAGAATTAAACCAATTTTCTAGTTCAAGCTTTTTGTTTTATTGCATTACGTTGATATTCCTGGTCCTTGCAGAATCAGCTCGTAGGTCCTTGTGCACATATATAGAGCAGTCCCTCTCATTTATGTTGAAAAATTCACGCACTTTAGCACTTGTGCCTGGTGCAAACCTGCAATACACTCGGTTGTATGGTATCTGTAAAAAGAAAAACAGAACAACTAGCCTGCAGTTCTACTTAGTACAGAAACAACCAGATGGCCCTAATGGTAGTTTTTCTAATTATTCTTCTCAGCATGAAATTTCACTGTCTATCAGACATTCTCAAAATGTTGATGTGGTGATAAGTATTCTCATTGTCAAGTTTGTTGCAAAAAAATCCGAAAACCTGCTGTCCGTAATGTCCACCTTTGCAGTCACCCTGTTTGCAAAACTAGGAGTATAGTTTTCTTACCTACTGAAAAAGTCTTGCCAATGCTAATAAATTAATGTAAAAATAGCTGCATTCACCTAAGTAAGTATTGCATCAAACTTAGAGCAAAAGACTTCTTTAACGATTAAGATGCCCAGATTTTCTAGGAATGGCTGAGGAAGTGGACAATTAAACAATCTGGATTAAGCAATATAGGTGTAACTTTGTCTTCAGGAATTAAAAAACAATATGTTTTGCCTGGAAAGTGATATGCTCATCTTGGTAAATGTGTTAGGTGTGACAGTATGTAAGATCTGTTATTGTGTTAGGTGTTCTGGCACCTTAATCGGGTGTGCTAGATGTGCCATTGTGTCCAGCATACCCTATAATCCAGATCTGTTGTGTTGAGATAAAGGAACGGTTCACCCAAAGTTATATACTCTCTTATGGTCTCAGTATATTGAGTTGGATTGAATTCTGGTCTGTATAAGTTGCGTAGAACTCGCACATTTACCACAGCATTGGTGGTCTTGGCCGGGGTGCCTGCATCTGAGGCTAATATACTTAACTGAAATATATTTACATTACATGTTGAAACAAGACTGATAATACTATGGAAATAGATGCATAACAAGTTATATGAAATTGTTTGATTATATAGTAATACAGCCACATATTCCACATAGGTACTTAAATCTGTGTATTTTTAACTTTCATATTCTGATCAGTGTAAGTTGTTTTAACTCAGAGACTGGAACATTTTCACTGAATTTGGTGTAGAATCTCAATTGTAACTTAATACATAATATTCAAAACAGTTAAAAAAAGCCTCATACTTACAGTGTAGTATTCATTATCATCCAGAGTCAGGTTGTTGCTGACCCTGATGACCCCTGTGTACTGGTTGATATCAAACAATTTGGGACGTCTGCCATCATCAACAATATTATATGTCACTGTGCGGTATATCTCCTGTAATTTGAAAAAGTAATGGCAAGTATTATTAAAAGAGCTGTTTGGCAACTAGTGGAATATATTTTTACAAGATAAATGTTTGAAGGACAACTTATCAAAAAGTAACTCAAATAATGTCTTCAAATAGCCATATGCAGAAAATACTATACATTAGAAGAACCCTGCTTGCTTTTAAATTGTTTCCAATATAGCCCATGGTACGGTTGTACTTTTCTAAACCTCTTTAATATTCCAAGTAGTAAATACTGCTAGCCACAGCAAAATAACTGGCAAACATCTTTCCTTGGGTTTACAAATCCACTAATTCCCTATGAAGCAGGGACTACACATGTAATAAATCACTGAAGCAGTTAGTTTACCTCAGTGTCAGAGTCAATAGCCTGCATAATCATCACAGTGGATCCAATAGGCCAGGATTCATTGATGGTCACAGAGAAGGTGTCGTTTCCAAATGTTGGTGGGAACACATTCTTCAACACCCTGATGTCAACGTTGATGATACTGCTCATTCTCTGGACTTCATGTGGAATAACATCATCCTTCACTATGATGTAAAGCTGGAAATAAACATGGAATTATAATTGAGTGCTATCCACCACTGTGATGATGTTAATTTTTTTATTTTTATTTTATTTATTTTTTTGAAACATGGCTATGTATATACTTACAGTGTTTACAGTGGGCATTAGCATTGTTTTTAAAGCCTTAAATGTTCTTATCTTTTGGAAAATGACGTGGCCAATTCAAAGTTGAATGCAGCCTCAGAATAAACTTACTCGGTATTGGCGAACATTAGAATCAGAAAGAGGCCTAGCAAGGGTGATCATGCCAGTGGATGGGTTGAGGTACCACCATTGCCTGGCGCTACTCAGAGTATTGGCAAAATACTCATAGATCAGATTGTCCTGAAATATACAACAGAAACATTTACTGATTGATTCTTCTCATTCAAAATTAAAACCAAAATGACTGATAATACTGTATATGCCTTTGATACACAGTAACATTTATTAGTACATGTATTATGATGCTGTGATTGTAGAGCATATCATTCAAACCCATGAAAATGAGTAGCAAGACAATTATGACAAAGCTCTAAACCTTTCAAACTTCATACTAGATATTGAAAAGCTCCAACAAAGCTCTATTTACAACATAATTTTTTGGAATCAAATTGTACCTTCTTTAAAATTAAAAACACCTACCCCATCTGAATCATTAGCAAAGATCTGGAAGACTTGGGACCCCACAGGCAAACTTTCATTGACTGTGAGACTTATGTAAGCTCTGTCTGGCACATACACAACAGGAGGGTTGACATTCCTCTGTACATAGATGATCATATCTTCATAACTCTCGCGGTCCGGACTGTTCACATCAAAGGCACGGATTTTCAGCTAGAATGAAAATATATCAGTTTTGAATTCATCAAATCTGAGGCAAAAATCATTCTAAAAATTAGAGGTTCATGACACATATTAATGTATGGCATTTTCTACTAAATGTTTCCAAAAAGATATCAGAAGTTACTATTTTCCTTTTCAGATTTTTGATAATAATATTTTGAAAACTGCGATGCTGACAATGGCTCATAAAACCACCTCACACTTACTCTATAGATGAGTTGTCTATCAGCCCTGAGGTCATATCTTATATTGATATCACCAGTGGTTCTATTGATGTTAAAGAACACTGGTGCAATACCAGAGGGAGCCAGTTCATACCGCAAGGTGCCCTAAAACAGAGTATCAAAATGATTTATTATTTAAGTGAATTCAAGTTCAATATTGACTTTTTTAATGGCACTGTAGTTCAATAACATAACCATTTCCTCCATTGACTACTTGTGGAAAATACCTTTAAAAATAAAATATGAAGCAGAGTAGTTTCATCTGGATGTGCTGCTAATGTTTCTCTAATGAAGCTTCATTTTCCATCACCAGAAACTAATGGTATCAAATAAATAGTATTATTTTTTCAAACATGTTTCAGACATCTTTTACTTACTGATGTGAGGGCAGCCCTGACTCTGCGATATATAACCACCCCTGGTAACACCGTCTCTGAGATATTCAGGGTGTATGGGGTATTCAGGAAAACTGGGGACGTGGGGTCAGGGATGACGTAGACCCTAACAATAGCTGTGTCATTCTTGCCACCCTTGTCATAAGCCAACACACTGAACTGAAGAAGAAAAGCAAAATGTTTGGTACAAATGTGAGTGCTTATAGTGTTGTTGAAGGCATATCAATGTTAAGCTTCATAATTAAGGTTTAATTGCTCACATAGAAAAGCTAAAAAAAAAAGAATGTCAAAGTTGTAACTGAGCAGTCATGACTGTTACTTATTCAACAGACTCATCATGTCTGGTCCACTTTTTCACATCTCATGGAAAAAGCATGGCAGACAGCTTTGATTTCTTATATTTCATAATTTTCACAAAAAAAAAAAGACAGAAAACTACTGATAAAATACAAATAAATGAGCAAAAATACATTAAAAAATCATGCGACAATATCAATATATATCAATACAAGTCTATCTATTCAAATTTAAGAAATTATTATGAACGTTTTATCTCTTGGTGAGAACTTACTGTAATGTTCATTGTTCCTTGTCGTGGAAATTGTTGCTTCAAATAAATAATTCCATCATCTGGATGAACGTAGAAGTAATTGCTTCCAAGTCTGTTACTGACAGTATTGGGAATCTCATAAGTGATTTTATCCTGCAGTGAAAAAATAAAGGTTTTCATCAATGTATGGTTTTCCATCAATTACAACTTGTGTCATATCACCATGAAGCAAAATTACAGCTTCATCTGAATGTGCTACTAACAGTTCTCTGATGAAATTTCATTTTTTATCATCCAAAATTGATGGTTAACTGGGGGGGGGGGTGTGCAAAAAATACAGACACCGTCAGTGAAAATGACAACTAAAAATGAAAAATAAAGGAATCTATTCGAATGAAAAATAGACCAGCAAAACAATAAACCATGACGGGGTAGGTGGGGACTTGCCTCATTATCTTGCTGATCACAAATCCACCTAGTGGTCAACAAACATAAGTATTCACACTGAAGAAGGCTTTTTAGAGTAACTCCGAAAATTTGTACCCAAGGTGAATTTTTTATTACATCTCAAATTACACGTTGAAAATTTAGGATGGTAAAAAAATTAAACTTAATTACAAGTTTCTTGTTCCTCAGTTTGTAATGTTTTTTTTTTTTTTTTTTTTTTTTTTTACAGTTTCACAAGACTCCTAAGATTGTAATTGTATGTGGCAAGTACAACTGTATACAACAGTACCACTATACTGGCAATGTTGTAACTATGGCAGACACATCCTTTTTCCTGCTTATCATAAAAATTCCTTATTAAATTCACAACTTACTCCATCTCTGTCAGAAGCAATCACTTGTACCACAAGTCCTCCAAGTGCAAATGTATCGGTGACATTCTTTTGGTAGTATCTTGGGTTGAACAATGGAGGATTCTCGTTCCTGATCACGTTGACCAGAACTGTGGTGGTTGCTGTCTGAATGTTAACCTCAAATGACTTCCTTGCCTCCACAATAAGCTGAAATTAGAGCAAGACAGTGAGAACTATCTGCTATTTTCTTGGAGAATTGTTTTGTGTGTAGCAGTATGTTTGACTTTCTGCCCATTTTTTCCACTTCAGGAAGTGATATTTAATTTAAATTAATCAGTAAAAAGATTAATGTCAGTTTACCATAAGGTTTAATGTTAAAATTCACTAATTATATAATCAGTATATAACAGTAATATTGGGCAACAATACAGTGATAATAGCTAATCAATTACTTCATGGGATCCAAAGTCTCCACATAAAATTATGTTTATTTCAATGAAAAGAAACCATACAACAGCTAGAAACATGGTTAAAACAGCAAGTTGTCTCTATCACTACATGTCACTTACAGTATATTGCTCCTGTTTTGCCAAATCTCTCTCCAGGCTTG
The DNA here is from genome assembly GCF_001039355.2 of Lingula anatina. The sequence goes on from NW_019775836.1 coordinate 24,752, forward strand.
ATCTCACTTTGATCTGTCCTGTCACAGAATCAACTTTGAAAAACTTGGGCCCTGAATCATATCCTGTCAGATGATACGTTATGCGAGGCTGAAAAGTTGATAGAATGTTTATAATTTTATTTGGACATACTATTTTGTGTCATGCTTTTTTTGCCATATGAAAAAAAGCTTTCTTTCTACATTATTTGCTCTAAGAAATGAAAGCAACAATTGTATAAAAGGTGATGATACTGTGTTGTTTTGGGTCATATATAAGCAATCATTGTGACAAATATAACAATTTATTTTAAAAAAACTTCTGTTATGTTGGTGCAACTTTTGTCATAGCAACCGGTATGATGCTGTTACGAGTCATCTCCAAGAGATGCCCCAGGTCTAGTACATTTCAGTAGCTAGAGTGCAGTTATAATTAGTGTCAAGAAAGACAATATCCAGGTCTTAGTTTGTGTCTACTCACACCAGGTGACGCCTGAAGTCTGATCACATTTTCGTCCACTGGCAATGTCTCTGGTATGGTAACTGAGCGAATAGTTTCATTGAATCCCAGCAGTCCCGAGTCCCTGAGCACATTGATGTACACATTGGTGGTCACAGATCGTGGAAGTGTTCCCTGGTCAGTAGCCTTCACAATCAGCTGGAAAAAAACAAACTTCATATATACATAGATTTACAGTATGAGAAAGTGTTCACTTTGTCTATTTAGAGCTGTCACGTCAAAAAATTCAGCAATTATTATATCTCAAACTTTTAAAAAATGGTAATAAAACAGTACTGCCCTCTGTCCCACAAATGTAACAGTGCAATAAAAAATTTAATAAATTTACAGACAATTAATGTGATAAAAACAACACAAGCATATCATTCTGATAGTTTGCAAATACAGCATGCCATTTTAATACCTCATTCAATGTGGGTGTGTCATGTGGAAAAAATAACAATATTGTCAATATCCATCTCAATATTCAATTTTAAATGGTCTTTCCAATTTGGGAAAACACAGTGATTAAGACATATTGTTAGCATGTTGCCACTGACATAAATGCCTATGGGCAATGTTTTACCTTAAAGTTATTGATTGTTGTGCCCAATAAAGTTTTCAGTAGATAGATCTTTCCGTTTTGTTGATCTATACCAAAGTATTCCTCCGCCTGTCCCTCTCCTTCAATGCTATAGACAAGAGTGCGGTCCTGGAGCTAGAAACACATGGTAAAATAAATAAAAAATCAAACAGGAAAGAGAAGATGATGGCACAAAAACTTCTGAATGTCTGACCGATGTATCTATCTATTATTCATATTTGAGAGTTTTACAACTAGACATTGACTTTTTTTTCCTACAAATGAAAAAATGCTACAAAGTCAGCATGCCAAGAAATAAACATAGACAAATTTTGTAATCATAAGCTGCTTTTCTACATAAAAATAAGCTCAACATTTTATTTATTTATATTTATAAAGCAGTTAATATTGAAACCATTAGTATAATGTCACACTCCATACCCTGATGTCATTATCAGTGGCAAACAGCTGAAGGAATGGCTGGTACAGAGGCTGGTTATTTCTGACGTTGGCGTAGATGTCCCGTGAGTGGTTGAAGGAAGGCGTGACAAAGTTACTATTAATGTTCACTTTGACAGTAGCTGTAGCAAACCTTGAGGGTCGTCCACCATCTCGTGCTTCAACACGGACCTAAAACACCCAAGTATGATAATTAACTGAAAAGCTAATAAAAGCTTGGCATAACTTGAAACTTTTCTATTCCCATAATATTGTACATTATTATATAATTTCTGATAACACTGTCCAATACTCAAGAGAGAGATATACTACAAAATAACACTATATCTTCACCAACCATATAGAAGTCCCTGACAGATGATGGAAGGTTTTGTCTCAGGCGGATAACTCCATCTTGAGAAATGTTGAAGAATGCTGATGCTTCCTCATCACCAATAATGTGCAGGGTCCATTGGTTGAACGGAGCCTACAAGTTCAAGTTCATCAATTCATAATCATGGATCAATCAGATTCTTAATCAGATACTCAATCAGATACTCATTAATAAACATGGATCAGATTAAAACTACTTATTAATAAACATATAAATGGAATATTTATGTAGGTTATGAAATGAGTAAGAATTAAGGCATAATTATGAAGCCACTTTACTTATTCTGACTAATTCTGTACATTATAATGCCAGATACATCATTGCTCAAAATTTCACATAATTTTTAAATTGCATTAATGACACAATTATGTCAATAACAACCGTTCGAACCACATACATAACAGCATACACACAGATTCAGAATGCTTCAGTGCTTACACTATCATCTCTATCTTCTACTGAAACTCTGTACACATAACTTCCTGCCCCATCAGTGATGTTGACATTGGCCACATACGGCTGCTGAATGAACCTTGGGGCAAAATTGTTGCGACTGACATAGACAGTAACCAAGGCATAATTCGACGCATCACGTGGTGGGGTACCTTTGTCCTGGGCTGTTATAGTCAGCTGTTGAAAAAAATAATAATTCAACGTAAATATTTAACATAATAGATGGCAGGTGCAGATTAGTGGTTTTTCCTCTGCATCATCTTTCATCTACAATAAATTTTTTGGACACTTTCATTTTTACTTAAAGCGAGTTAAGAAAAAGCATCTATTCTGACAATTTTACTAGGATAATAATAGCAACAACAAAAGAAACAAATATAAGGTCTGAACCTAACAGAGCCTGCAGCATAAATTGAATCAATTTGAAAAATGTTACAAAAATGCAGAAGAAGGTTCAGTCTACAACCAATAGAATTGTGTAGAGTATGATGTATCAGCATTAGGTGAGACTCACAGTATATATAGTGTTACGATCCAGGTCCTGAGTCAAATAATTCCTCAAAAACACCTCTCCAAAGTTGGATTGTAAGCTTGGGCGTATAGCAAAGTACTGCCTTGCCAAGGAATCTCCAGCAAGCGTGTACACCACTTCATTTTGAGGAGGCTGCAACGACAAGGGAACTTAATACTGTCTTAGCTAAACACAGTGAATCATTGCATGTTATGCCAAGTATTATCTTCTTTCAAAAATTGTTATTGTGAATATATGATTTAATGAATATTTAACAGCTAAAAATAATTTGCCTGTGTATTTTCAGGTATGAAATGAATTTCACTTTTTTCCAAATGAGAGCTGGGAGCAATTACTGTATTCAATGCAACATATGGGACTACAAAACTACAACCCTAAAGTATAAATGAAATTTTAATCTTTAAATGTTAATCCCCATATATTTTACATAAAAATTTCTCATTGACTAGTCTGATATAATGAGAAAACCCTACCCTTCCATCCTCATCCTCAGCTAGGACTTGGGTAACCACTCTTCCAACATCATGGATCTCGGAAATGTTGACAGAAAAGCGCTGATAGCTGGCTGGGAAAATGGGAGCATTCTCATTTCGTATGACGTTAATTTTCAGGACAGATGTATCACACAAATTTGGAGTTCCTCCGTCACAGACTCTGGCACGCAGCTGTGGAGAAAAAGAGAGACATAGTTGTTGTTTGTAACAATTCTTTGTGAAATGTGTCAAACATGATATATTGTGCACCTAACTGGCAGGTGTTGGAATGGGGACATTTTTGTTTTTGACAATCTGGAATTTCCATTTGAAAATAAGATCATATACTTTCAGTTGGTCTTGCCTTAGTAATAGAGCAAAGAGTAAGAATGGCCATGCTACTGCTGTCAGTGTTACATTTTGCTGTATTAACCAACTAGAAATATATTGCTGTATGTAGTACTAATGTTTTCACTTAATAAATATAATGTAAAAGATAACACAAAGTAGCTACTGTTATAGTTACCTGATAGGTCACAGCATCATCCTCCGTCAAATCTCCCTTTACAGTGACAACACCATTGGTACCAATGTCAAAGTAGGCAGGAGCGCCATCATCTCCGATTATTGTATATGTAAGCTGATAGAACTCTCTTGCTATGGGGTCATTGTTAGGATCCCTTGCATTCATTGTGAAAATGGCCACATTGGTTTCTGTGTACTGGCTTATATTGGTAGAATACGGCTCGCCTATGAACCGTGGCGCTGCATTTCGTACAACGGTAATTGATACTTGAGATGGACTGGAGCTCCTGGGTGGGTCGCCTTGGTCCGTAGCAATAACATTAAACTGAAATACAGGAACAAATACTGGTAGCATGCATCATAGGGATTTGGAGTGTTCATGAAAAATTTAATAAAAATGAGCTTTTGCGTTGGTTGGTAGGTGCAGGTAGGTGCAACCTATGTTAACATAGTATTGTACAAGGTAAAAAATGTACTTTCAGTAATAGAGGTTTTTGAAGTGGCCTATTAAGATTTGTGTATGTTGTGTGGTATTGATATCATGTCAGATGTGATACTCTATGGAGCACAATATGCATTGTTATGTGTTCAATCTACTTGTGTACCTATTATCTAAAACAATGAACTACTTGTATATTCACTTTCTCAAGCTTGGTCATGTGACATAACATGTGACAACAGCAAAGCCAATCACAGACTTGCATGCAACTAGAATTTCATATTGTGTTAGATGTGATGCTGATGTTGGATATTATTCAGAGCAAGGAATGACAACTCCAATATACTCACTGTGTAGGAGGTTTGTGTAGATCCCAACACAGATTTCTTTAATGTGACAATTCCAGTATCAGCATTCACAGCAAAAGTATCGCTGTTGGTGGAATAGGTGATGGTATTCTCAGGGGGACCCGAGTCTTGGTCAGAGGCTGAAACCGTTAAAATAAACTGTCCCACGCCCATAGTCTCCTTAATCTTTCCAGGATAACTGCGCCTTGTGAAGATTGGGGCATTTAGATTGCGACTCACATGCACGATGATTTGCATGGTGTCTTCTTTACGTGGTTGTCCGCCGTCTCTTGCACGCACGCGTATCTGATAAGACAAAAAAAAATCCTCATTGTCTAATTCAAATATGTTTCTGGAGCAATTGAATATGACCAATATAAGTCCATCTGAATTAAACATAAAGATACTGCCTTAGATTTCAGAAGATTATAATTTTCATCCATGTCATTATAGGATTAAATATGTTACAATGATACTATGAGGGCTGTTTGTTGGACAAATAATGGCAAAGAGGGAGGAAAATAACTTCACATGACAAATCTTGATGAAACTTACATAGTATGTTTTCTTATCAGCAGTGGCAGTATCCAATGTGGATGACAGAGTGACCAGACCCTGCTGGTTCACAGAGAAGAACAGAGGTGCAGTATCATCACCATTAATGTCATACTCTACAGTATTAAATGGTCGATAACTGTCCCTGTCTCGGGCAAAAACTCTGGCAATTATCGTTCCCACTCTAGCTGTCTGTTGGATGTTGACTTCCACAGTATTGTTGAGGAACTCTGGAGGGTACAGGTTGTGAATAACGTTGATGATCATTGTCGTTGGCACAGGAGCTTCCTTTGGAGGACTGCCTCCATCAGTGGCCAGCACATGGAACTGCAATGAATTATTGTGTTAGGTGAGACAACATCACAATGGGTTATGCTATACAGAATTGTGTTAGGTGTGACAGCATCGCAATGGGTTATGCTATACAGAATTGTATTAGGTGTTATTTTTGAGTGTGACTGCACCAATTTTAAAACCAGCACAAGTGGATAGTTTAGCTGTTAATACGTTTTTATTTTTGGTTTAAGTTACTGGTAATAAAAATAGAATGAAACTACACTAACAGGCAAATAAGATTAATTAAAATGTCTGTTGTGGATCTGATTCAAGAATAAAAAACAAAATAGTATTTTTTATGTTGATTGATGATATTTTATAATTCACAATTATTTACAGCTTACCCTGTACTGAGGCAAATTAGTTGGTTCAGATGTCAGTGGTTGCTTCACATAAATATCACCATTAGGTTGAATGCCAAAATATGTCTGCACTGGTCCCTCAAGCACCCTCGAAATATTATACGTCAGTTGGTTATTTGGAGGATTGTTGTCTTCATCTGTTGCCAAGACTCTAAATATAGGAACACCTGGAGTTTGAGTCTCAAGAATAGTAGTAGTATTACTGGTACTTGACATTATAGGCATTTTAAGGTTTCTCAGCACTGTGATATAGATGACGCCTGAGGCTGTCTTGGGTGGTTGCCCCCTATCCTTGGCCTGGACATTGAATGTGTATTCTCTCTGAGGGCTAGTTCGAAGGTCAGCACGGTTGCGCAGTTGCCCGTTGCTCAAAATTTCAAAGAATGAAGTTGCTGAGCCCATTCCAACACCTTCCATGGTAAACTGGCCAAATGGTGGCTGGAATTTCATAAAACAATGTTATACAGAAGCTTGATCATCTATAAAGGACATAGGAGAATATTTCTTGATGTAACATTCTTTTCAGTCCTTTGAAAAACAAAAACTTATATTTTGATTTTGTTGCTTTTTTATATCATATCAATATTATACATAATCACTTTTAATTCTTTAGAAAATAATGTAGATCAGAATTAAAAATGAAGCATGACCTTCAGTTTTCTTTCCAAAGCTGACCTTTCCATTTTCCAAATCAAAATGGGAGATTCTGCTCCCCACATGCTCTACCAATTAATAAAATCTTCCTGATTTCTCTTGACCATTGTACTTGTATATAAAATGTCAAATCATAATCAGTTCAGCTGAGGCACTCACCGTTGTGTCATCATCCCTGGCTTCCACTTTGAACAGATCCGTGTACCGCACCTCATCTTCCCTGACGCTGATGTTCGCAGGCAGATTTATGAAGAATGGGGCATGGTCATTGCGAGCCACAGTAATATTAACAGTTGCAGGGACCTGGGACTCTCTGCTGGGGGTTCCCAAGTCGTACGCAATAACTTTCAGAGAGTACATCCTTGCCCTGCTTGGTTCTAGTGCTAGTGACTTCCGCACAGTGATACGCCCTGATTCTGGTTCCACATAAAAGTATTCCCTGTCCTCATACCTACCAGCCAGCTTGTACCGTACATCGTTATATGGTGACCGTGTGTCATCATCTGTAGCAGACACTGTCACAATAGTCTGACTTGGGTTGATGATTTCGGGTACTGTCTCTTCATAGAAGGTGGGGTCAAACACAGGTGCTCTCTGGTTACGATCCACTGTGATCACGACTTCTGTGGTGTTTGTCTTTGCTGGCACGCCTGTGTCATATGCACGAACCAGCAGAGTGTACACAGCCGTGCTGTCGCGACTCAGATCCTGTGATGTTGTGATCTGGCCAGTAAACTTGTTGACTTTGAAAAAGTTTGGGGCTGGATCATAACCAAGAAGCTCAAAGAACACACGGTTGAAGGGCTGAAAGGGATAAATATAAATGAGAAATGAATATCATGGTATGTTTCTTAAATAAAATAAATTATAATCAAAAGTAGAGATTAAACTTATCTTATTTAAAAATTATCTGCTCCTTGCATTTAAGTATTAATTTTTTTATATTTTTAAATATTAACTTTTTTAAATATTTAATTAAACTGAAAAATTAAGTCTTTCAAACCAATCTTTTAAATAAAATGTAACTTTATAGTCATTTTATGCTGCTATTTACCTTTTCATTGAGTAAAACTTACACCCTCAAACACAGATTTTTTACCCAAATGTGACTTACTGGTTGATCATCATCGTCAGCTGTGACTGCCAGTATTGGGCTGTTCTCTGGCATACTCTGTGGAATAGTGGCTTTGTGATACTGCTCACTGGTGAAATATGGTGTGTGCAGATTACGTAGAACTCTCACAGTTAACGTCATGGTCTGAGAGTAACGGGGTACTAGGCCACCATCTTTTGCTCTTATTCTTAGCTGAAAAATGTTTTACGTAATATTACTTGCCCAAAATATAGAAACTGAAAGTTGAGTGTGTAACACAGTTATTTACAACTGCTACCTGTGCCAGCTTTCTAAATAAAATATATAGAAAAATAGCTTTTGGAGAATCTAATATTTCTTTTGGAAATTATATTTATCTCCTAACATTAGTGCATTTCTTGAATCAAACCAATTTACCTTAAAAACTGCAAACAAAATTTTCAAACTAACTTCAGAATTTGCAGTTCATTGATACTTGAGCTTTGACTTGTGAAATATTGTTTTAAAACTTAACTAAAAATTCTCTTTTTCAAAGAAATATTAAGTGTTTTAAGTTACTTTATTAGCAGAGTATAACTAAATAGTTATCTGTAAGTTAAATAACTTCATTGATTTTAATTATGGTCAGTATCTTAAATTTTTCAATAATTTATCTAAGACTATGAATTTAAAAATGTGACATGCAGGAATGGACTCTTCCTGTAACCATCATCATGATAATAAAAAGATAATAATGCTTACTGTGTATGCAGGTGTTGTTTGTCCAAGGATATTCCTTCTGAGGTACACCTCGCCAGTGTCAGGGTTCACTTCAAAGAAGGTCCTCTCCACCAAACTGTCCACTATTTCATAGTTCACTTTGTTGGCTGGAGACTGGAAAAAGCAATATGTAAAATTGTAATAAATCTGCAATACTCTCTCTAGAAGGAGTAGATGGAAGCCGTCTTCTGGGCATTGGGAAGACCATCAGAATTTTTCAAGTGAACATTAACCGGCATCTAATTTTTTCTGCCAAAAGACAGTCAAAAATGGAGAATGGATCAACAAAGATAATTCAGAAGACAGTCAGAAAATATCTCTGGATTCGCCACTTAGAAGCTAGCTAGGTCATGTGCAAATAAATCCTCACTGCACAAAAATATTCTCAGGTAGTGACGTCAAAATCTGTATATATCCAGTGAAACTCTTGTATTTGTGGCTCTGGTAGAGGGAAATAAATGACAAATTGTTAAGTGGGTGCGTTATAGTAACTGCCACCTTGTCTCATATTTTACTGAAATTAATAGCTGTGAAATTCTTCTTGGCAAATTGTTGCTAAAATGCTTTAATGAATCATGTATGTGTTGGTGGATTTGTCATTACATTATTATGAGACTTATGCTATCCAAAATATCAGGTAAGGCAACATCTTGACTTTGAAAGTACACTTGTATTAACACTGTGGATTACACTTACAAATATGAGCATTGTATAATATTGGCCATTTTCTTATTTTTGAAAGTAACAAATAAACATTTCAAAAACAATGAAAATTCAAAACTGAGCTATAATAACACTTACAGTGGTATCTTTATCTGAACCATTGACCTTGTAAAAGGTAATGTATATCCCAAGGGTCTCCAAGATCTGCACGCTATCTGAGAGAGATCGTGGTTCGTCAATAACAGGGGAGTGCAGATTGCGACTGACTGACACAGTAACAACTTGGATAGTACTTTTTTCAGGGGCACCACCGTCATAGGCTCTAACTGCAATCTGGAAATAATAATAATAATAATAATAATAATAATAATAATAATAATAATAATAATAATAATTATAATAACTGACACTTGTCTTCACTTAACAAACCCAACAGTATCAAAAGGAAACCAAATCTTATTGAATCGAATCAACCAAAGTTTTAAAACCAATTTTTATTTACTCACTTTAAAGTCACCAGCTCCCACTCCAGTAAGACTTTCCTTAACAGTGATACGTCCAGTAGTTTCATCAATAGCAAAGTACTGAGGAGATGGAAAGTCACCAACAATCTCATATCGCACAACATTAAATGGTGCCTGCAAATGTAATTTAAATTAAAAGACATGTGAGTTTGTATTTTAAAATGACACTTAGTCTACAAAAAATAAGCTTTCAATCTGTTTTATAATTTGTGTGTAACAATGTAACATTTGAACTCACGGTGACAAAATCGAGTTCGATGAAATGATTAATATCAAGTTTTTATTATTCATCACAGAAAGCTGCATGACAAATAAGGAAGGTAAAAGTAACTCATAAAATTTTGTTGCTAAAAAATGGTGAGATAATGACAATAAGGCATTTCTACCTTGTCATCATCATCTGTGGTATCCACATCAAACACAAATGTCCCTGGGGCTGTGTCTTGAGTCAGATTGGTGGCATAATTAACACCCTGGGTAAATCTCGGGGCGTGCAGGTTACGATGGACTCTCACAGTTACCACAGCAAGATTTGAGCTCTCCTTTGGTGGGTTACCATTGTCAGAACACCTCACAGAAAACTGGAAGTGAAGATTGGTGGACATATGGTTATTGTGGAAAACTAAAGACTTGCAGAGAAAAAGACCTACAAGAACTTGTTTGTCCTTTAGTTGTATATGCAGAAAGAAAATTAATGGTTTTCTACACATGTCTTTTATCTATATGTATTTTCATCTATATATAAAATAGATAAATATATATGCACAGCATTAAGGACAAAAATATTTGAAATATGGGACAGCTATGAAAACTTACACTGTATGTCTCCCTGTCCCCAAGTCTGAGATCTGTCTTTGCATATAATTTCCCAGTTGCTTTATTGATCCCAAAGTAGCTTAGTCCTCCTGGGGTCACCTCCCCAACCAGCTTATACTCCAGCTGTGTCTGTAAGTATGAAAAGTTTGAAAAATAGGAAAAATACTACATTATTCAATTTTTTGGACAAATTACACTCACAGCACATCAACCAGACATGACAGCATTCTTCATGTTATTAAAAGATTACTTTTATCAAAGTAATTGTATTGAATCATTTTCCAGATGTTTATGTAATATAACTTTTCAGGACAAAATGAATAGTACATCAGTCATCACTCTGTTGGTTAGTTTTCTCAATCAGAAATGCAAGATTAAACAAATATGGATGATATTGTGTTTGATGACACTGAGGGGTAAAAAATTAAGGTAGATGATATTAAACAGTTACACATATTTAAAAGGAGACTATAATATGTCATACTTAATCTTTTTGGGGGAATTGTGTTTGTTCAGATTGAGTTAGTTGAGACAAATGAAGTCAGCATTGTGTTAGCTTTAAAACTGTTAAATGTAGGGGTGAAGTTGTATACTTACATTGGTATCCACATCATAACACACTATGTCACCAGGAGATGTTGGGAATTCAGTCATGAGTCCTTGTGTTTCCAAGATGTCTGCCGTGTACTGGGTAATAGCAAACCTTGGTTGGTTCAAGTTCCTGTTTACTAGCACTGTCACAATCCTTGTGTCACGCCTGGGAGGGTAGCCATTATCCACAGCTTCTACACGAATCTATGGGATGATAAATAAAATTAGTTACTGCACAGTAAGAACAATATCATAGCAGTATGATGCCTTTATTGGAAAGCAAATACAAATATCTTAAATGTCTATGCAATGTGACTGTGCAGAAATGTATTTACAAATTTCATGTATATTAAAGTAACATTAAAAAGTGTTTATTTCAAAATCCCATACTTACTTTGGAATTGTGAACATTGAAAAAAAAATTGAATTAAAAGAGATACAACTTATCGTTACATAAAACAAGAAAGATCTGTTGAACATTTACTGCAGGTTATTTTCCAAAAGTATCCTATGTGTTAATACACAGTCAAATCTTTTGATATATCAGTCAAACACATGAAATGACTATCTCAGCACAATACATAAAATGACTCTCAGTGATAGACCCCTGTTTATAAACTTACAGTGTAAACAGAGTTGGTGTCATTATGAATGGTCTCTCTCAAAGTTATAATTCCTGTATTTTCACCAACATGGAAGTAACGAGTTGCAGGCCCATCCCCAATGATGTTGTACGTTAAATGTCCAAAACCATCCTGGAAAGTTCAGCAAAATTTGTTGTACATAGACAGATATTACAAATACCAATTTCAGGATAACAGGTCTTGAGACTCTATACTAATGTCTTGTTTCTTAAAAAATTCTTGCTCCGGGGCTTAAAATATGCCCAAGCCGAAAAAGCAAACATTCTTATATAACATCTTTTTGTCTTTGTCGTCTTTTACTTCATTCATTTGTCTTTGATTCATTTATGGCTTAGTTTTTTTATAATGAGTTAAGCAGTCCAATTATTAACTTTATTTAAGAGCTACGATTTCTACAGATCCTATGTATATTATCTCATGCCTGTGCAGAAACGCCTAGTGTAAAACATACTATAACTCTATATGTATTCAATAATATGTCCTATGATTTAATAAAAATAACAAAATCAGACTACAAATAAAGATGAGAATGAAAATATCCATACAAAGAGTCTAAAATTTAAGTCACTATCTTCTTCTCTTACCGGATCATCTCCATCTGTGGCAGTAACAGTAATAATTCTGACATTGGTGCTGTAATTGTAAGGTATGCTTATGTTCCTTGTTGGGCCAGTGAATCTTGGTGGGTATTTGTTACGCAGCACAGTGACAGACACAGGGACCGTGATTGAGCTATTACGCTGTGGAGAACCTAAGTCTTGTGCACCAATAAATAACTGAAAACCAAATGGTGAGGACAAAGTGAGGAACATAAAATACACATTTAAAAGGATCCTAAACCATGATGACTGTGACGTGTCTCAAGTACAAGTGATCTTACAATGCAGTCATCATAGAATAAAGACCCTTTAAATAAAATTGTTTGAACTGATTCCTTCTTAAATATATAAAAAAATACAAATAGCAAAAACCAGAAAAACTGTTCCATCTATTATCTACTGCTAGGGAAAAATGTAGATACCAAATAAATAATGCTCACAATCATAATGTGATATCAAGATTTAAAAAAACAACAACATTTCATTAAAATGCTGGTTGAAGCATATTTAAGCAGTATTATAAAGAATTTAAACGTTAAGATCTGTGGAAGCAAAAATCTTATATATCCACATCCACATAGTGATTAATGAAAGTGTCATGTAACACAGACACAAGAATCATAAATGATAACATCAATAATAAGAAAGAAAATGATGCAATTATCTTCAAAGTGATAGTGACATGCAAAATACACTAGAACATAATTATTGACACTGTGAAGCAAAATACAAGGACAATGCTTTTCTTAAATTGAAGATGAAATCTTACTGCATCTGCATCATCCTCCTGCGGCTTTAATGTGAAATAAACAACTTTAATTAAGTATAATGTATAATAAACAATGTATCAAAGAAGACGCTATCTCTTACTTGACTGGCTTGAGATGAAAATCAGTGTGAAAAAAATCAACTGCACTGAACATTTCTATCTCAAGTCAAAATTCAGAGACAGAGTCATCCTTATTAATTATTACAGTATAATTTCTCCATCTTACATTGTAAATGTCAGTTTTACTTGGGTCCAAAACCAAAGCCTGCTTGACGTAAATCTGACCAGAGTCTGGACGTACACCAAAATATTCCTTTGCCTTGTCATTCCCAACTAAGAAGTATCTGACTGTATTATGTGGTGGCTGGGATGGTGAAAAGAACAAAACATTTATTCAAAACAATCATGCTCTGAGTCTAAACAGATATCATCCATTGACTGGCAATTAAATTGCTTTCTTATTCATTTTCAAAATTCTGAACTTTTCTGTATTAATAGCATGAACGAATGTGCGAATCAGTTAATTCTTTAATTAGGCAGAGAGAAGTTATATTTTGTATTTATTTTTTAATATAAATAAGATTTGCCATCAAAATATAATCAACTGAATGAAGGAATGAATGATGAATAAGTGTGATTGGTTTGTCCTATCTCCAACTATTAATAACAAGTCTGTGTCATAATTTAAGGCAAATAATGTTGAATATGTATGAAGATATTGTGTAGTTGTATTTTTTGGTTTATGTTACATGCTGTTTGTCTTGATTTAAATCAAGTATTAAGGTATATAATAGCACACCAATTATTATGGAGGTGATTGTGCCAAGTTGCACCTGCAGGCCACCGTACCTGTAGGCCACCATACCATACCTGTGGGTCCTCATCAATAGCATGCACCTGTCCAATGCCAACCCCCAGAGTTTGTGTCTCTAAGATTCTGAAATCCCAGGAAGACTGGTTGAACACTGGGGCCTTGAAATTTCTGTTAACAGTCACTTTAACAATGGCAGTGGCTGTGCGTGGAGGATTGCCATTATCCCGTGCAATCACACGAACGTTGTACACATCTGTGGGATCCCTGCCAAGGTTATTCTTTATCCGTATCATACCTGTTACTGGGTTGATAGAGAAATACTGAGCTGCAGTGCCATCTCCTATGATTTCATACCTGATAACATTGTGAGCATTCTAGAAAGAAAAAATACATGATGATCATTGTCTTAAAATTTTGATTACAAAAAAAAAAAACAGTAGTTATGTTTGTAGACAAGAAGTATGGAAATACAAGGATCTGAGTCATACAACTATTTGCATAAAGCCTAAAAAGAAAGTAAGCATATAACTATTTATAATGATGTTGTGGGATTACAAAGATACCTTTTCACCAAAAGCAAATGACCATCCTGAAATTTCAATGTATTATCTTGTATTCTGTCTCAACTATAAAGGTAACATTATTGATTTTCACCTTCAACATATGACTTACATCAGGATCTCTATCAGTTGCATTGACAAGAACCACAGTAGTCCCTATGACTGCATTTTGGTTCACCGTCTTTGCATATTGGCCAGGGAAGAAGATTGGTGCATGCGAGTTACGTTTCACTTCGACTCGTACTGGGACAGGGGTGCTGGTTTTACGCTGGGGTTGCCCACGATCACGAGCAACAACATAGAACTGAGGACAGAAACCAATTTGCAAATTAATCATATGGATTAAAAAATTACAACCTACTATCTCACACATCACTCTTATTCATAATGCATGTGATAGAATTTTCTTTTATCTTATTTTTAAAGAAATAAATCTTAAATATGAACATGTGTGGTTTTTGTTTAACAGTGAAGATGTCTCAATGCAATTCATGACAGTGGATTTTAAATGTAACATAAAATAAAAAATAATTTTGCATAAAATAATTATTTCATAAATTCTTGAAGTACACATCGGTAAAATACTATAAAACTTTCAATCTGTATACCTTGTTACGTAGGTATTGTAATGATTCAAACTCACAAAAAACACTGTCCTATTGTAAGGATCTGTGGCCAGTGATTTCCTCAAACTGATCTCCCCAGTGTATTTGTCCACATAGAAGTAGTCTCCAGCATCCGGAGAGACCTGATTACCATTGTTCTGACCAGTGGACCCTTGGTTACCGCCTGTATACAGGTAGTATTCTACCTCATTGTGAGGAGCCTGTAATGTTGAATCATAGACTTTTAACATTATTTAAAACTGAGCACTTGGGAGAATTCAAAAATGTGAGGGTTTGTCTATTTGTTGAGACGTGTGTGAGCAATGAACAGCAAAACATAAATCAAATAACTTAACATTTTGCAGTCTCAAAATTGACATTTTATGCTTGGAGGGCTCCCAAATAATAAGTAGAGATTTCTCCAAGAACACAATCTGCTCAAACCTACCAATACGTCTTCATCAATAGCTAAAAGGTTGATGAAAGGCTCTCCCAGAGGTTTGTTGTCAACCACTTGTGCTGGATACACAAATCGCTGAAACACGGGTGCTTTCAAGTTTCTGTTGACCGTCACGGTGACTGTTCCTGTACCTGTGCGACCGCCGCCATCTGTTGCCAATACTCTTAGCTTAAAGTCAGAAATTATGAAAGAGATTATTACTTTGAAAATTTACTTGGTAAGAACTGAGATATAGTCTTAACCATGGTTACTCAATTTGTCTTATTTTCATGTTCAGGAATATTGTTCAGAAATGCCATTACATAAAACTACCAGAATGTCACAAGTATTATAATTGTAATAAACTTATTTGTCCATGTATATATGCAACAACCCAAAACAAAATGGCACAAAAAATTAACCGAAAATATTATAAAGGCAGAAATAAAATTCAATAAAAAAATAGTTAAGCTTTAATCCTACCAAAGATGAAAGTGACAGTGTAACAAGTCATTCATTTAAGAATACATTCTTTTTCTTAATAACTATAGCAAGTCAGGAGTGACAGCATCAAGTTGACATTAAATGCCACACTTAATGTGGGGTACAGTGGTACCCTCCTCAACTCACCGTGTATGTCAAAGCAGAATCTGTTGTCAGGCTTTTTGACACAGTAATCCTCCCAGTGTCACTGATATCAAACAGATCCATGGCCTTCCCGTCTCCGATGATGGAATATTTCAGTGATCTGAACTCGGGCTGGCATTAAATAAATATAAAAATTTTAATTGAAAAGAGAAGGTAACTCATACTGTGGGGCCATTTACCACCTGGTATAACAATAATAATATTTATTATTATTATTATTATTATTATTATTATTATTATTATTATTATTATTATTATTATTTCTATCCTAAACAATGTGTATTGCACATCAGGCAAAAACTTGAAGTCTTTTCTTAATAATTCACACCATAATTTCCAAAAATTTGCCAATATGCCTGTTGTTGTTTGCTTCAAGATGCTCTGGCTCCTTGTGATTTGGTGGTCACCTACTATTGGTGCTACAGTAAGCCAACAAAACAAGACATAAATGTGCTTTAAGAATGGAAATCACTCACCCGTGTATCCAAATCTGTGGCTGGCATTGTACGCAGTAGTGTTCCGACATCCACCGAGTGACTGATGCTTGCTCCCACTGAGGATGGGTTGAACGCTGGGTCGTGCATATTTCTGATTATTGTAACTGTGGCTGTTACGGTGGCTGACTGAGGTGGCTGTGCTGTGTCTGAAGCACTTATGACAACCTGAAAAAAAAAAAACACAATTACTGTGAACTAAATTTAAAATATGACATAAAATTATCATTAATTTCTGTCATTAAAACATGATAAAGGTGCTTTAAAAATAAATATATTTGAATATTCAAGATATTATGAATTCATCCATAGGAGCTTTTTCTGTGAAAAAAGGGACAACTTTGTACTAACAGGCATCTTAAATATAATACCTATCATAATGAAAGAAACATTACCCGGAAATTAGACACAGATCTATCCCTGGCCAGGTTGGTCTTTGTCTTGAGATCTCCACTCTCAGAGTCCATAAAAAACAGTGCTGAGCCACTGCTGGGAGAGACACTAACAATACGGTAATAAAGACCATATGGACCCTGGAGAAAAGAGCAGAAGAATGGCAAATCTTGCTTTGGCTGCATATAAAACACAATTTAAAACTAAAAGACTTGAACAAATGCTTTCTTTGATTCATTGTTTTATCATAATGGTAGGTTGTGTTAGAGGTATAGTTGAAAAAACAACAATGGAAGTATTAGTGATATCTTCACAAGGTACACTGCTTTTTATGATTTTTTTATCTATTTAAAGATACATGGCAATGGGCATTGTACCTATTATAAAGCTACCTGTACAAAACTAAAATTCAATTCTCCTTGGAATTTCAACACTAAAATTGCTGAAACTAATGAGTTTGCAATATAAAGGTCTAAACCCCCCCTCCCATTGTATGGTAAGATTGTTACGAGTTCTCTGGAAATCTAAGGCCCATGTAATTAGTGTACGTACAGGGTCAGGATCAGAGGCGGATACTCTGAGAATGGAATGTCCCAGGTCCACATTCTCCAACACTTCTGCATTCAAGTTCTGCCCATCAAAGGTAGGGGGGCTGTCGTTCTGATCCTGTGCAGGGAATAAAACAGATGCTTCAGTTAATTTTTCATAAGTGAATTTGTCCCACTTCATAAAAACTTAATTATTATCAATAATCATATTTTTGTATGTGCAACTGACAACAATTAAGAATGTTTATTACAGAGGCACTTTTTTCAGAATGAAACATACCAAAAACAATGCTGTTCTCATTAATTCAATAGCTCTGATTATGAAACAAAAAGAACATTTTCTTTTCCCAGTTTCTGACAGCTTATAACACAGCAACTGAACCATATTCTGGAGCAAATAACACCACACTGTGATTAGCTGTTTGGGAAAGTACATGTAACGGTTGGCACATTCAAGAGCCAAAAGCACACACTTACCACTACATTCACATTCACAGTGGCCGAGCTGGATGGTCCGCCATTTTCCCCCTGGACAGTGGTCACCACTAGCTGGTACCTAGGGGTTGCCTCATAGTTCAGAACAGCATTGGTGGTAATACGACCAGTGGAGGGGTCAAGGACAAAGCGGTTGGCCTCATTGCCACTGACAAACTTGTAGGTAATACCAGATGAGCCAATAGCCTGAAAAAGAGGCAAGTAAAGGTGATTGGCACTAATGAGGGATAGAGTTACATGTAACAAATCAAAATTATTGAAAAGGCAAACTAAGATTGTTTAATTAATTGCACTAAACAATATGAATAGTATATACTTTTAAATTTCCATTTTGCTTGTTCATTCTGTTTAAGTTAAATTTTCACTTAATTCATAAACAAATTCACTCAAATATAATTTCAATCTTTTTCACCAAAATAGAGTTGAATTTCTATTCTTTATTGAGCCATCATATACTTACAGCCACTGTTGTAACAATAGTTCCTACTGGCTTATTCTCCAACACCTGGACAGAGAGATTCAATGGTGGCACAAATGTTGGCGTAGAGTCCTGTAAATCAATGACGTTCACAGTGACAGGCAGCACACTCTTGCGACTGACCAATCCATGGTCTTCTGCTGTCACAACAAAATTGTGGACATTGGCCATCTCGAAGTCCAAAGGCTGGGAGGTGGAAATGACACCATCTTCAGTGATTGTGAAGTATCTAGAAATAAACAGAAACTTTGTTACAAAAGTAATCTCTGACAACCCCTCTGCAGAAAGCTCTCAAGCTCAGATGAGCTAGAATGACCATCTGTGCAGCTAGAATAATCTATAATTCCATATAAATTTTACTGTTGAATATATTAAACAATCTAAAAAATACATTGATAAACTGGTAAAAAATTTAAACATTTTTCTAGACAAATATTATTGTTTTACTTATTTTTGGCCATTGAAGTGAATTTAACCACATTTCAAAAGCATTTTAAGTTAGGTATAAGTTAAAGGCAGAATGAATCAGTATTTGATATAAATTACAGGAAAGACCATACATCATTCCAAGAATAAAAAGACTGCTTAATTTTACCAACTGGCAACCCATAAAACACTGCTAGAAAATGACACCATACTAAAAAACAATTATAACTTAATTTTTTTTAATTTATTTCTTATATTTTCCTTATTATTATGACTCACGGATTTGCTGGAATCCTGTATGTCACTCTTCCATTCTCTCCTGCATCTTCATCATTTGCCTAAAGACAAAATTGATGAAAAAATTAAAATATTTTACATTTTTTCCTAAAGGCAAAACAAAAACTATATATTCCTTTAATCTGCACCAATTATATTCATGCTCACAACAAATTAAAATCCAAAAGCTTAATAGAAAGCTTTCAGCCATGTATCAAGACCTTGTTCACTTTGTAAACTAAATAATATGTATAAACTGTGTTTTAGTGTTGGTTTATACACAATCACATACTGATTTCTGATGACACAATGAAGAAATATCAGTGTTAACCACTTTTTCTAATCAGAAACAATTAATACTTTACCCGTATAGTTCCAACCCTGACAGGTGGTGGCTGCCCCTCCCTCACACTGAATACCCTAGGAGAGACCCCCAGGAAAACTGGATTGTTGTCATTAATATCTGTGACATTTATGTTCAGAGTCGTGGTAGCAATCTGAAGAAAAAAATTTGATCACTTAAATATCTTTTTTCAGTTTTTACAAAAATAAATTATAAATAACCTGAATAAATACTTTTTTCGCTAACTGATTTAAAGCAAAATCTATCTGAAAGGTACATTTTTCTGTTAACATAACACAAAGAAGAAACCAATGGAACTTGTCCAAAACTCTTTTATTTTAAAAGTATTGTAATTATATGCATGTCAGTAACTACAGTTCCAACAGCAACTGCATATTTATAGGAAACAGTACCCCCCCCCCCCAGTTGATTAAAATCATTTTCAATACTTATTAATGCAAAAAAGGTAAAATCTCCACTGCATTAACTGTTTTAAAAAATAAAATCTGAAATGGTAAATCACTCACATTTCCACTATTATCTTCTGCCTTCAGGACCAAAGTGTATCTTGAAACTGTTTCTCTATCAAGTGGCTGGCTGTTTCGAACTATACCCCCCAGATATGCACTGAAATGAAGAACAGAACTAATATCATTTACATCTACCAACCATCACACTTCAAAATCGTAAAAGGAGGCTATTAATGCTACGTTATCAGTTATACTCCTTATGAATTGCAGATTTCTACTGCTACTCTGTATGTCACCAGATTTTCTGTTTAACATATCATGATATATGTAGAACTTTTTAGGTACGTACTTGGAAGCATCAATCGTAAACATGTTGCCTGTGTTTCCACTCAAGATGGAGAACCTTAGCCTATCGTTATTTGGGTGTGATGCCTAACAATAGAAGAGGAAAATAGTAAAACACATATTCTGGTATTGAAATGTACTAAGTGTAGTGTATAAATTTTTTAACAAAATAATCTTAAAATTCTCAAGTGCACTCTTGAAAATCTTGATGTTGAATATTTCAAGCCATGATTATTTGTTCCATTCCCCATTTTTATATAATGGCTTCATTGTGCTAGTTGTGACAATTCTACAATGCGTTTGGATGTTCTTCAACTCTTACTGTGTTGAGTGTAACACAGCCATACTTACTGGGGCCTGGAAGATGTTGGAATTAACCAGAACACCCTCACTGACTGCAATATTGTACTCTGAGCTGGAGAAAGATGGCCGCCCATCACTTCTGGTGTCATTTACAAACACCATCACAATAGCATTGGCAGTACTGGAATAGAGAAAAAAATTGTTAACCACTTACTGTGCAATTCAATGCCAATTCCATTTCTTTTTATGTGCTACTTCGTGCTCATAATAAAAAAACAGAATTAAGATTGGACAACCAACAAAAATGACACTGGTTTAGATGGCTTGGTTTTTAGATGGTGGAATCCATCTTACAAAATGGATCATCCTTCACTTCTGACATCAGATGCAGTCTCCAAAAATCAAACCATTCATTTAACAGTACACAATTGTTTTTCTTTAAAAAGACCTAAAAGCCTGTCCACACACTTCCGCATAGCTTCTATCACATTGCATTAAACAATAAGTTAGTGTTAATTACTGTGAAAATATGCCTTAATCTCTTTCTGTGTTGTATCATTCTGTTAACAATAAACTCACTTTCTGTCTGCTGGGTTTGGCGCATTATCAGAGGCCTGTACTGTGAGTACATATGGTGCCAAGCTTGGGGACAGCTCTGCCTGGGTATTGATGTGACCAGTGTTGGGGTTGATACGGAAGGAAGACTGGAACCCATTGTCCTCGGACAATATGGAGTATGTCACACGCCCACTTTCACCGCTATCGCCATCAGTTGCAACGACCTACAGATACAACGAGTTACTGCTGTTATAAGCAAGAATAGCATAAAAAGGGTTATTCCACCCTATTTTAGCATGACTATTGCCCCTTATATTACCATCCAAAAGTATCAAAAGAATGTAACAAGGTGTATCTACCTGGTACATGCTCAGACACAGCTCTTCAGTAGAGTAACCTAACTGATTGTTCAATTTCCATAAAAATCATGCCATATTTACCAATCAGTAACAAAAACATAATATATCTATACCTGGACCACAGGAACAGAAACAGGTGTCTTCTGTACAGTAGCACGGTAGATGTTACTCTCAAATACAGGGCTGTTGTCGTTGGCATCTCTGATATTAACAGTCACAGGCACAGTGCTTGATCTTTGCTCTGCTGTATCTGCCTCTGTTACAGTTACCTGGTATGTAATCATAATGACATGTTAATAAGTCTATATCTTCATATTTCATTCAAACTAATGAGAGACCAGAATTTCTGTTTTAAGTCTAGCTCTTAGTGCATGACTGCACCTCACAGACAAAGACAAATAAATACAAATATCAAAACTCCTGGCCTATTTTAATTAATTACCCAAACCACAAGGCAAAATATATCAACTTCAAAATGCACCACCAAGTGAAGATATGATAACCCCTGACAGTTCAAACCTTAATTAGAAGCAAGCACTTACAGTAAATGTGACTTGTTGCTGCTCTTCATAGTCCAGTGCTCCAGCCACTGTTACAACCCCCTGATCATTCACTGTGAATGCTCCAGTGCCAGACACTGTGTAAATGTAGTTCTGAGGGGGGTCACCAGGAGCCTGTAAAAAACAAAGAACATTGGGAACTGTAGAAAATTAAGAATATATATTGTGATGAAGAGAGGGAAAGCACTAGGTTTTTAGAGAAAAGCAAAAAAAAAAAAAAAATGTGTAACAGTGGTAAACTGTATGAAACAGTCAGTATTGTTGCAGAACAAAAAAATGAAATTTACATAAAGTATAATATGATGAACAGACACAAGGAATTTAGAGACTCATATCAAAATCAAAATAGCGCACACACACACACACACACACACACACACACACACACACACACACACACACACACACACACACACACACACACACACACACACACACACACACACAGTATAAAAAATTTAATGCATGTGCATCTAAGCACCTAATGTGTCTGTCTATTATCACTGAACATGTATTCCATATTTTGTGCCTGGACTTACCAAATCCAGATCAGTGACCACCAGCTGCAAATCCCGTGTACCCGCAGAATTTTTAACTCTTGTTCCCACAGGCGCCACTTCACTGACGTACCCTATGAATGAGCCATAGGAACTAGTTATACTTGGTGGGTTGACGTTCACTGTACCAACAGATATGGTCAGAGTGGCTGTCTCATAGCGCTTGTTCAGTGAGTCTTCCTCAGCCTAAGATAGGATGCAGTACATGTTATAATATGAGGCAGATTAAAATTTAAGTTATAATAATGGTAATGATTATAAATAAGAACTAATATTAACATTTATGCTTGATACATGTTAAACAGCAAAAGAAGCAAAATGTTTTGAGTGGAATATAAGACATGTATAAGATGCTTTTGCTGCTTATGTAATATATTGGGTAAGAAATAAGTAAAGCTTGTGTATAGAAGGCTGGCGCATTTACTTAACATATTGACATTGTAAGCAATTAATTACCTTGACAGTAATCTCAAACTCTTTGACAAAGAAGTGACTGACAGGCAGCAACTGGCGAACTGACCCAGTATTTTGGTCAATTTGAAAGTAAGAGCTGTAGTTACTAGGTGTGCCTGAAAAAAAAACAAGATAAATTTTTATCAAATATCTTAAGTATTCATCATGTAATTCTTCTACAGACAAAGAGTTATACTGAAACAGTACTTTATACAGTATTTATATCTTACTACATTTACATAGGTATATTGGTATTAGCAGTCTTATGAAAACAAAACTAGTTAACCTATGCAAGAAAGAGAAATATCTAAGATATTTTTTTCAATGCATAATTATTATCATTAAATAAACTGAAATTGTTACCAGACTTACCATCCACAAAGGAGTATTTTATAGAATTATCAATCATTTTGTCTCTGTCTACAGCTACTATAGGTTCTGGTTCAATGTTCAAAACACCAGGAGTCTGAAAGAGAAAGTTCAATCATTTTGTCATATTGTGGTAGATGAGACTGCTGAATGTGCTGATGTGTTAGGCAAAATGGCAGACAGCGGGTGTCACTGTGTCTGGGAGAATGTTAACAAAATATTGGCAATTACATCACATACTGATTTAAGCTACAAAAACTTTAAAAATAACTAAAAACAAACTCCTATCTCTGTTAAGTGTTTTTGAAATCAGAGAAAGGGTAAATGAGAAAAGGCAGTTAACAAAATGCAACATATATTTCTTAGTTTACTGAAAACATTGTAGGTTACTTATAAAGGCGTCCGATATTATCTTGTAGAAAGAAAACTGACTGGTTAATAAAAAATCCAATCTACCTCATTCAATTAATAATGTACAGCTACCGAATTTGCTCAATTCAATATTTTCAGACAAAGTATCACAACTTATTTTTGAAAAGGGAAGAATTATGCTTCTTTCTACAACTAACTACTTAAAGAAGCAGATTTGAATAATTACCACCCGGTTGTTGAGAACTCTGGCAGTATACTGTGGATTAATACACAGGTCTCCATATGCCACACAGCCAGCATAGGTAAACACAGGTGGCAGGTCATCGCCATCTAGTATGGTGATATTCAGGGTAGCATATGCCACTCGGGATGGCTGCCCTTTGTCCTGAAAGAAAAATTAGCATATGAATAATATGTAATGCTTCTTGATCAAAAGGCATGGCTGTAAGTCAAGGAAGTAAAATATGTGAGAATTGCTTTAAGTTTTTAGTGAAGTGTAAGAGAAATGTGACAATGGAAATGGGCATTACAGTTTATTCAGTTTTGTTTCAAATTAACACAATAAAGATTATTTAAACATGACAACTACAAAGCAACAGGCAAATGAAATACATATGACGTGTTATTGTGGCAACATGAGTTTTAAAAGTGTATTAAATTACTGAATAAAATAATAATAAAAAGATTGACCCAGAGAAAAATGCATTTCAAAGTGGCAGTGTAAAGAACTAAAAAACAGTAAATAACAAGTTAACTTACCAATACCTGTTGCTTTAAAAATAACAGATAGCAATGTAAACTAGCAAATCAAACAATAAAAAACTGAAAAAATATCATTTTTTACAATAACAGATTTCTATTTCACTGATCCATCTCATTTCAGATCCTATGGACAGATTCTTAAAAACATGCCTCTTTGAATCCTAACCATGTCAAGAATCCATTCAATCTACTTAGAATTGTAATCTGCACAATGAATAATTAACCTTACCCTGGCAGAAATCCTGACCAGATAGTATGGACTGACCATGCTCTCATAGTCCAGAGGCTCTCTTACTCTGACCTGCCCTTGACGAGGCAGAGTGATGATGAAGTAATTGAAACCATCATTCTGGAAAACAGCACAAAAAGTATTGACTTTGGACATTGGAATATTAACAAATATCCATCCCACCAGTGCCATGTAAAGCACTGACCGCAAATCACTTTTTAAATGAAATTAGTAGGATTTCATGTACATTGTATTACAAGAATTTCTGTCTACCTTTGAAACTTTTTAATTCTTAAATCTATCCTTGTTATGTATCAGATGCTATTTGGGTGGTATGAGTTAAAGGAACTGTTCTTTCAGTCATGAAAATTTGACTAAAAATTTTATATTCTCCTAGGTTCTAACCAAATTCTCAGGTTGAGTCAACAAAGATGAACTTTATTCCCCTTTTGGAACTACTGGCTACAGGCCTGCTATTAACTACAAGAAGTATCAATAATCAAACACTTACAGGTCCACCATCTCCCTGTTCCACTTTAAAATCCACTTCCTTGTTGTCTAAAGCATCTCTATCTGTGGCAGAGATTTTGTTGTAGATTTCTGAGCCAACAGGAGACAACTGAAACAGACAGCAGTAAATTATTCACTTTGCTCTAATGGGCCCTATAAACATAAAGGTGCTACTTATTTCATATATTGCTATATGAGCCCTTTATCTTTTTCAATAGGAGAGTTTCTAGCTAACTCCCAACCATATCAAATATAACATTACTACAATTTCACCAAATACTGAAGATAATATGCTTTGGCTTATGAAAACAAAATGTACAATTTCTTGTCAATTCATCCCTGATACAAGTTAACAATTAGGCAAATACAAAAAACCAACCAATCCTCAGGGTATCTTTAGCTCTGTAATTTGAATACAGTACTCACTTCACTAATAGATACTTTATATCCCCCAAATGGTATCTTAAACTCTGGTGCATTGTCATTTTTATCTAAAATAGTCATGTGTGTTACATATATTGTGGCTTCTCCCTGAAATTGAAAAAACTTTAGGTTAAAGTTTGGAATAAGCTACAAGGACTTAAGAAATTATGTCAGATAAAAAATAATAACCAATGTTTCTCAAACTCTTCAAAATTTAGAAGATTATACAAATTTATCAAAATCAATATCTAATCAAAAACTAGTATTTTATAACTCAAATAATTATCTTAAACAAATCTTAAGGAATTAATATTTGCTTTAATATGAATTGAATTTAATATAAACACTGCTTAACTTGCATTTTTGCCCGACCTAAAAAAGTTATTTTAAGTCTGCATTTACTTGTTACTTTATCTCACAAGCCAAAAATCACAAACCATTTCATCTTACCTGTGTGGGGGTACACTTAATGTGAAATTCTATTAAATCTACATCATCTTTGGTGTCTGCACTACTACCCTGAAAAATGTACCAAAATTCCATTAGCTCAACAAACTATATTAATTTTCAAATTGATTTAAAAAAAACTGAAAACTGTTGTGGCAACATGAATGAAAATTGCCAATAACACATTAAGAAAAAGATGAAAGTTCATCAATTAAGTGACAGGATATTGGCATAAAGCAAAAGCAAATAATAATAATAATAATACTGATAAATGAAATAATTAAATAAATGACACAGAGAACAGGAATATGTTAGGTGTGCCAGTGTTTCAAAGAATGTATTGGATGTGCCAGCCACACATGTAGAATAGTGTGTTAGCTGAGTAAGTGTTTTCACTGGTCATTTTTTCTTACATCTCTATCTATAGGTCTTTTTAGCCTAATTCTGTTCTGTCCTCCAGCATACTCCACAGCGAAGTAATCGTTGACATCATTTACATGCTTCGTTTTGGCAGAATTTTCCAGAACGAGCTGCATATTTTGTCCATGAGCCCCATACAGCTGGATTTCATCATAGTAGTCTGAACTAAATACATTCAGCTCTGAAGGCAAATATAGAGAGAGAGAGCACAGGATTACAACCCAATCAATTCCCTTTTTGAGAAATCAAATGTGGAAACCTCTTTTTAACGGAAATATACACAGTTTCGAAAATATCAAAAATGGAAAAAAATAATATCTTCCCTTTAATTTGGCTAAAGAATCTAACAGTAAAATTTTTGCTTTCCTGGACAAAAACACAAAAAAATCCTTTAAAGAAGTTCACATCTATCTCAACATTCATGCCTTTCTTTCCCCAGCCCACTTACCATCAGCTGTGGCTTCATATACTTGAACTCTTAGCACCAGGTTTTCACCCTGGCCTGCCGCACTACCTTTGGCTGTGCATGCTGAAAACAAAGATAACTTCAAATAAGCATTCAACAAAGAATATACAGGGGGGTGGGGCTTCGAAAGAACCATGTCTAGAAAAGATGTTCTGGATCAAAATCGATCTAGGTTCTATTTCATTTCTCAAATTTGATTAAATAAAGAGGTGAAAGGATCAATTTTTTTCGAAAAAAACCTCCCTTTGAAATTGCTTCCACAGCACTTTCCTTAATATTGCTTGAAATTATGACCCTTCTGCATTTACATAAGCATGATCATTTTTCCTGTAAAAGGTTAACTATGGATACACTATTTGTTTAATTCTATATTCAAAACAGGTCAATTAATGCAACTTTACATACACAATAACGAAAGGGTACAACTATTGGCATAACAATTTTAGGTCGAAATTTAAAAATAAACTGTTTAAAAAATATAGCAAATGCATTTTTGTCACATATATCACAGGTGACTTCCCTTCTTTTTCACAGTAGCTATTTTTATCCAATAACAATTGATACCTGTCAGAATCTGTTTCATGTTTATATATATAGCTTTAACCCTCAATATGTTTCACCATCAATTCATATCAGACTGGGTCAGCTGAGACAGACAAGTAATGCACCACATTATTTACGCCCCACTGATTTCATGCATGATGAGCTTTCTTATGCCATGTTGCAGTAACATGTGTTATATACCCAAATATTTAACACAAAATTTACAATTTCGGGTTAATGAAGTTGTGTAGGCTAATCTCTGATACTGGCATTTACTTCTGCTTACCGAAAAACATCAGAAGTTAATGTAATATATTTTTTTAGAAATTTAAATGCAATTAAAGGTAATTTTTTAAATTTTGATGAATACTTCTCTTTCTTTTTATATTAAATGAAACTTAAATAGAGTCATTGCAATGCAACAAAATTTGAACAAAAAACTTAAGTTGATATTAGTGTGAATTTTCATATTTTGTATTAATTTTGAATTAAATTTGAGCCAATAACTGCATTCTTTGTCAATTAGTCATGCAACAAATGGGTTTGCTGCCCTAGCTATAAACACCTTTTTATAAAAGGGGTGCAAGTCTCTGCAGTCATTAACATAAGTATATTTGCTATCATTTCAACAAAGGGGTGTAAAATATTCCACAGATGTGGTTAATTTTACTTCATTTAAGACATCAACATTAGTCATTACCTGTCGCTACCTGTCTTTGAAGTCTTGAAGAGTATTTTTTCCACTTTAAAAGGGGGTATGAATTTTAGTTGTGTTAAATATTCAAAATATGACACAGATGAGGGGCCATTTAATGATGTTTTGCAAACTTGTTCACAGAGTATGGAACAATTAAGACTGGGTTATTTTGGAAGCTCATGATGGCCCAAGCAATAAACATGAAATATAAGATATACTTAAAATGATTTTCTTATTTATTAATTCAGTGAGCTAATGTTAGAAGAACTTAATGACCTGCCTAACTCTGTTCTTTAGAGAAAATGACATCCAATAATGCCAATCACATGTGGTAAAAAAAAAAACAGTATTCATAACAGACATTTACGTTTCATATATATAGGAAATTTAGGCGTGAACAAGTTAATCAATTCTATCAATAGTTCCTCCGGAATTATTTAATACATTACATCAGATCTTACATCAGAACTTGCAAAAACAAAAACCCATCTAAATTTAAATGATTTTTCCTCATTTTTAAGCAAATATTCTTTTGCAATAAAGATACCTGTAAGTATGAATTTGAAAGTCTTTTGAATGCCATAAAATTTTGCCTCCCCCCCCTCCAAATTAAGTATTAAATGCTTTTCAAATATGAAATACTATCATGTCCTCTCCCTAAAAAATTATGTGCTGAGAATAATTTCCTGTTGAAATAATAACTAGAAAACACCCCTCTCCTGGCTCTCTAACCATTTGTCTACCTGAGGTTGATAAAAAAAGAATTTAAATGCAGAGCATGATTGTCTTGTCTATATCTATAGTATATCAAGGTAAGTGCATGATGCTCTTTCAAAGATGAATTCAAAGCAAATAGGTCAAAGTATTCAAGATTTGCAAACAGAACTAGCTTTTTGCTTTCTGTTTATTTGTATAGTACAAGTAGCTCCTGTTGCATAAAAAACTGTTAGAAGACTTTTAATATCTAAATGAGCTAAAATTGAGGCTGTGTGGGGTCAAGTCTAACTTGAATGATTTGGCCTTTAAACAAATACAATATGATAAAGCAATAATTGTGGTGTCTATAGAAGCTCAAGCTTGCTCTGCTGTCTATTTGCTGATGGTCTTACAGGTTGGCTATAAAGACCTACACACTTTCGCATATACATACTTAAAACAAAACCTAAAAAGTGGAAATACATGTATTAAAACCCTCCAAAACCTTCACTTGTTACATAACTGCAGAAAACAAATGACCTGAGTTGCATGTCTCAGCATCAGCTTAATTCTGTGTATGTCCAGTATCCAGGATTGGTTAGAGCTTGGTGAAAATATCTATAGCATTCAAATGCCAAAACATTTTTACATTTCTACATAATCCTCACTGAATACATTGTACTATAGGATATATTTGCAAAAACTAATGCCTGAGTGGACTGTGAAAATCATTACAGGCAGTCTCATCAGCACCAATGTGAGAGTAAAAAAGCAATAACTTAATTGTTCTTCAATACAAACAGTTATTGTTATTTTTAAAGACAACCCTTTTGCCAAGATGTATTTCTTGCCAATAAGGAATGATAAATCACAAATAATCCATATGGTCTAATAACATCATATAAGAGACCATATTAGCCCACAGATCATATTCAGATATAAATCCACAGCAGCAGGTATAACTTAGAAATTTAAATCACTTCCACTGTAACAGTAGTCTTAATAATCATAAAATCACTTTCTGCTTTGGATCAATAAAAAAAGAAACTCAATGTACCAAGAAACATTGGCAACAAACAATAGTTATTATTTTTTCTACTTACGAGTTATTTGTGCTAAGATATGGTTTGGTAATAGTATTAGCAGAAGAAGCAGCGTCCATTTTGTTGCTGTCTGTATGTTGGGCATCTTCACCGACCCCATCAACGCTCGGTGCTTCTTGGCCTAGAATAAAGAAATAGACATTTTAGAAATAATGTTTAAAAAGTCTATCACAGATGATGGACATTGTAATTATCTACTCTTAGAACAAGTACTTTAATCATATTTAGTATAAACATGCAAGACTACTAGATATTAAACAATCCTCTGTAATTTTGCAAACCTTGGTAAAAAAATTCTGAAATTAATTACCAAAAGTATAACTTATCTTAAATACTTTAATGAAAATAATATCTTTTGTTAATTACCTGCAAAATACATCAGTACCATACTTTAGCACCCATAGTGGTGTATATACAAAGTTAAATAGCCGTGAAAATTCAAATCGCATAGCATAATGCACTCTCTTATATATGTGAAGTCACATATATTTATATATACATTTGTCCTTGAATTGTCACCAATGGAACTAGTTATAAATACAACATGAATACTATGGCAGCACCAGTTAGATGGGAAGTTATGCCACAAGACCAAATAATGACACTCTTTAGTGTATCAAAATGTTCTGAGTATATAAACAAATGGACATCATTCTTGTCATTACATCAGGCCATTCATTCCTTTGCCGATTCCATAGTATAACTGACAACAGGCATCCAAATCAGCACCAAATTTAATCCACTGCCCCATGAAATGTAATCCACATTTCTTAAAACCTCCAGTTCTGTATTAATATTAACTGTAGAATTACATGACTCAAAGTAGCCACCAAAAATCTCCTATTCCTCTGTATCAAGACAGCATGAGGAATGTTGTTATACATGTATATCTTTCTGGAAGCATGTTGGCCGAAGTGCGTTAATCATCGCAAAAATCTTGCCTCAGTCCCATAACCACCCCACCACAGACTAGTTATCTGGATAAAACTGTCCCTTGAGTCAAATTCCAAATTGATTAAAAAGGCAAGTTATATATCGTGACTGTTTATAGCAGTGGATATATCAATGGGGCATGTACAGTAGTACTGAAACTATATGGGTGGTTGTAACTTCAAGCCCATTTCTTCAGAAAATCTGATGGCCTCCTTGCATGTTTTCTCCCAGCCATCTAATCTCCTGGGGACGTGTTTGTAATCAGAGTGGCAGTTACATTATACATTGTATGGCCAAGAAATTATCGATCAGGACCCAACCCTGGATGTGTGGTAAAAGTGATGATCCAAGTAAGACCTTTCTGGTAAAAGTTGGACACACCCTTATCCCTGAGATCATTTAAGTGAATCTACTACCTTTCCATCAATATAGACATGGAGAAATTTTTATAATAACACTGTTGCTGCTGATAAATGCTGGTCAAATAATCAATTAATGTAAAATTTATCTTGTAAGTGGTTGCATGATGCTTATAAGTCTAATTAGTCCATACAAATTGGCTTTAGTACAGTAACTTTTATAAGCCCCCATGTACATTTTATAGGGTATTCAGTTAGGGTGATGAAAGTCACCCATGGTTGCTGTCTAGTTTAAGTCCCTTAAAAAACTATAATTACTGCTACTGCTGTTGATTGTGGTACATACTGTATTGTAAAACCGTTGATTTCTATGACTTCTTTTTACGAAATTGCTGGATGGTTAACACCTTAACTTGCAACTAGCTTAGGTGGCACCAGTACACTTAAGTCAGCATATGATATTATTTCAGTAACACATTGAAATTATTCTTATATCATTTCAGTAACATATTGAGATTATTATATAACAATGAAATTGTAAAAAATTTAACTGCTGTTTGTTTTAGTGAAATGTTAACAATTTCTTTGAAGAATCAGGGAGATACGTACAATCAAGCAAAAAAAAAAAAACATCAGAGCCTAAAATCTTTACAAATGTTTTCCCCAAAATGCTCCCAAACAATCAGGCTTTATGATACCATTCCAATTTTGATTAATAATGACAAAACATTGAGTTTATCAAATCATAAGATATGGAAGTGTGAATAGATTTTTCCTCAGTGATCTTTCTATTGATTTAAATGATCATCAAACAATGACAAAAACATCCAACTATTTTTTCAACTTGGGACAGGTACAGTACTGTATGTTTCACCTTAAAGCAAATAAAACAGGTTCACTATGACTCATTCTTTCAAGTCCCATTAAAATAAATATCACTACAGCAGCACATCCCCATTAGATGTCTGATAAATGACTTTGGGGACATGTCTGGCCTGCTAACTGGTGTGTAATGGACTGAATGAGCACAGTTCTTCTCTCTCTTGTCTGCCATAAGTCTCAAGTCAAGAAAAGGTGGCTTTGTTTCCTCATTTGACCTAAGACCAACCAAACTCCTCGTAATTGAAAGCACTTTTGTTGGTGTTATGGCATCTTGTGAAAAAAAAATGCCTGGTAAAGAGTTACTTTCCATTTGTTTTTGGTTGAATGGTCCTCAGATTACAAATAAGATGTATATACCTTGCAAATTTAAGGCCAATCTTTTTCTGCAAATATTCTTTTTTTCTGATCCATCATTTTGCTATTTTGTTCAACAATGTAATAAATTTATTACTACAACTTTTTCCTGTGCTAAAATAAACTAGCACATTTTTTCCAAAAATGCTGCTTTCAATCTTGAATTTCTTTGCAGTAACTTTCACATATCCTGGCTCAAGAGAAAAAATGTCCACTTGTTGCTCTTCCAGTAAAAATCCAATTATTCCAAATAATGATAAAAAAAATAAAAAAAAAACATTCCCATTAATATACAAATGAAAACAATTACCTGCTCCCTAAAGTATAACCCATCCTTTTTCTTCCATTAGCACACTGAAGTATATACACAACAGTTAGGAAAGCACACATTACATTTTTCTCTCTGTGTCCCATGATGAAATATAAGTACGTCCAGAAAGCAACATGCTAATGAGTTTTTAGACTGTTTTCCTTTTATGCAGTAGACATACTAGTATTTATCCAGATGCCCCATCTTTCACACTGTGGTACCATGTTTCTTCTCCATTCTCCATACCACCATACTTGTTAAGAGCTTTACCTAACACAAAACACCCCACTTCTTCAACTTCAGTGGTACTGTAATATAACATTACACCTAAACCAAAGCCGTCTTTACAGATAAATTTCTCTACAGAGCTATACAGTTCCTTAAGCAAGTTACCCAGCAAAAACAGTTAAGCCACATAAAGTGCAACAGGCCCATGGCATCAATAACTGTTACTTTACTATATTCTACTACAAAACCTTTAGGCGATCATCTTATTCTGTTACATGCCTATTAAACTGTCAGATACAAACATAATTAGAGACTGATATTCCCCATAGGCTTTACAGTCTGGATATATTACCTGTTGATTTTCTCTTGCAGCATAACAGTGGCATTAATTCTAGCTATAACTCATCTATTTGGCAAAAAATGACACATATTGTTAAGAATTTAGGTGTGACTTAATTTAGGACTAAAAGGGATTTTTGATTGTTTGTTTGTGGCCAAATTAAGATAATTAAAAACAATTGACTTTGTAAATGCAGTGCTGGGAAGTAGTTACATTTCATTTACATGTTAATGATTTTTGAACATCTTTTTAGTCTAAAAAGCTAATATTTTGAAGAACATTCATATCTTATATTCCATTTCTTTTACCCTGATCTTCACTTTAAATATAGGAGGACAAATCTGTTAAGTTTTCTTTCAACAATTTTCATCTCAGAGTAACTAAGTTTTCATTATAGTCAAGCATCTGCAATAAAGCTAAAACCATAGACACTTTAAGTTGGTGCTTTCAGTTTATCAACACTGTCTGTCTCGTGCAAATAAAGTTGGTACTTTCAAAATATCTTCAAACCAACTTCCCTTTACCCTGCCACAATCCAACACATTATCAACTCAAACACACTATCACACCTACCACACTGAAACCTACCTCCCTTGGTCACTGCTGACCACCTGTGTGCTAGCAATACAGAAGTACTTCATGTTTTATACACTTGCCCAATGAGATGAGGTAATGCAGGAATGCTGATACCCAAAATTTAAAGGTTCAAGCCTCAACATAAACTTGTATTTAAGGTGCCTGTGCAAACATGCAAACACAGGTAGTCAACTCTTTGTGGCCTTTTATATATGTACCATTGTAAAATAAAATAAATAAATAAAAAATAAACAGAATGTAAAAAAATCAAACTTTGAGAAGAAAACAATACATCAACCTGTTTGACATTATCTTAAAACCTTGCTGACTCAGGTCCAAAACTGTACAACTGTCCAAATATTTCTACCAGCCTATGACACTCTGTCATATAAAATATGCCTTTTCGACAGATTACACAGCAATCAATCCAAGTGCACACTGCTTAGTGTTAATTAAAAGAAGCATTTAGGAGTCATTAAGTGGTAATAGCCTGCATTCTATTACATGATTAAATCCGGTACAGTCTGACCATATCTCTGTAATTAAGGGTGTTGTATGTATAAGAAAACAAAAGAAACCCTCCATAATTTTGTTAGTCATGCGAGTTGCGACAAGATTGGGAGCAATAAGCCCTTGATAGATCACGATGGCTCCGAGTATGTCATCTCTCCTCATTGGTCACCTCAGTCATCGCAGGTTACTAGATTTGTTATATGTCACCATTGTGTCATTTTATTGGCACTCCTATTGTTTTGGACAGGTGTGTATGTAAAGTTAGCATACACCAGTCACTGCCATAATAAATATTCTTTACTTGTTAGAGAAATACAATAACAGTCTATTTGGCCGTTAACCGCAATATTCAGTTTTATCATATCTAAACACGCACCATCAATCTGCAAGCATTTAATGTGTAGAAAATTTTTAATTTCCAATCAAATGTTTGATGGCTTCACCATTACAGCTTATGCTCAAGCTGTGAATACTTGTATTTTCCCCTTTTTTTCTGGGAAGGATGGGAACTGGTACGTACAGTTTTGGCTAATGATAATACATCTGCACTTGGTGACTGGGGAAGTTATTAATACCTTTTTTTTAGCAGTGTTATAATCTCTTAACCATAGTTCACTCTAACGATGGGTAAAAACTGTATCTGAAGAAAAACTGACTAGAATAAAATCCCATATACAGTGCACCAGGTAACCAATCATAATGGGTTTTGCATCCTGATATGTATATATACATATACCAAATATGGCAGAAAGAAACGAAATCTATAAAGAAGTTGAGGGGCCTCCAAAAAAGGAGTGACATATCTTGTGCAAGAAATGAGCAGGGAGTAGTACTGATAAAACAACCAACATTGGGAAGGTCTTATTATACAATATTTTTATGTACTGACTCATTTTATTCTTAAAACTAAATGCCTAATTCAAGAAACAATGTGCATATCAGGTAAACTAAAAAGTTAATTTTTGTAACTTTAAAAAATAATGGTTATAATACAATGAAATTTTACTCTCTACTGCTTTATGGCATATCAACTCCTGAACATACATTTTGTAGATTTTATAACCTCTCTGTGGTACTCTCTGTGTTACAAAAACTACGACCCAAATATGCAAGATCATTTAAAAACTTTATCTGTTATTTCTTTGAAAAGCTAATTAATGCTTGCCTACTTATCTCAGTATATTTTCTAATATAATACTTATCTTGACTTCTGCCAGAAATAAATTTTCCCAAGCATATGACCATTCTATGTGCATTTAGTTACACTCAGATCACTATACACTTCAGCATCCTGACATTTCAAATATTTGAATTTTGAATAACAGAATGTTAAAGACCAGGTCAAGATTCTTTATGAAGTCTTGCATGTATTTGAATGATAGAGGACTGGTCTTGAGATAATTCAAAGTAAACTACCTCTTTTATGTCCCCCAGTATTATGTAAATGCCTTTTTACGAATCCTTAACAACCCTTATTTTGAGCTTTTTTAAATATATGAATATATTTTATACAAGATCTTCAAGCACTTCATAAATAGAGGTATTTAAGATCAATCCGTAAAATGAAATGATATATTCAACAAAAAAAGAAGCTATATTTCATTCCCCATGGCCATTATTTCAAAAATAAAATAAAAAATAAAGTTCATCGTTTTAATATTTTCATTTGCATTTTTTACAGACAAATAAAATTCACCAATGTTTGCATTCCTAACTAAGTCTTTAACTTACTGCTTTTAATGCAGAGCATCTTTTCTGTCACCTTCAGAGGTATTTTATGTTTGAAACAAATTATATCAAAATCAACCAACCATGTTTTATTGGTTGTGTTAAACAGTGCTATGTTATTTTTTCTCTAAATGTTGAAAAAGAATGAACTGATTCCACAAACAATTCACAATTTGAACCAAATGCCAGTGGATAAAACAACAGTGCACATGCACCAAAGTAACTGCTCACAAAGATCTCAGATATAGATACAGATAAAGTTCCTTTCAGATATATGATCAGTTAACAAAGTGTCTAAACCAAAACAAATAGCCCTGAAGAGTGACCATTGGCCATCAGGATATGCTAAGATGACTTTAGATAGCCTCTCCTGTTCTATGGTAACCTCTTAGCCCATGGTCAGATAAGATTAAGACAATCAGATTCAGTGGTTAAAGTATATAATTATTTTGATTTTATCTACCTGACCATTAACTCTTAAAAATTACAAGGTGAAAAAAGAACTGAAGTTGAGGTATCAATTAATAAGTACTACCTATATGGTAATTTATATATATATAGGGAGATGTATCAGAGTTCTCCAATCAATAGCATTGCATTCTTAAATGTCCTTAAATTCATAAAAAAAAATTAAAGTCATACATTTTGCAAAGTTTGACCATTTTTTCACCATTCATATCTCAGACACAATATCCATGAATTAGTTTTGAACATGGTTAAAATTCCAGACTATATTTCTATGACTAGATGGAATTAATATCTAACTAAAAAGCATAAAAAACATATCTTTTTCCTGTAATTTTAACATTAATTTAATTATCAAAGTGAGGAAATCACTTCAATTCTTTCAAATGATAGTTTATCTGATTTTCTTCCCTTAAGCAGTTTCAAACAGACATAGGTGGTAACCAAACTAGAATATTAGAGATACTATATGCCTGAAGACATCAAAGTCATCATCCAAAAATTCTATCAAACCAATCTTTAAAATGGAAGGAATAAATTAACTTACTTGACCCACGTATGTTACGTCCAATTGAAGTTTTTTTAGTCCAATTACGGTATCTTTTTAGATCAGAATAAAAAATCCAATAATAAGTTTGAAAATTTTCTGTTTTTGTTCCCCTCCTTAATCCAAGGGGATGTTCCTGTTGTTCCAGTTACACTTTCACTAATGAATTCAGGAGAGGTGCACACATATCAGCCCGTCACGGAAAACTGGTTTGAAAAAAAGACTTGTAGTGATTTATTCCTCCTGTCACGATTGCCATCCCCCACCCAGAATACAGCGTGTCGTCATTGCGCTTCTTAGCATCACTGAATTAATTACTTGCCACAAGATAGGGAATTATCACAAAGCATTAAAAAAGTATTACAATTTTATATGAGATCAGCATTTTATGTCAGTTTTGGTGCATATGATGTCTCAATTCAGTGAGAGTACAGGTAATGCAGGTGCACTAAGCTGTAGATCATTTCTATAACAAATGACCATGATTTTACAATGTAGTTCTACGCCTTGTCCATTTTTTAAGAAAATGAGTGACTAACCAACCAACTTATACAAGGTATTACAAACCAAAATTACAGCTCTAAATTTTTATGATGGCAGTTTTTTTACTGGTGGCATTGTACCTTCAGAGAGAAATCTCATACAATCAAGTATTTCATTTATCTGAGGACTTTTTATATGACTGAAAAAATCAAAACATATACGTATACTATGAAAACAATAAAACAAAGTTTCTAAACAAAATTAGATTTTTTTTCTTTTTAAAAAATTAAAGGGTTAAAATATTATTCAGCTTAATAATGCATCTTAATCTAGCTCCCAGTACCATGCACCTGACAAAAAGAAAAAATGCCATAAAAGACCCATTCACATTTGCATGAATCTTTTGGGTATCCATTTTAAATCTAAACCTAAACCTATTTCACTGGTCTATCCTTGTAATTGTAATTCTAGTCAGTTTTAACCCAATTCCATAATTTCATATAACGTTACATCTTTTGGGGGTTGAGTAAAATCACTTCAGCAGAATGGTAAAAAACAACCCCCTTTTCATGACGCATCGTGCACAACAGGCCTGTCAACCTTGAAAATGTTTGTATTCTGGGTAGCTACACTATTTGCAAATGTTGTCATGAAAAGCGGAGGAAATGAATGGTAGTCAAAATGTTTAAAAATGGCATCCTTGTATAAGAAAATGCTGATACATAGGTTGACATTATGAGCATGAGTGGAACTACATGTAGAGTGGAAAGAACCTTAAAATTTCACCAGTTGGTCAACAGTTCCATTATCAATGTCCATTTTAGGGTGGTCAACTAAATGTGATTTGCTATCATGGGCCTCAGTTTGTTCTGCTATGGACTATAAACACAAATTCAGTTGTAACATGAACATGATACCTACAAATAAAATTACTGAAGCAATTTGCAACCCTATTACACAAATATCCCACAATCATATATTTTTGTATCATATTTCTTTTGTCAACGACATGTATTCCACTTTGTCTCACTTACTCCATGATTTTTTCCATATTACTAGTATATCTGAATATCTATGCAGTGCATTTCTCATGTCATGTTTGTATTATATATTTTGACGTTCTAAAGGTAGACTTAACGTTTTCCAAGTTTTTTTTCACATTTTTTGACAAGAAAAGTATATTTTCCAAAGTTTTCCACAAGACATTTTACAGGTACCTTTAAACCATATAACAACATGACAGCACTTTGGAATAAAGAAAACATTTCACCAATGAATGCACGATCCAGCAAGTATATCAGATTACTTGATAGGTAGCATTCACTGTGCCTATTTTCGAAAGGATAAAAGATGTATTATAGTCCTCAGTCTCATACTTCTCCTATGTAAACACTAAAAATGTGTATATTTTAACTCGCTGCAACTTGGGGTTTATATGTTTACAAAGTTTTGAAGGCTGACTTGGGACTTGGGCCAGGTAAAAATAAAGATGTGGGGGGGGGGGGGGGGGGCGGTGTAAACAAGGTGGGGCTAACCTAAATTTACAAGGAACTCCCATTACAAAACGTTCATCTTTCTAGATGTAACAAAATACACAGGGTCACTGCAGTATTGTTAGTCAGTCAAAATTATCATATTGTGTATGATTTGTATATGTAAGGCTTACAGGTAAAACCAAAAGAAGAGTTAAGTCAGTGAATCATATTGTTGTGTGTCCAAATGACGAAGTACTCTCTTCATTCTCTTTTGATTTAAACCAACCATTAAAAATGATATTTAGTGGTCAGATCCCATGTCCACTTCCTTGCATGGACAAGCCTATGACCATTACTAATAACAGTTATTACACTGTTCAACACGTGCCATCAAAAAGATCATAAAAAAACAACATATCTAGATGGATGCATGACCCTCTCCATTAGTGTTTGAACATAGAGCAAAAAGACGTATCTATGTAACTGGGTGGAACATCTGATTCATCAGTACACTCAGGGAGGGTCCGAGACATTGGGAAATTTATGAGGTGCTGCTTAGACAGTCAACGACTTAATGTCTTTTTTTCTACTGTAAAGCTATGACATACAGTACCTAGAGACTTGTCTAATGAGTTCACATAAGACAAGCAATAGTCATGACATGCTAGAGAATATAATGTTGACAGCGTCACACAAATTTTAAATCTCAGTTCA
The DNA here is from genome assembly GCF_001039355.2 of Lingula anatina. The sequence goes on from NW_019775836.1 coordinate 64,844, forward strand.
TGCTTGTGGGGCCAACGCAGAACTACAGGAAGCACAGGTGAACTTAACAGAATAAAGTGCACACCTTGAGGTGACACTACTTACCTGTCAGTACAGGTCGTGAAGTTTTTTCCCAAACAAAAAAAATCCACCTCTGACGTCCCGTGTGTCACACCTTGGCTGAAGAGAGGGTCAGTTATAACTGGACGGCATGCATTTAAGTCAGGTGTGATAACAGGTGAACATTAAGACACATCTTTACATTAGACATGCTTGGTTGGTAAAAATAGCACCCCAGTCAACTAACATTGGTTCAAGGGATTCAGGTAGAAAAACCGGTTCTTCATGTAAGATATTGAGGCAAGCATTGTGCTATACCTGCCCATAGTTAAACAAATAAAACTTCCATTCTTCTCAATAATCCCTGACTGTTGTGGAGATCACAAGGTCAAAGGTATCATAACACAATTTGAAGTATGTTATATAGATTTATTACGATAAAACAAAACGGATTAAATGAAAGTCACACAAGTGCACTTTTGCTAGTAAAGGCAGCTGAGGGAACACACACACACACACAGGGTCTCTTTAAATGATAGGTGGTAATATAATGAGATCTGAAAGCAGATTAGCAGTATTTCCTACCTGTCTCAGGTGGATGACAATAGGCAGAGTGACTCTCAGCCATTGTTGACAGTTATGTAACAAGTATCCAATTACAACTTCAACTGTACATCAATTTGGTTTGCACAGCTGAAGAAAAAAAAAAACACAAGGCTTTTATGTTGTTGTTTTTTCTGACAATTACTGTAATTTACTGAATAAAACAGTTATGAATGTACATGTAATATCAGATATATTAATATTTAAAAAAAGAAAAATACCAATCTAACATTAACTGTTCATTTCAAATAAATTAAAAAAATTATTGTTGAAAGTTTTCAGCCTTCATATTTTATTTTTTAAATTTTTTTAACCTAAAATTAAAATCTAATTAAATTCAATTAAAATTTAAGTATGTGCAAATTGTAGAAAGGCCATTCTAATTCTTGCCATAAACATAAGCAACTGTTTGTCCACTTCATGCACCAACAAATCACAAATCTTGATCACCTTGACTGCCCCAGATAAACATATCTGATGTTCACCTAGCATAAAATACACCTTTCATCAATGGACCCTGCCCAGTGGTCAAGTATAATAGCCCCTGGCCAGCCTGTTTTGACTTATAGCTTGCTTATAGTCTGTTTAAAGTGGCATTCATCAAGATAATGACCTTGAGAATGTTGTGAACTTTCAAATACTGAAAAAGATTCTCAATAAAATTATTGCCCCCTGGGCTATTAAGTAGACTGCGATATATATCATGATGCAAATAGTTTCAGTTATGCAATATATGTCTTATTTTCTTATTTTGATGTCAAGCAACATCAACGACTAGCAGATCAAGGACTAGCAAACTGTTTGGGGAGAGGGGGAGGGCAGACATTGAAATTGTTCATATGTATTACCTCACTTTGCTTGTACACTGGTCTTATTATTTCATAGATTACCTGAAACTACCTCCGTTAATATTTTTGGCTGTCATATCTGACAAAAAAGGCCTAACTGCTGACACCAATGGCATACTGTGTATTACTTCATTATGCTCACTATGTACTTTGCTTTCTTTCAAATAAAAATAACTTTTAAAAAAATTTCCATTCTTCAAATTTTCAAAAATTGGTTTAATTTGCAGCAATTTTCAGTGCTTAAAAGTATATGAAATATTTGTCATTTAGGAGGGACAGTGCACATGATACAATCTGTCATTTTACCTTGGAAAATCAGTATGTATACGTACTGTTTTGAAATCACTGTGTGTCGCAAATCCTATGGAAATTAACTGTTGTCGTGAATCATGTCACAAGGCACTGATCTGCAATATTAATTGAAAACCATCAGATGCAACATCAACACAAATAATTTTTTAATTTTTTGTAGAAATGATATTTCCTTTTTTTTAAATCATTTTCTACTTGAAATTTATGAACAGATACACTTATGTGGATGGCATTACCAAGGAATTTGATAGGATATGTAATTCCATGGTATTAATCACCAATTTTTTTTAAAGCTTGTGTACATTGAGATGTACATACATTGTAAGTAATCAGGTTGGCTGTTTATTGACGGACTAGAAAAGCTCACACTCTTGTAGTCCTTGTACACAATTTGAAAAAGTCTACTTTTCCTGCACAGTCAACAACTTTAAGCATCTTTCAGACTTTTTAAAGCGTTCTTGTCTGTGTTACCTGCACAGTCAACAACTTTAAGTATCTTTCAGACTTTTTAAAGCGTTCTTTTCTGTGTTGCCATGGATAGATTCCCATCTTGGATTTCGTACCCTTCTCTGATTCAGGGCCCTGGACACAGAATTTTTCGACCCTGGACATCCGAAATGCCGTTTCGCAACCCCTCAAAACAAGTGCGATAAAACGACCAAAATATACATGTACAGCTATTTACTTGCCCAAAAAAAAAAATCTGTCTATGAACGTGAAAAAACCTACTGAAAGTACAAGGCTTGTTAATTTCAGAATGCTGATAGCATGTGGAACAAGTGAAAATATGTCACAGCATTTGTGCAATCATCTCACCTAACACAATACAACTCCATTGAGGTACTTGGAAGCGCGTTGCTGGCAAATCGTTTCAACTTTCGAGCTAATTACATTCGGATACTTGTAATGTTTTGTTTTTATCTTTATTCATTTGTTTACTTTATTAGTATTTTTGAAACACAACCGCCCACACAAGCACTGCACCATCATCAAAATTGATTGATTTAATTCTAAATATAGGCATATTAATTTTTTTAATGCAGAAGTTGTGCACTCTTTGTTCAAAATATTGTAGACCTATGCCTATCGTGGTGTGTTTGTTGATCCATGTTTTATTTTGTTTGACTAACCGAATTTTGTGTGATTTAGTCTACCATTATAGGCCCCCTACGCTAGGCGTTTGCCTTTTGTGGACTCTACTCCGCGGGGTTTACCGGCAGGTTCAATGATATGATAATGATCTCGAACTACTGTTTCTTACATTAAAATATTTCAGCACCAGGTATATGAAGAGAAAAAAAACAATAGATATTGCAAAGTATTTAATCATTTCAATTAACGCCAATTTAATAAAACTTTTTTATGATGAAATAATTTTAAATAATTTATTGCAATGCATGATTCGACTACACAGTAAAAATTTTACGCGAATAAAAAGTTGACTCATCATTACTTGAATCATTTACAAATAAAAAGTTTTATCTCCTTCAAACTCAGCCTTTCTGTATGTTGTAAATGTCTTCTATCATTTAACATACATGTTACATCATTCTTCAGAGGTTACTGTCATGTTTTTTAAAACAAAAATTCCACTTAAAACAGTTCTACGCATTATGCGTCTTTGCTATTATCTGAGAGAGAGATATAAGCTGTGGATTCTATTTCACCCCTGCTCTTTTCTCTTTCTGACACAAGACGTGAGCCACGACAAAAAATCTCCGAGTAAGCCTCTCTTCTTCTCCTTCTTCTTCTTTTCAATAATGGCTAGTTTAGTCTCATCCATCTCTGGGGCCACAGTTACTGAATTATTGAAATGAAAAACATTACACACTGCATTGCTGTTCAAACCAACATTTCATTTTACTTCTTTCTATCTTCATTATAATAATAATAATAATAATAATAATAATAATAATAATAATAATAATAATTATTATTATTATTATTATTATTATTATTATTATTATTATTTCATTTATTTATTTTATTTTTCTTATTTGTAATGACCCTATAAGCTGGTCGTATAAGGGACGGTTTTTTAGAAAGACCAACAAGTATGTCACTTAATAATCAGAAAGATTGTTGTGCATACATGAAGTTCACACACCTTTCTCCTCTGGCATTTCAATCTCCTCCCAGACCGCCTTTATATCCCTGTACTTTACTCTTCTCCTCCATCCATCCTGGGTCTGACGCAACCTCTCCAAATCTTTCTTAACAGAAGTGTCTACGCCAGTCATGCTAAGAACACTGGAGATGAAATTAAAAATGATAATAATTTAAAAAATAAAAAAACGTTAAGCTAAAATGAAAAATAGGTATATGCTGGTAAACCGACAAATTATGGTCGTATATTTACATTAGAACTAAGAAATAAATATCAAAGTAAATTGAGTGTGGATACTTTGTGCAACTTTATGTTATTATGATGATAAAATGAAATTATTAAGTGAGACGAGAAAAAGGAGGGAAGAAGAACTGGTACACTGTTCAGAAACCGGCCCTGTTAAAAAAAGTTTTCAGGATGTTTCAGTGGTTTACATACCTAGTTGGAGGATCAACGGGCACTTCGTCCGTGCTCTTTTTTGCTACCATTAAGTTGGCATCGTCCGTCAGTTCCTTCCGTTCTTTCTTCACCAGTTGATCTTCCTCAACCCCTCTGGGCTCTGTCTCCTCCGTAATGATGGGGATCTTCATAAAAGCAAGGAACTTCTCCGTGATGTCTGGTCGTGGAATGTCCCCCGCTCTCCACCTCTCTGCCATCCCTATCATGGCTTCCCAAAACATGCCCGACGTCCCAGACACACAGTCCAGCGTTCGTACGAAGCCATGTTTAGGGCGGTCCAGAGGGCAAGTCCACCCGGCATCTTTTATATCTTTCACCTATAAAAATCAGATGAAATATTAATAAATTATTAAATGTAACGTATTCCGCTCGCTGATTTTTAAAAAAAGAATAAAGACCATATATTCAAAATTCATCAAAAAGCTGACAAGGGGCATCTAAAATTGATGTTTTTAAAACAGGAAAAAAAACTTACGGCAGTGTAATGCCATTTGATAGGCGTATTGTACTGGCATGAGGTAATTCCTTCATAACTGTCTAAAATAAGAAAAAATGAGGCTAAAGGAAAATTTAATTTGTTTTTAATGCAAAGCAAAAAGAGTGGATTTATAAAGAGATAATTTTCAAAGAAAAAAGATAAGGAATATTGGTGATAGCTATTTAACATAAAAAAGAAATATTATCCTTAGAAGTGTGCGGCCCTCTCACCTTCAACAGACTTTGCTTTCTCAACGCTTTCCGTTTTGTTGTCCATCATTTGTATGAATTAAAAACAAATCTGAAAGTAAAGATAAAACGAAAAACATGCACAAACCTGTGTAAGATACTATGTGGAGTTTATCTGTATAATCGCATGGCGAAAAAAATATTTTTGGTACAATCATAAGTCCGTCTAAAAAGAAAGCTAAACATTAAATTCGCGCTGAAAACCTGTACAGTATTTCTAAAGAAACTTAGCAAGAATACTACACAAACTATATACATTTCTCCAAGAATGCAAATAATAATAATAATAATAATAATAATAATAATAATAATAATAATAAATAAATAAATAACCAGGGATTATTATGTAACAGCGCTACTTACCAAAATCAGAAAAAGCGCAATTCTGACTTGTGTGGTTGCTAAGTACGCTCGGCCCTCTGATTGGTCAAAACGTTCCAATTGATGACGTAGAGCTTGCTTTGACGTCATAGTTTAAAATGCCCGTCATTTGCATGTTTCAGCACAAGGAGATATTCTCTCCTGTGGTTTTTGAAGTCCGTTTTTAAGGTTGCTTTGGGTTTTGCTCAATGCAGCTGTGGACTATGAGATAAGAATTTCGTCCTGGAATCCGGGCGGACAGTCTTCGAAAGGTCAGATACACACTCAAATTTCAAAAACATGCTAAAAGTGGGTGAAACTTACACGTTTTCTAGTATACACGTAAATTATGAATAAAAGAGATTCAAATATAGTTAAATGATACCGTCTGCATGTTTTGTGATGATTGAAAACAGCATGCTATGACACAAGTAAAGATCCCGAGAGATTTGCAATTGATTTTATTAAAACATTGTGTTATTGAAAATATCAGCTCATTTCCATCATTTCAAATTTATGAAAAACTTAACATAATTTCTCATTAAGCATTCGTCATTTTTTAAAATTCAGTTTTATGGGTTGTTACGGGTTGTGTGCGGACACGCTTATGAGTGCGTCCCTGGGCTAATTTCTTTGTGATCCTGGCTAACAGTTATTTTTAATAATGGTTGTGAGTCTGCTGTACTGCAACATACATGTGTATAATGTAGATGAACTGTGTTCTATTAAGATTTCTGTGTTGATACATTAAACTGAAACTGATCTGGTTTGTGTCAGCTCTTTGATCCAGGTTCCAATTATGTTTATTTATTGATCGTTCCATTTATTTTTCAATTTTTCCTTCTCAATTAACCTTGATGCAACACCACACGTTTATACCCATTATCCTATCAGTACAGCTACTTGTCGAAAAAAACTGTTAGGGATCAGACTTTGAAGGGAACAGACTTTGAAGTTTAATGAGGCCTGCATTATACTTGGGATCGAAACGAAACATGCCTGTATTTTTTAGATTTCCATGTCGATACCGTTATCTGACGCTTCCAGCATACGAATTTACAATCTTTGTTTTAAAAATACAGAAAAAATTTAAACATACTGGGCTCGCATGGCAAGTTAATTGTTTTCACATCTGTCTAAAACTAGACTCCAAGCTGTTGAAAATCGGTCTTTTTAACACAGTATTTAGGCTAAAAGAAAGTGTACACTGTCAACGTTTTAAGCAGTATGTCAGTGGGTAAACAAGTCTTACATGCTGCTTTTTAAAATAACAAGCCCACTAACTCAATAGATCTTGCATCAACTAATACCCCTTGAGAGGAGCTTAAAAACATATTATTTTAGTTAATTTTATTCATTGATTATCTTAATTCTGGTTGATTTAATTTTTATGTGAAAATTAGACTGCTTTAATCTGGATTCTTAATATACATGTATTTTTTCCTATTTTCATATACATGTATCTTGGCAATTGTGTTCATAAGTACTTGTTTACATGTAAAGTCTACTTTTTACTAACAAGGATTGACGTGGGGACAGCTTGAGCTTTATGCAGCAGACAGACAGCACGGCGAGCTCTGGTGGATACCTTATGTGCCACATTAGAGCTAAGAGGATACAGTCTTCTTTACATTTAAAATTAATTTTAGACTATGTATGTATATATTTTTTTCTATTTTTATTTATATAACAAACCCACGACCTTCACTGCCAGAATAAACTTATCAGCTGCGTTAAATTTGTCTCCAACACCGGGGGTGCCGTTCAATGACCTGTTTTTAGATCCGGCAGTAGTTTACTGTAAAGGCATGAAGTAGGTCATAGGGCAAGAGATGTGTTTTCCAAAACGACCTAGTTTTGAAGTTTGCGTTTCGGAGAACAGAGAGAGAAAGCAGCTCTCTGGGGAATGAACAGTACACGGTATCTGAAGAGAAAAGCTTCTGATATGAGTTAGGTGTGGTAGATCTACAAGACTTACACTTAGTGTAGCTGTGAGATATTACCGTGAGACAGCCCTAGAAGAAGAACAGAACATGATGTGGTGTCAGCACTCTATGTTACCCACGATTCTGGTTGTTTTGAAGATCAACAACATCTTTGCGATATCCTGTTTTGAGAGCACTAACCAGGTTAGTTTTGCTTGATCCTAGAACAATTTGTTTTTTTCCATTCTTTCAAACTTGTGTGGATATCAATATATGTCAGTCGCAACCTGTTGATATTTTTCAATATTTTAAAATGGCGGAGTTACATGGATTGCGTTAGTATTTATTAATTCTTCAAACTATTTTATACTACTACTTTCTACAACTTTTCCTTTCGATTTGGCCGTTTACGATATTACTGTTCAGATTATGAATTTTTTTTCCCTAAACAATGTCCATTATTTCTTCTAGGGTTTCAGTCACCTCAATTGTTCGGTAGAAAAATCAGGTAGTGTAATGCAACCACTTGGTTCACTTAACAGCCTGGTAGTGATTATTATGCATAATTATTGTGATTGTTACCAGCAATCATCACCATAATGACAATTAGTTAATGTAAAAAATACATATCTTTAGAAAAATGAACGGCACGTTTGAACCTAGAACGTCACGCATGTAGTTGTAAACTGCTGTACAAAGTACAAAATGAAAGGATAAATTTAAGATAAATTACAGAAACTCGCTGCATGTTACTGTTTTCTACAGCAAGTCATCCCTTTTTTTTTAAAGGAAAAGCATAAATTATTAAAAATTAGCAAAAATCTTAAATAAAGTTTTCCACCACCAGCCAAAACTTTCGCGGTTGGTTGACATGAGGGCTAACCGCAGTGACTTTACCAAAACAATATCGACCGTCACCAGATACACAAGTATTTTATTGACATTTTAGGTGGGTGTTTTAAGTTGCTTTGTGTGTTGTGGTGATTAATTGTATCCGCTTTTATGATTTTAGATAACACCAAAGCAACGCGTGTATTCAAGATAACGAAAGTTTGTTGACTTTCTATTTGTCACGATATCAGTTTTGACACATGCCCAACTGTTAGTGGTCGTATGTATTTTCAATATCCGGGGTCTGATTTTTTGTGTAAAATCACCGCAACTAAAGCAAGCATTGATATTTGAAAATAACCAAGGCACAACACTCTCTTGTGAGGCAATGTCGATGACTTTATGAAAATCCATGACAAAATGATGGCCAAAAATCACGGAGAGCCACACTTGTTAGAGAGATGTTACTGTGTCTGGACTAAAATAAACTTCTCCCATTCAGCATTTGAGCTATTTTTCAAGCAATGAATAATTCACTATTCACTTATAAATCTAGGTAATGTTCCATCTTGCTTTACAACTAATAACAAAAAGGTGAAATTCTTAAAAAATAAATATATACATTATATGCCACCTTATTTGTATACCTGCCAGCCTCAAACTTGCGAAGATAAGTGGGGATTAGTGCTTTTGTAAATCTGTGCTAACAGAAGGATTCGCCTCATATCAATATAACTTCTCATTTATCTTTTTTTTTTCAAATAAGACACCTGCCAAAAGCAGTGGATTAAACCAGGGAATGACATGAACCCAGGTTCTCCCACCAGACTCAACGTGACCCTGATGTTCCTAAACCACAGTAACAAGAGTTATCCGGGACTGGGTATTACGTGGCAGACAGCAGACGACGGTAAGATTCGCCCATATATGGCATAATGTAATACGCAAGCAACGGCTAATAAAATTTATCGCTGAAATTTCGTATAGATCGTGCTCTGCTAAGGAAATAGCAAACTTTGGTCCCATGCAATTTAATTGAAAATTTGACATCTGACGGCAGGCAATTTTTTTACAACCGCAGTTCGGAACTCTACGGGCTGGGCACAGTTTTGGGGAACCCCTTCAAACCACGTGACTTGTTTCAGCAGACAGACATGAGAGGAAAGGCTCCATAACGAGTGTTAATTACATAGGAGTGAAGCCATCTTCCACTAAGCTCTAAGTGGGTAATTGACATCTGCATGCGTGTAGATTATTTGCTTTCATCTGACCAAAAGTTACAGGGTCGCGTCAGAAAAAATGTCCGCATAATAAAAACTGTGGGCCTGGTAGATGGTACTTTTCACTGCAAAAACCGACTTTTCCACCGGAATACGTGTAAATAAGTATTTGTCTCTGTGCCAATAAGCACATGTATCTACTACTACAATAAGAATTGTTTTTAACTGCGAGATAACTTTACGACCGGGGATTCTTTAATTGCCGCAGCAAAAAAGACTGTTGTCGCATATGTAACTGAGAGATAATGCGCTCGATGTCAGTATCTGGGTACCATGCACTGTACCATGTTAGAGTATTTATGAAATTTACCCCGAGACAACTCTTAATTCAAAACACAAGCGTTTCTGTCTCAAATCACCCCATTTTAGTTAATCAGAAAATAATTATATATTACCGCTTGATTGTAACAACAATTAGTGAATAATTGAATATTTAACTAGAAAGGCACTCATAGAAAGAAGACCTCCGTCACGGCGACCCAGTTCTCATTATGATTTAGTATTTATTAACTGATTAATTAATCTACCTATTGGCATTGGCTATTTATTTAACAACTAATTGATAAACCGAATTATGACTTTTAATTACTTATTGATAAATTGAATAAATGTATTAGTTAATTATTGATAAGATGATAAATCATTAGCTAATCGCCACAAAAATCTAGCCCATTTTTGAACTATCCTGAAATACACATCAAGACCCCTTAATAACTTTCTGCAGGCAGACAGACAGACAGACAGATACTTTACTTTCAAACCATTAACTAATTTAAGGATAACCACCATTGTCCAAAATCTAACCGTTTATTACATGTAATTGGTCCCTTTTCCCGACATTCCCTGAAAATTCGTCCACACCATGCAAAATTTTATGGAGGGATATCGATGAAGTTTTAACAGAAAAGGATTAGATTTTGGTGGCGATTAATTGATTAAGGAATACGTTACGAATATTGTTCACAATTTTTTTGTGGAATTTCTGTTAGCGGGAATCATTCATTGCAGATTTTAACGTTCTTTTTTTTTTTTCGTTTACAATGATTATCTATTTCCCGACTCTATGACTCTTAATCAGTGTAATAATGTGACGCCAATCAATAACAAAAACTACCCCATTTCTTTTACGAAAACAATTAATAAATAAAATTCAACAAATGCTTTTTTTTCAGCATCATACCAGTATACCGAAGGGTTTCGAATGCATGCACGATATCTCTCCGGGAATTCAATTGGATCTTTGTGCAGAATATTTAATATAGAGAAGACCGGCTGGATACAGGAGGACCTAAACAATAAGGTAACTAGTATATGTAATAGATAGACACCAAGTCAGCGAAGGTTATGTGACATACACGAGTGCGTAGGGGTCTATCTTACTTAGACCACGGTCCATTAGTGGGTTGTAACACATTCATGCGAGACGTGCGGTTATGCGAGTTACACCACGTCTGAATCTTTTGTTCTTCACTGCCACCGTGGTCTAAAGATTGGTAACTTTTAGGAAAAATGGTTGGACTTTAAGTTGTTTTGTTATTTGTACTTGCTTCCTGCCTGATACCTCTATCTGCCAAAGCCTAGCTTATTGTTTAATATGTGTTTATTTAATAATTTGGTCGCCTAGTTTATATCTTATTATCATTCTATTCATCATAGGCAAAATGAGTGGTTTGGGGGATTCACCTATCTTAAATCAATCATTTAATCTTTTGAAGCATAAGGACATAATATTATCCCAAATTCACAATCTACTGGAGTTATAAAGGATATGAAATAGTAACTTTTTAGCTGTATCTGACGTGGCGAAGTTAGTTGAATCTAGCAACCAGATAGTAACAGAGTACCAGAATGGTGGTTGTAGGATTTTACATTTTTACATTAATTGAAACTATCCCTGATTAGAAGAATGGTTACTTCGGAAGCTTACTGCAAATGTTTATTTGCACCAAGTTTATAGTGATCACTTTTTGATATGAAAGCTTTTGGGTTCCAATGCCAAATGTGTTTCAATCAAAATTAGAAACTCAATTGGTACAAAATGTAACATATTGGTTTTTATTTTTCTAAATCAATATATATGTAAGAATAGGTAAGAAACTGACAAATGTCATTATTTTAAAAATTCACATTTATTCAAATTTATTTTAATTCCAACGTGTATTTTGTTTAACCATAGCACCAGCTGCCAGAGTTTATGATAAGCACGTCTGCAGGAGACTGCGATAAAGCTGGCCTCTTTTAAATTTCAGCCAACCTTTTTCTTCGAAATATGGCCACTTCCTGCAGGTGACAATACAGTGTTCGTGGAGATCTGCAGCTTACCTCTACCCAAGGCCGGCCACAACAGACCATGTGCAGACACTTTTGTTAGCGTACCAAAGCAGTTATACGGTACAGGTACCACACAGTTCTCATCTCTTTTTTTTTTTACTGTTCACTAATTTTGCTCGCATTCGTATAAAAAAATGCTATATCATATCACCACGTTCACATTAAAAGAAAAGTCTCTCTCTGTTTAATGCATTTGTGTGTGTGTCTGCGTCTCTCTCTGTCTGTGTGCATGTGTGTGTGTGTGCGTGTGTGTGTGTGTGTGTGTGTGTGTGTGAGAGAGAGAGAGAGAGAGAGAAATTGCAGAGTTCTTATTTTCATATCTCTTGAATTGCAGACCCCAACGTATCCGTGGCACCATCAGAATGGACTACTTCTATCCAGTTCCGTAACTATTCCTGTGGTGGTGTAGATGTCAACTTCGTCCTGGCCCCAAAAAACTACGGCTTTAAACTTTATGAAGTCAGACTTGTAAACATAGAGGAAACGAAGATCGTTGATTCTAAGGAGGTGCACACATTAAATGAGAGAGGGGTACGTTGAAAAATAATTAATAATTATCAATCAGGCTGTTTATCACTGGGATTGTATACCCTATACCAGGGCGACAGATTGATTGTTCACAGATATTCACAGATATGTCTCTGGGTTTTTCCATTTTCCCCTATATAATCTGCCATTCTGGAAGAGGGTAGGGATTGTACATTGTTCCAGGGTGTTATATTAGTCACTTTTTTAGTTCCTAAAACAGTATCTAATAAACAGGCAATTTTACTGAGGTGTCTATCAGTTATTTAATATCAGATACTAATAATTTTTACATAGCGTTAAGCCTAGAGTGGTACCACTGTCAGCAAGTAATCATACAAGAAATGGTAGTCGAACGAACCAGAAAAAAAAAACGCTTAGCAAAACTGATTATCCATCCTGGGCTTTCAACCAATTGGGGGGGAAACCAGAAGAGTTAGTTGACTCTTCTGGTTATTGTTAATATATGTCCAACAGAATTTATAAAGATGGAAAACTATACTTGATGGATATCGGTCAGGTATCGGACTAAAAATCTGATCTATTTAGACTTCCCCTCCTTTCTTTCGTTAGAATGTGCGGTGACTTCATTCACGAAAATGTGCCGTCACATATAATTGCTCTCTGAGTTTCATTTATGGAGGTTAGGACAGTATATTGGTATACTGAGTCTTAGATGGAGGTTAAATATTAAAATATATTTGTATTGTCATGGGACGAAGCTTGTTTCATCAGCAACCGAGATGTCAATCATTTAAACAGCGGGCATTGTTTGTGAAACAGGCTTTTACAAGTAGACTTCCTTAGTTAACGTTTAAATGAACACCATCTGGCCCAGTTGCATGTGATCTACAGCAAACACCTCAGCATGAAGATGTAACAAAAACCAGTGTCTGAAATATGTAGTCATATTTTAGTTGTTACACATGTACCTAACCAATTGGTATTATTCATTGTATTTTTCAGTCGGTTCACGGTGTTTCGTTCAACGACGTTCCCAATGGGAAGTATTATATATGGGTAATTATTTAGAATATTTACGGAATCAAAGCTGATTTGGGTAATGGTATAGAAAATCTTCTAAGAAATTAACACATAAATCCATTTATTCACAATAAAAGATTTTACTGACCAATAGATGAATGGCTTTTTTTTTCATACTTACACCATTTCTTGATAATATTTGAAATCTCACCAGAGAGACTTTTATAATAGTTTATTAAACTGACCTGTACACATGTCGTTCCCAGGTCCAGCCCCGAGACCTGCCGCAAGATAGGCAAGTCAGTGGTCGCTGTGTATGTAAGAATACATATGACGTCTGTATGAACAACTGTCTCATTACGGAGACGGTAGTGCCCGTCACAATACAAGGTAACGGTACTATGCATGTTGGTACGGTATTTGGTGCAATGACGTATAGGGTTGGTTGATTAGATGGCGGTGTGATTGGATGTGAGGGATTTAGGATGATGGTGTCCAGATGAAATGTTACCTTTATCAGGAGGGTGATGATAGTTACTCCAGTGATCACATACATGTATGAATTCAGAATAAAGGTACATTCATTTCAAACACTGGATAAGAATGGTAAAAGCTGGTGATGTAAATACGGTTTGTACCTGGTGAAACACAATTAATGGAGTTCGTATAGAAGAAACAACCTGAATATTTCCCCAGTATGACAACTTACTAATCAATAATTTTATTTAACTACTTATTGTTTTTTTATTACTTAAATAGTTATAAATAGTTTAATCCGTTACAGAATGTCCCGGTACGACACCAGTGGAGAAAGGGACTACAACAGTGGGAAGAAGGACTACAACTGTGGGGAGGACTACGCCTGTGGGCAGTAGGCCTTCAGGGGCCGTTATGATTGCTTCCATAATTATCGGACTATCTGGAATACTGTTTGGAATACTAGTTTTGGTTGTCGTCTGCTCAAGAATGAATCGTGAGTGAAATTCAAAACCTGTTTATAAAAGACGAGCACTTTAAACGATATGTTACGCTTTCACTCGTAAATCGTTATGTTAAAAATATTTTTGTGATGCTTAATGAAATTTTGGCTGTTGTAAAACATTAAATTTGTCATTTTTATCAATGACTTGTATACATTGGGAGTACATAAATGCCCCAGCCATACAATATGGATGGCCTGACACCGAAATTTGAAAAGTGCTTACACACTTTCAGTAAGCTGAATGTAACCTCGTCAATTTTCTAATGCAAACAATTGGCGCAAAATGCGACTAAAATTAATTTGACATTTTTACTTGTAGGCCGACGTACCTTAAAGTTTTCAAGCTGCAACCAAGGCAGTGAAGGACAAGACGGTACTAATAATTCAAGTAGCTTCGAGACTAAAGGACGTGAGTAGGCTTACCTCACTTTTTCTATGAAATGATTATATCAATGGACCAACTGAAATGAAATTACTTTATTTCAGAAGGCACGGGCATGCAGCAAATATGCTTTGTTTTCAGATGCAAGAGAAAAAAATGTACCAAATGATTTCACTATGCTTTAGTAGATGTCCTCAGTCATGAGCATGCCTACTGTATTTTCTTGCCTGATAAAAACAAGAAAATGGACACATCAAGCTTATGATATGTAAGATAATTTGTGTATCGTTTTCATACACGTAACGTTACTGGTCATCCCTCATCCTTGGTATTTTTAGAGACCCTCAAAAACTTTTCTCCAGTCGACGAGGACAATTTGTTGACAAGAAAAAAGAGAGTATTGATCCTTTTCTCCGAGGAGCATCCAAAACATACCAAGGTAGTGCTGAATTTCGCTAACTTTCTGCAAGCCGCGTGCTACTGTGACGTCATTCTGGATTGGTGGTGTCGCCGCGAAATATTCAGCGAGGGAAAGACGGCCTGGTTGTCCAAAAACATCGAGAAAGCGGAATGCGTCCTTGTTG
This sequence comes from Lingula anatina, assembly GCF_001039355.2. The sequence goes on from NW_019775836.1 coordinate 80,122, forward strand.
TCAGCTCTGAGGGAGCTTACAGGTATTATTTCCTTTGCGACGAAACACTTTACAGATAACAAAAAAAAAAAAAAAAAAAAAAAGAAAGAAAGTCGACACAAATAATTTGTTAAAGGTGCACTATTTGATATGTTATGTTATCTGTTTAAAAACAGTGCGCTTTCTTTGATTGATATTGAGGTATAGTCTTTTGTCATTTTTAAAAATGTAACTACATGTTGATCGGAAGGCAGTGACAACGACGTTAAACCATTAGGCCTGGACTGCTAACTGGGCTTTATCCTGTTCACAATTTCTAGTTGAGGTGCACTTAAAAATACATCAACCGTCATTAAAATGAACTTTAGAGCCATGATAAAACCTTCAGAAGATTCTTGGCGAAACGGTCGGTGTCTAGTTCCAAACGGGTGAAGCACACGTTTATTTATCATAAAATACCATAATGTGATATTTCATATAATTTTTTTCTTTCAGACGATTCAATGCACACCTCCAGGGAAGGTCTTTTGACTCCTTGGGGAATTCTAGTCCTTTGTCAGACATGTTTATGCACGGTCTTTCCATGCTCCGCCAGCGGTACTTTACAGAGCACAACTACAGCAAATACATCAACGTAAGATTCACCTACACTCCCGTCGCCTTCTCTCTTCCTGACATGCACAACAATGTTGTGCTCATGGACCATATTGACGATTTGTTCTTTCACATCCATGGCATTGAGAAATACGATCACGGTGTAAAACGTACTGCCGAAAGGATAAATCGAGACGACTATTTTACCGACCCTATGGGAAATCCTGAAGGTGTGAACCTCCACAACGCCATACGAGAGGCGACAGATTTTTTCAATGACCACAAAGACTGGTTTAATGATCAAGAGTTTGAATTAAAACCGCCGAGAAGTGTTGAACGTTATTGTCGTCTGGACTCGGGCTTGGCCTCCTTGTCCACTGGAGAGGGCGAAGATTCACCTGCTTTGTCTCTTAGCTTGAGTGACAATATTGAAGGTGATGACGCTTTTGTCTCAGTACAAGAAAATATGTCTTCATCCAGGAGAAACCCCAAGACTACACCGAACGAGCAATCATCGTGCGATAGGGACCAACGTCCACTGGTTGATTCTGCGGCAAAAACTTACAATACACCAAATTACACCTCTATTAACAATGTGTCATTTCCAGTATCTATACCTTTCCACTCTCTACATGATGGCTGCAACCCGTGCGTTGATAAACAAAAAGCAAGACCACATGTTACCATTCCTTGCCAACATCCCCCGAAACTCATCCCGCCAGATTTATCTCTCACAGCTAACATTTCACCCGATCCACCAATAATGTTCATTCCACCTGTATTTGACGACAATCAGAGTAAGACTTTCAGTCAGATTGCCAATGACATCAATGCCGAGTGTGAAGATGATTTTCTCACCTATGCTGGGACAGATGAAAATGAAATGATTGGAGAAGAAACGAATGATGAAGATTGCATTTCGGTGCAAAGTATTGGTGGTGCAAGTGTTTAATATTTAGAAAAGAAATTTGGATACAAGTGAAAGTGTGACCATCATAAACTGTTTTGGGCGAGACAATTTTATTCAGGTATATGTATATGTATATATATATATATAACTCTTTGTGTTAAAATATGTTAAGTGAATAAATGTAATTCTATTCGGTTGAGCGAATAATAATAATAATGATAAATATTCAGTTACTATATACATGTTTGAACAAAATATATATCAGAAATTTAAATACTGACGGAGCTCTTAAAAGTGAGAAAATTAGTAATGACTGCGTAAAACTGAAGTTTAAGATGTGAAAGTTAAATGTATACAGTGTATCAAAAGGTGATTAAAAATTTTTAATTTGGAGTTAAATCTAGAAACAGCTAGATGGTAAAAGCTTTTTAATCACTTCTTACTTCCTTTAAAAGTTTAAAGTCTCTTGTGACTTGGTAAAAACATAACAAGCTAAACGCAGGAAGATAAAAGTCACTTTTAATTTGGTCCCCTGGTGGTGTGTTTTGTTGTCCCGTTTTCAAAAGTTGGACTTTATCCTGTTTTGTACATTTTTATTAGTTTTTCCTAGTTCAGAGAGTGCCACGTTTTTTTTTAAATATCATTTTTGATAATAGTCGCAGACAAAAATGTACGTCAAACTGTCAAAATGAGTAATGTCTTTTTGTTTTAACTACAAGCCGCTCAGGCTGCATTTCGCAGACTTTCACGCAGAGAGGGTTCTGCCTCCAGGTGAGAAGAAAGCTGCTGTGTAACTGTAGTGTATCTGCAACTTTGAAATAAACGTAGTGTCATAGTGTTGATTTCATGACCAAATTGTATTTTAAAAACTTGAACATTTAAATAAAATTATATCGATTTTTGGTAAAGATTGTCTCAGTTATAATGATATGTTAATGTATTTTATGCATTGGAAAGCACTGTAACCAAGTTTTAAAGGGTGTTTTCAGTTTTAAAAAGATGGAATAACTATTTACGGCTTCGTCTCTTGGTAAAATATTAAATCTGCCTCAGTTTAAAAATGTTGAAGGTCTTTAGTTATATTATATGTTTTAAGTCAGTTAATTGGCTTCAATATCTCTTGCTATTGGAATCACTGTAATGTATTTATGTGCTTCCTCCCGTGTATCAGTGTATATAGAGAGAATACTTTGTATTGTCATCAGAGATCATCAGGGACTTGGTGTGGTCAGTGGAATCGATAGCTGGATTGCCCGTGCTGTCTTAGGAGACCCCAGATCTCTCAGCCTGAGAAATAAATGCATAGATCAGTCAGTTTGTAGTTGATCTCTAGAAAACGTATCATAGCCGTTGTGTCACATGCTGGAGAAGTAACTTTGCCTTAAGTGCCCCGTGTGATAATAGGATCGTGCGACTCTGTAAGTTACAGTTGCAAATTCATTAAAATATGGTGTATCTCATCAAATTAAGTGGGCTCATCTGAGTTTTCTTCTCTTTCTAATAGAATCCAAACAAATGGCACGTTACTTGCACACAAATAATTCTCCCTATAAAATGACCCAAAATATTAGTTCCTGAAATTCGATTATTTCTGAAAGTGCAAATGAATTAAGTTTTCCACAAATATTAAATTTATGAGTAACCAAAGTTGCCGCATTTCGTTTGATGATAAATCTGGGAACCATTGTAGTAAAACGAGGGTAGTATTTATCGTGTATACAGATGCTCGGCGTCACTTGATAGACATTTCTTCATTTGAAGAAACAACCAGGTAAACGTGCACTATTATGTTGATGCATTTAAAACCCCTGCTTTCCGTTTAGGCTAAAATGCAATGAACTAGGGATGGGAGACCCAAAAGTTGCTAGGTGATATTCTTCAGTCAAAATAAGATGTACATGCATGGCGAGTATATTATTTTTATAAGTCAAATTGCTTTGATCACACCTTTTATCATGTTTTGATTACGGAATCAAGAAGTTTCCAGTTGCCCATTAAAATTGATTGGTAAATAATAGGACAGAGGAAACGACTCCTAGGCCCATCTATGCCACGCCCTTTCTTATTATTGGCTAAGTAACAGACCAGACTACTCCAACTCTCCCCCAATCAATTCATGGGAGTACTAGTATTAAATAGAATGTGGGGTGTGGTAATCAACACAATAGGTATATGCATCCTCTGCCATTTATGGATACATTCAAAACAAGCATCCAACTACTTCACATGCTCTAGGTAGGCATCAAACCCAATCCAATTTGATCACAATGCTTAATAGTTTATTCATGTGAAAAATTTACAGAAAAAAAATAAAAAATAGATAAATAAATTAGATCAATGGGTAAATTATTCATAAAGTACCATATTTGCATTAAAAAAAGAGTATACAATTCATTTATGAGTCAATGCACAGTTAATACATTTTTTGTGGACATATACATTACATATATTAATCTATATATCAGTATCAATCATTAAAGTGCCAATGGAAATCTCACTTAAACTGCAACAGAACTTAAATCTAGTTTCCATCATGGTTATATCATAAAATGTAGTAATAAGTGTAAATGCAAAAATAGAAGTGGTCCTTTAGCACAAATTTTGGAAGACAACACAGTTTAATAACATTTAGTTTTTTCCTGACGACGGCAATATTCGCAACAAAATGCACTTGTTTAAATGCATTACAAATCAATCTTGACTATAAAATCTTATAACAAAAAGGTTACTTTTTTCTACATTTATCTACCAATTAAACAAACCTCTTCTTTAACATGTATCACAAACATTATCAGCTGTTTTCTATTTACCAACTTCCCAAAATTAAATTAATTTATACTGAATACAAATTTTACTCAATTTCATTAAATATAGGAATGCCGAGGGGGGTGGGGGGTCCAACAAACCCATATTAAGTTGTGAAGATCTGTGAACATCACAGAGATCTTGTTACAAAATCCATTAGTGTAGTATAAATTCTCCATTAAATTTAATTTTCTTTGCAGTACATCAAGTGATTACAGAAATATCATGTGACCCTATGGTTTTCATAGGCCTGTAACTGAAAAATTTTTTAACTGAAAAAAAAATGGAGTAGACCATGTGATGTTTCAATATCAAAGGCAAGTTTTTCCACAAATCAGTCAACAGAGCCACGGGCTCACCAATACAACATTAAATTGGAAACAGATTCAAATTGTGCCACCTGATTTCTGAATACATACAGAAAGAGGAAGTCAATGGGTCATAATTGTATAACACCTCAGGAAAGATGTCATAAATCATGTATGTGACCAATCATTATGTATGACTGGAGATTGTTTCTATCCTCAGCTTCTAGTCCTTCCGTGCCAGCCCCTCCTTCAATAATTCTGGCCATTTCCTGACAGTTCAGGACTTAGTTCCTCTAAAGGCCTACACATGCCCATCTTCCTATCTGGCAGTTTTGTGTAGCATCATCATCATCATCATCATCTGTTTCTTCACTTTCCATGCCAGCTGTCTAAGAAAGTCCAGCCCATCCATCAATCATCCATGTCAATCTTCATTTTCATCCTCCTCCTTTTCCTCTTTGTCATCTGCTTCTGCAAGCCCAACCCACTTCATGGTCAGTGCCCAAAGACGGTCTGCTGTCTCATCATCCTTGGCAACAGGGTCTTCATCTTTAACCTCACAGTCACTGAAAACATGGCAATATCAATATATTTTTCCCAGTCAGCAGCATGCACATAATCTGCACGTTGATAAAGAAATGAGTTAGGAAAAGAAAGTAAGCACACAGACAAATGTAAGCTTTTGGTTTTGCCGAGCTTCCAAAAAAGCTCTTCTTGAAATCTATTTCTCAATTAAATTTCATAATTCATAACATAACACCTAATGGCAAAATTAACTTTAAACGTCCTTTGAGTAGCATTTTCCTTTACATAACATATATCTTTCATTACTGATTCCATTAATACCAAGCACCCCTTACACAAAATATTTTCCAGATACTTTCTCCAGTTCCTCTGCCACTGCCAAGTGGATAACAGTTTGAGCTCCATCCACGGCTGGCTTCATCAGTACAAACACAAAGGGTGCAAAACACAGAGCAACAAAAAAGTTACTTCTGAAAGGCATGTGGCGATGGGCTTGAGTTTTTACAACTCCTGGGTGCAAAGTATTCACCGTTACCCCTGTGCCTGGAAAAGTGATTAAAAACAATGACACAAACATGTTGGGATCACACACAGAAAAAAAAGTGCTGACTTAATCAACTGCTTCTGAAAATGCATGCTCAACAACTCAACCAAAACACAACTATTTTTAGTACAATGAGTAAACAAGAAGCTCTTTCAGATAACCAAACAGCGCAGGATCAAGACAAAAAGCATTTTCTTGAGAGAACAACTGAATATCCTTTATTTTTCACCATGTCTGAGGATTACCAAAGTTATTGATTGTACGAGATTCTAGGCTAAATCCAATTTTATCACCCATTTTTTATTTACTCCTTTATTTATTTTGCAAGAAAACTCACATTCTTCAACTAAATCAGTTTTTGGTAAATTTTGATAAAAAGTATCCATAGCAGTTTATAAATTGCTTTAAAAAATTAAATCAAACTGATTATTGATTTGATTTACCTTCCAATTCCTTGCTTAACTTTCTAGCAAACAACATCAGAGCCAATTTGCTATGGGAGTAGGCTTTACCAGGGGTATACTCCTCCTCTTCAAGGTTTATGTCATTTAACCTGAAAATGAATTATTTAGAATTTGTGAACTCATATATACAAAATACATACAGAAAATCTCTTTTGAAGAAAATTAGATTTGGTGAGACAATCCTGCACAGAATACCTTGAAGTGATTGGGTTGTCCGGTGATGTCAAATGAACTATTTTTGGTATGATATTGAATACTACGAAATAAATCCTAAACCTCACCTCATTGTACCTAACTGATATGCAGTTGCTGAGACACACACTATACGACTAGGAGCAGACGACTTCAAAAGGTCCAACAATAAATGGGTAAGTAAGAAGGTACCTAGTAAAAATAAATAATGTAACTACATAACCATTGTAAAAACATACTTTTTACCCGATAACACTTCCCAAGTTGTCAGACTTTTTAAACTGATACTGGAGAATAAATCCCTGTTTTATAAAAAAACTGTAAGTAAAAAGGGCACCGACTAGAATATTACAAACCTAAATAATTAGTTGCCATATGCAGTTCAAATCCATCTTCTGATTTGCTTTTTGGCCACAGCATTATTCCCCCATTGTTCACCAGAATGTGCAACTGGTCTTCCTCTGAAATTGAAAAAAATAAATTAATAAATAACTGTGACACATCCTTAATATAATTATATGGTGGTGGCTAAGATGAAATTTTTTAGCAATTTAAATTTTTGGGGAGCAAACAACACATGCTGCTGCAGATATTCTTTGTTGTTTTTTTTTAAATTTTATACTGATAGTTCATCATTAACAATAGCAAGGTCTACCAAGCTACATTTACAGCCTTCAATTTTTATATGTTCACTATGTCAGTATTCTCTAAAGACAAATAAACAATCAATTTGATAAAATGAAAACAAACAATAAATGAATGCCAGCAATTCGATACTGCTTTGACAGAAAAAAAAAGAGAAATGGCATTTCTTTTTCTTTTTATAAGAAAAAGAAGGGGAGAGCAAAGGGGGTGAAAATGACCCGCAACATGCATAGGCGAACAAAGACCCATATTTACCAAGTGTTGCACAATTTATGTGACCAGTGCTTACTAGAACCATTGCCTTTTCCTCATTCACCACTGTTCTGTACGTTGTCATGTACCAATGGTTCAGAATATTGAAGTCTATTGTTAAGACCACAGTTCACACAACACTTACATCAGAACAATGCTACATGCTCATCCATCTGTCATCTCTACCACAATGAAATTTACATGCAGCCTATCATCATGATACAAGTACTTAGAACCAAATTAGGGTCTGCCTTTTGTGAAAATGTGCATATTCACAATAAAATGTGAAAGAACAATGCTATATGCTTATCCAGCAATATCACCTCTAAATAAATGCGGGGGGGGGGGATGAGGGTGAGGGGGGGGGGAAGAAGGGGGGTTCTCTCAGTCTCTCCAGCTTCATATACCTATAACTGACATGGTGAGGAGGGGGAGGAGGCAAGTTTCTTAAGAACCCTAGCTCTTTCGCTTTTGCAATGCCAACTGTACTACTACCTGCAGCTATATTCCAGTGCTGAATCAATAGCTGATCAATATGTGGCCTCACAGCCTTATGCACAGACACAGATTTTAAACATGACTAATACCCTGACCAGATTCCAAGGAAATGAGCGGCTTTGATTTACAATGATATCATTAATTTCACTATTGATCACGGGTTAATGTGCTCCTTTCTTCTGTTAATCTTGTCAAAGCAAGAATACTGGTAAATTGACATAATCAATCCAACTGTTAACATAATGGTAATCAAACCCCTTTTTCCATTCTCTATGCCATTACATGTAGTTCTAGTGACTGAGATAAAGTAAAAATACAGCTTCAATATTTAAGTGAACAGAATTTTGTAAACCAGAACAAAATGCTATCACTATATATACTGGTATACACAAGATTACATTATTTCATATTTCATAGTACACTTATTGCTTTTATGAACATTTCTCAATTTACAATCTGTATTTACCACACAGCTGTGTTGTACAAAAAACATAGAAATATACACACTTACTCTTTTTGAATGCTGCTGCAAAATCTCTCACTGACTTGAATGAAGCTAGGTCTAATTTCATGAAGAAAACATTTTCATTTTTGGACAATTTTCTCACGCTGGCTTCAGCAGTTTTTCCTTTTTCTTCATCTCGGCATGCAAGATACACCTTAGCGCCTAGAATGTTGATAGCAAAAACTGTTAAAATCAATAGAAAAAAATATTAAAAAAGGCATTACAGTTATCAGAGGAAAATTAAAACATGTATCTGTCAGTCTGTTAATTAGTTGATCCTCTTCGTTCTCAGTAACATAACATTTTGAATTATATTTTTTTTATGAGACACATCTTTCTTCAAAGTTTGACAACAGGTCAAACAAAACATAACTCTTGATAAGCGTATCAACAAAGAAATAATTTAAGATAATATTAAGTTACCTCTTCTTGCAAGGTCTATGGCAGTCTCTTTTCCAATTCCTGAATTGGCCCCAGTCACAATCACAACCTTCCCCTTTAACCTGGCTCTGCTTACACATTGTCCACCTTTCATATAGCTCCTAATTAAAACACAATTAACAATTAAGTGACACACAGGTGTGAGTTTTTAAGCGGGATGCACATCATAACTAATAGTTCTCTGACAGGCTTTCGTGGCAATGCTGGTTGTGTATCTTAAAGCAGTTTAGATATTTTAGCCTTGAACACAATTTCTCAAATCTGCATTTAACTTCTTTTGTAAATTACATTTTTTATTTCCTAAGGAACATATTATTTTAATAACAGGATATTAGTTATAAAACTGAAAACAGTCCCTCCCTCCCCCTTGATGTGTGTGTGTGTGTGTGAGAGAGAGAGAGAGAGAGAGAGAGAGAGAAAGAGAGAGAGAGAGAGCACAAAATTTATGCATTAAGCACTCCTATAATGAATAATGATTGGGATATACATGTACTGGCTGTGTGAATCGAAGGGGAAAGATGGGGGGGGGGGGGTTACGGAGGACTTATAAAGCAAAAAAAGGCTATAGGAATTTGTAACCCCTACTAGCAATCACTTTGCCTAAAGTTGGTCTTACTCTGCCACATGTAGCCAAGCTGGTAAATAATGAACAGCGTAACACCTTGCACTTGCAGGTACAAGTACGACACTAATTACACTGAGGCAGTCTCGCCCCACCCAGTCCCAGGATGCGCACTCAAAACACGTGCTTGTTTTAACACTTGATATATTAAAGTCCCATTCCTATTAAACTGACTGAAACACTAAGCACTGTAAATTTTCGTCATGTTTATGCTTGGCAACATCTAGTCCGAAAAAATCTTGTTGCGTTCACTCACGCAGTCACGCTCACAGTCAACAACCATCATCAGGCCCTATCTTCACTTACTTTAATCCATAAACAACACCTACAATAGCTGCAAGAATCCACGGCCACCGGACGGCGAAAATGTCGAATTCTGGAAATTGAAAATCCTGCATGTTCACTCACACAGCCAGGGAGTACTGTAACTGTAAAGAAAGCCGGTATGATCAGTATAGATCCGGTTGACCCAGTTTTACTGGAAATCCGCTTGCTGGTCTTCGCTAGCACATTTTCATTTCTATTTGCATAAAAAGCACCCTCGCTTAAATGTCAAACGTAAATACATTGCTCAAAAATTAGGGCCTACTAATATTGTACCAATGGGTTCTGTTTGAATGCAGATCTAGGGGTTTTTTCTCTTTCGACAAAAATTATAAACTTAATCCGTCTGGCCCGCGGATATAAATATATAAGACATGAAGGTGCAAATACGCGCATCTTCATCTAACCGTTGGCTATGGTGAAAGTACGCAAAACTTATAATTGCTTTTAACCAAGGAGTTATAACAGAAGTTCTGTTATAACTCCTTGCTTTAACTCATCTTTCTCTTAGCATAGAACTAAAAATAATTTCAAATTAAACTTAGTGATCTGATTTTAGTTTTCCTACAAAATCGGTTTTCAACGCCATAAATCACTTTCACGCAGCTTTCAGTCTTGTGCCGATGAGAACTGAACAAAAAGTCAAAATTTAGTTAACAAATCGAACATTTAGGCCTACATATAATATTTTAACTGCAAAGTTCACTAATGACAATTTCCTCATATCCCCAACCATTTTGAGCCAAAGGAGTTCTTATTATCAGTTCTTAAAATCAGGGGTGTGTGTTAAAGTGTGGACATTCTCATGACATCCAAACGGTTTCTGAAAAAAATATCGCACCAATATTCCCCTCTTGAAATTGGAATTTTAAATAACTAATATATAGTTCTAAACCGTACAAAAAAGCACTGTTTGCTCTCCAAAACTAGGTTAAGATTTATTCTTTTTTTTTTTTTGGGGGGGGGGGGGGGGATGTTATTAATATCATCTAAACACTACTTGATTCAATGAAACTGAGACGTTCTTTAAGAACTACTTTAGGCTACCATTTCCTGGCTAACAGTATATTTTAGATATAAAGTAAAATCATACACAGCATTGGAGAAGAATATACTTCATTATTTCCACTGGTTTTATAAACTTCTTGACATTTAAGAGAGCCAGACTGAATGTTCGAAGTTAAACTTGTTATCTTGCATTTAGCATAAAAAATTAAAGAGTCATAGGCCTCATCTCCAATGAAGCAATCATTCTACACAGATCCATTCAACTCAGCGGAGACTTGCTGAATGCAATCAGACTAAGTAAGGCCTCCCTTTGAGGTTAAGTATAATACAGAAAAACTGGTCATTTGCCAAGTATGTTGGACAAGAGTAGGTGTGTAAAATCTGACTGCATCCAACGAGAGTTCCCGTGGAGTTGGATCGGTCTAAGTAAAACAATAGTTTTAATGGGAATCAGCCTAGAGACAATTTTTTTACGGAGTGTTTTTTTTTTTTTTTTTTTTTACCTTGGTGACCCTCATGGCAATTCCTTCTGGTATATTCCTCTGGATGTACTCTAAATACGTATCAGTAGTGCTTCCAGTTACACGCTGGAGCTGGAAGGAGAATAAATTTCCATATGCTGATTTAATAATCGAAATTACTTGGTAAATTTAAAGTAAAATAAAAATACAGTTCAGCAGTTATCGGGTGAACAAATGTATCAGACAAGGACAACGTGATTATAATACACAGACACACTTGGTTGTGTCTGGATATATATATATATATATATATATATATATATATATATATAACCATTCAGTTTAAGACTTTCAATACATTCTTACTATGTTTCTGTCCTTATTATCTAGATGAACCGCCAAAACTATAATATTTAGAAATATTCACTGAAAAGAAAAATAAGTGCTCTTGGCTTTGAGAAATACTGATCATGTTTGGCCAGAACCAAAATTCACTGGTCAAGTTTTCAAAATAAATAAATAAATAAAATCAAAAATAAAAGAGNCAAATAAGAAGAACGGGAACTGGCTGAGGCAATTTCTCTCATGGTTGACGAGGTGCGCAAGAGGTAGAAAGAATCAAGACTGAAAAAAAGTGACATATTCAAATTTTGCAGAGGTCACAAATTGTGCAATTAAAAAACTCTTATAAGTTCAATCTACGGAATGTTTACAGGAATCGACATCGGGATCAATCACATACAAGAAACTTTCCCGTAATTAAAATGGATACTCTTTGTTACTGTTACAAGACTCGCTGAAACGGAGACACGAAAGTACGATGTGCATGCTTATTCCACATTTTACATAAATATGCAACATCGTTGTTTGAATAAATTTACCCATGTTTATGGTGTTATTTTCAAGGGCCTGTTGTATAGTGGCATCATGGTATTAAATTCTCTATACAAGTACAGTATCATCCGTCAGTATTTTATACGTTGTTTGTAAATCTAATAAAACAAATTATTCATTTTTTACAATTGGTATTCTTCTGCTTCTTAAAAAAAACAAAATCATGCACCTTACTGTGGTGCACCTGTGTAGCTTGATAAGATTAAAAGACAGTGTGCTCCTACTGGTAGGTGCTGATTTTGATATTAATTAAAATTAAGGTTCAAGATTATTAATTAAAATTAAGATTTGGGCTATTTATTTTTCTCATTTATGTAGTTTATAAGTTCAACAGGCTAAAACTTTTTGACAGTAGGATTAAATATCAAGCATAATAGAGGTCCATACCCCCAACATCTGGAACTGGTCTTTCAGAAATACGTCAAATGCTTAGGAATAGGGGGAAAAGCAAATTGTAACATATTTGTAAAGTTTTCTTTTTTTATTATAGATGGTGTTGATATCAAATGAAGAAAACCAAAGAAAAGTCATATCACAGAAACATTGCAGCAGATGGATTTTCTATACTTTTTGTAGGGAAGAACAGACGGATTGATTTCTTCCAATATTTTCTCTTATTTTCCCCAAAGGCCAAGCAGCTAGAGTATGTCTATTACTGTCTTCTCTAGATTTGTGTATTCACTGAAACATAACTGGAAGAAAGGCAGCGTCTCCCTCACAGGTTACATGGGTAATCCTTTCTCTTGGCATACGATGAGAGTACTCTATGAAGCGATGGCCATTCACATATACCTGAAACAAAAACAAAGTGTGAGAATGTAAACATTGGCTAAAATTAAATCTCGAATTTTTGGATTTTGTTAGTAACTGTAAACAAAAACTTTATACTAACAGTGTTGCCAACAGAGACAATATGACAAAAAATTTTAAAAGTAGCACCAGATTCAGTTCAATTACAATATAAATGAAAAAAATAAATTAGTGGTACTTGGTTTGTCACTAATATGTCATCAAAGACAAGTGAGATGAATCCTCTAGCATATCTATAGTCAAATGCCAACTTTTATGTCAAATTTAATTAATTTTTAGTATATGGTAAGTTCTACTTGCAAAGACATTTGTTCTGCCCCTTAAACTAACCTTGAACTTATCTTCCTTGACCCCAAAGACGACCTCAAAGATTTCTCCCTGTGGGAAGGGCATGCAGGGAGCGTCCCTCTCCTCCTCCTGCCACCCGCCATTTTCCAAGGAATTACGGACAACGCAGTCCTGTGACATTCGTGGGTTAAAGTGCAGGGCAATGTCCGCCTCAGAGGGTTCACCACATTGCAGGTTGATGTGGAATCTGTAGCAATTACAAATACTTTTATGGAAAAACAAACACACAGTTGGGTAGGGGGAGGGCTGTCCCCAGACTTTACATATGTCCATTGGAATATATGATTTAATAGTCAACTATCATTAACTTACATCCCTGGCACACACACCAAAAGTTGTTGATAAACTAACTGAAAAAATTAAATCCTGCTTGATTCCATTAATATCACCACTGGGTGGACACATGTTTTCACTTTCTATCATAACACAAAGAAGATGTCCTCAGTCACAATTTACCTGTCAGCATCATTGTTAACCACACCACAGACTGTGATCCACCTGTCATCCACCATCTCCCCAGGGATCAGCTGACTACCCTGGGGACCCTGGAGACAAAGTGAAAGTTATCAGGATGTATCACCAGACATCTGGCCACCATGTGGAACATGTAATTGACCCTCGGGAAAGTGTTTTTGGTCTGCTTACATAAGAAACTCCCATTAAGAAGCAAATATGTTGCCACATAGAGAAGTGAATGTGCTAAAAAATTGTTTCTGAACAAATTCAATTACAGTTTTATCATGTAATCCATCCCACATCTTTAAATTAATCCAACCAGTGTTAAAATAACTTTAACTGAACCACATTATTTAAAGTCAGTAGTCATTATACTGATGAACTGGAATTAAATGATTCTCATTTTGCTACCAAAATTATCTGACCCACTAAGAAAAATGTATGTGCAGACATAAAATAAATCCATTGCAAAAAAAAAAAAAAAAGGTTAAGTATGCTCACTCTGATATATTTCAGATGTCATTTTAAGCAGAAAAAAATATGACTTATTAATTCAAGTACGGATTAATTGAAATACTTACCTTGTTCTTGACCACTTGGACAGTGTAGAAATCTGCATCCCCATCAATGGCCACAAAGCGGACATCCTCCATTGGCATGCGGTGGCTAAACACAGACAGCTTCTTACCATTCAAAAATACCTGCCAATGATGTTAAATATTTATACATTTCTTTGTCTGATGACTTCTATAAATTATTCTACTTCAAATATCACAATATAACGATATTTGGATGTTAAGGTTTGGCCCGTCTTAGCTGTTATGCACATCGGTGGAGATAGCGTTTTACTTTTTTGACTAGAGCACGCGCTTATAGTTAGTTATGTTCTGATCACTAAAAGACACTAATTCCCGCAATGAGGTAAGACTTTATGAATCATTTAGTAATTTAAACAGTTAATAAGAACTTTATAAGCTGTAATTGTAACATAATTTAAGGATAATTTCTTAATTTGATGTATTTTGTTCATTTCAGTTTCTACGTGACAATTTCAATGACAAGCAAATAAAATAGATGTGAAAAAGACTAAAGAAGTTTGCTTATTCGTAACAGTAGAAACTCAGCGACGATTTAGTGAAAGATAGTAGAAACTGAGCGACGATTTAGTGAAAGACGATCAGCATAGTATTTAGAAAAGATGGCAACACAAGCGGAAATGTTACTGCTGCAAGCAGAACTGAAAAGGGTAGAGTCGGATATAGACCAAACCATGTGTGAGTTGGAAAAGCATTTTAATTTCACAAAGTCAAATAT
>NW_019775836.1:95465-123900 GCF_001039355.2 Lingula anatina
TAGAGATGTACAAGTTGGAGATATTGTTCTCATGATAGATGACAGTGCACCAAGAAATCAGTGGCCACTTGGTCGCATAGTAGAAACCTTTCAAAGTGCAGATGGATATGTGCGTAAGGTCAAGTTGAAAGTTAGGGACTCTACATATGAGAGACCAGTGCACAAGTTAATTCTTTTATTGACCGGAGAAGACCCCGTCGAGGAGCCAAAATAACTGTTAACTGTGACAATAGTGTTAGTTTGTTATGATTCTATGCTACAGTTTGTGTAGATTTAATGAACACTTTTGTTTTCTAAAGACAGTTACATGTTGAACAATTTGTGTTTATGAGATTGCAAGGTATTTTATGTTTAAATACAGTAATTAACAGTAAGTTTTGATGTTCCTTAAAGGTGATTAAGGTACGGTAATTCTTAATAATTTCCGAGCAAATATTTTTTATACGTAATGATAAGGTAAACAGTGTATATTGTGTAAATTGCTTTCACAATTTAGGGGAGCCATGTTAAGGTTTGGCCCGTCTTAGCTGTTATGCACATCGGTGGAGATAGCGTTTTACTTTTTTGACTAGAGCACGCGCTTATAGTTAGTTATGTTCTGATCACTAAAAGACACTAATTCCCGCAATGAGGTAAGACTTTATGAATCATTTAGTAATTTAAACAGTTAATAAGAACTTTATAAGCTGTAATTGTAACATAATTTAAGGATAATTTCTTAATTTGATGTATTTTGTTCATTTCAGTTTCTACGTGACAATTTCAATGACAAGCAAATAAAATAGATGTGAAAAAGACTAAAGAAGTTTGCTTATTCGTAACATTGGACAAATTGAAAACCTAAGCCCCCATAGAAGAGTAGTTTACACTCCCATCATTTTGAAACAACTGTTGATAAAAATTCCAGGAAAATACAAAAAGTTTTCTGATTTTTCAGTCCCAACGAAAGTACAGGAAAATCGAGCAATAATCTCATACCCTGTAATCTTCATCAGTGGCCATGATGACCAATAGGAATGGCTTGTTATGGCCAAGAGCTGAGTCAAAGTCGCACCTCTCCTCCTCACCCCAATTTCCATCCTGAAAATGATTGTGTACGATGGTGTCCTGACCCTGGCGCGGGTTGAAGTGAAGAGCAATTGGGGAGTCGCCATGACGGTCTTGTTGAAGGTTGATGTGGAATCTGTAAACAAACATTGATAAAACATGTAACACACTTGTCAGAAAAAATTGCACTTGCAAACCTGCATATCACTAAGTTTATATGACTTATGATAAGTATCTTTGGCTCTTTGTGCACAGGAACAGGAGTTTTACCATAAATCTTAATTTCTCACTTATTCCCATTTTTTATACAGGTTGCACAGAACATTTAAGGCACAAATGATGCAATCTTTCTTTGTGCCACAAAACTAAAGTAGGCACAAAGATGGTCTGGATATAATAAGATAACTGTACTGCTTGTTTCTTATTTCAAGTATACAAAAATACATATACAATTCCATTACCTATCAGCCCCCTCTTTCACCACACCTTTCACTACCACACAGTCTCCTGGGCTAATACTGTGGGGGATTTCCCAGTAGTGGTGCTTGGCCTACAAATAACAACAAAATTTTATCAATATATCACAGACTGAAGTACTGTAGATATGATGATTGTACAATTATTTTGTTGAAAAGCAGAAATCATGTTGAGAACTCGACAGATTTTCACAACCAAAATATTCAGTATTTCTTTATTCACAAAACTTAGTCATATCATATAACAGTATTGTGCATTTTATGTCCTGGTATTAATTGAACTTTAAATTATTTGGATAAATAATCTGATATATCAATTCTCTTATTAAATGATTAATATCATTTGTAACTAATATCATAAAAATTCAATGATTAAAGACCATAAGAACTTCTACAGAACAGCTATACAATGCTACCCTATTTGCATTAAATGTACCATGAACTACACTAAGGGTCTAAATACTAACTCTACTTTCCAATGGACAGTTTTGCAGACTGTGCACAAACCTGGTGTTTCATGAACTCCACTTGTATAAGCTCCACATCTCCGTTGATTGCAATCCTGTCTACATCATTGACATCACAACGGTAGTCAAAGTCCAGGAAATACTCTCCATTCACATAAACCTACAGGAAATACTTGATTTTTAAACAATTATGATAATAATAATCTACTTAAAATTTGAGCAAGAGGTTAACAATTTTAATTTTTGGTGTAAATACAACAGAACATCAAAGAAAACAATTAAGTTGTAGTCTTGGGGCTCATTCCCAAGGGAATTGGAATTCTTTGAGGAGTTGGATCTATATATGTAATACAATAGTTTCATTATGAACAAGCCCTTAAAATCAAACCATACCATACATCTTTTCTTTTCGCTTACCCTGTATTTCCCCTCCACAGCTGTGATCAAAACATCAAACATCTCCTCAGCTTGGAATGGGAAAAATGGCGCCTCTCTCTCCTCCCCACCCCAGCCGCCAAGGTTGGCATTACGGACAATCTCGTTCTGGTCCCAGCGGGGATTGAAGTGGAAGGAATTGTCACCAGAGCTACAGAGCAGGTTGATGTCAAACCTTGATAAAATAAATGTGGTTGATGTCAATGTGTGATAGGTTAAGCAGCTGATAACACAATTACTATAAGTGACATCAACTGCAATCCAGATTAACAAAGGATATTCTCTTTAGACCTTTAAATATAAGACAGCAGTAATATCATGAAAGGCTGACACTACATTTAACATTACACCACCCAAACATCCATATACTGAGATAGATATAAGAAAACATGAAGAGTAGTTACACATACTAAGATCCACTACCACAGACCAAATTAAATCCCAACAGTTTTCCTACACAGAAACATTCCCAAAACAAATACTATGTTTACCTGTATGGGTCTGGTTTGACAACACCTCTTATCCTGACAGCTCTGCCTTCCTTCATTTTCTTGGGTATCCAGCCTGTATATGGCATGTTCTAATAAAATAGAAAATATACTATATTACACACAGGGGTTTTAATAACTTTCCTGAAATCCAGCTTGAACTTGTTTATGTCTAGATAAAAGTGATATCTATATGTATAACTTATAAAAATGTTAAACCTACACTAAAGCCAAATATATGTACTATGTATAGGTACATATTAACTATGTGCTATGTAACTCATTTACCAGCTCAAGTATGGTTTAAGACATACCAGCTTATCAAATGCTCCGATCTCATAGAATTGTGCATCACCATGGACACTGACTGCTTTGACATCCTCAAAGGAGCCTCGGTGGTTGTAGCTACAGAAGAATTTTCCATTCACAAACACCTAAAATGGTACATTTAGTTTAGTTTATTTTACCTTTCAACTCAAAATTTTCATTTATCTGGAACCAGTGTTAGAAATTAAGGCTGGACCCTCTGCCCAGGGCTGACAACTTTCAGAACGGGCTGAGAAGTTTTCCCATCCAGCAGACATTCAGTCCAGCTACTTTTCATGATGGCTGGACTTTCGGTCCAGCAACTAATTTTCCTTAGAGGCAAACGCTGTCTGGAACATATCTTACACATTTTTTGCTTAATATTAAATAAATGTGAGCACTGCTAACTCAAACAAATTTTCCAGTCCCTAATGTGTTAACATTATGTGGAATATACAATAGGGACATAAAACTCTGCACATGACAATGATATATTTGAAATATTGGCTATTTTACAGTTCAAGTTGTGTTAAAATTTAAAAAAAAGTGGTAAAAATTAATTGACGTTCTGTGTGCATTACACCCAAGTCCAAACCAAAATAATCATATTCATTTCCTTAATTCACTTTTTAAAATGTCAAGTCCACATTTTATATTAAAAAAAAAAAAAAATTTCAAGTCCAAAATTCTCAATACTGATTAATAACGAAGGATCTCTAAATAGGTGGCAGCACTTACTTCATAGCCATAATCCCTGACCAAGATCCGGACTTCAAAATCAGCACCCTCGGAGAAGGGGAAGTCTGGCCCCTCCCTCTCCTCCTCCTGCCAACCCCCGTCCACCCTGGTGTTCCGCACCACACAGTTCTGACTCTGGCGAGGGTTGAAGTGCAGCAAGACATTGGCATCCTCACTTTTTGAAGTCTGCAGGTTGATGTGAAATCTTAAAGTCAAATATGAACATAATTATAGACCTGCAAAGAGACTGTGGGTTGAACTTTGAGTTTAAATGAATGACCTGCTCAGTAAATGATGACAGGCAAGGCATAAGTTGACTTATCTTTTATCTGTTTTGCCACATTTAAAATGTTCTTTTCAGTCTGATATCAACATGGAGAACATCACAGGATTTGAATAAAGTGAAGCATAGAATTATCTGTCAACATGATGTTACCATACAAACAATCACTGAAATGACATGTTTACTTATTGGCATTCTAAATATTTATTACTCTAGATCTGCATGCTGGTTTTTAGTTATTACCTGTCTGCCTCTGAATTTACACAGCCCTTGACAAAAACCTGCTGTCCAATGTGTAATCCACCAGACAGTTTCACATTGTAAGGTTTCATCTAGAGCAAAAGGAACAAAACAAGAATATGGATTAAAATTACCAACTAGTAATTTTTTTCAATCCTGTTTAAAACCCTCACTGCAATTGCTTTCCGGTCCTGAGTCAAATGTATTAAACAAGGCAGCATATGATGTCCAACATATAGTATTTAATGCAAAACTGGAAGTATAAATTTATGTATACAAGAAAATACAGATAACATTACACTACACTAAAATTGCCATATCTGTTATTTTTAATTCTGAACAAACACCTTTCTTAATGCACATTGTAATATGCAAAACATTTTTAAGAAAACATTATTTAACTCAAGACAAGCCCATGTATAAGCCACTCAGTTCTGCCCCCTACTGGTATACCTACCACCTCACCCTCTGAAGTACTGGAGCTACTGGTCTCCTCATTACCCTCCACTTGATAGTACTTTCTACGCTGAAAATGTTCAAAAAAAAATAATCAGTGACAGAAGTGTATTTAATGTTAATATGAATCCAAAAAATTACACACACTCTTAACACATTTGATTTAAAATCAACTTTAAGTTATCGACATTCAGGCCATAAAAAAGAAATATTTAACTTATTTGATAAAATATATTTAAAATGGGTAAGTCTCCAAAATTCATTTGGTTGTAATGCGTGATTTTACTGTCAGACAGTATCAAAAGAAACACTTTCAATTACTATGCAAGCCATGTGACAGACAGCTTGTGTCTAAATGAGTTAATTATGCAAGATTGAATGAATCACTGCATTACATGCACAGCTTTGTTTGAGACAAACCTGGATATGTATAAAATAATGAAACATGCCTTTTCCATCATGTGGGCATATTACAGTGATTATGCCATATGTATTCTTTATATGAATTCATAAATCAGTGATTATTTAATTTACCACATTGCCAAGTTCCAGGTGCTCCATATAAGCGCCATTTTTTACTATTTAAATGTGTTCCCTACAATAACGTCACACATTTAACATACAATGCACACACTTTCAAAGGATTTAACCTCTTCTGTTTTTACACTTCTGTGAAACTTTTCATCATGGCTAAAACTTTTCTGTGTACATATTTTTGTGTGGATTCCTTCATGTGTTAAGTAAAAATTGGCCTTTCATGCTCATGTTTTTATGAAATGATAGCTGTGCATTGAATATGTGTGTATGTGTTAGTGTTATTGGTCTTTGTTTTTCTAAATGACATCAACTAAAAACAGTAAAAAAGTAAGGATTACCGGTAACATAAATTTAGTCAATGACCTGAGAAAGAGTTTGCAAAAATCTAAAAATACAAGCTGATATGATATGAAATCTATTTTTCCTGATACAAGTTGAATTTTATCTTCAGTGATGTAGCTATTGGGGTTACATCATGGAGTTAGTCATTATTTAGTTATTCTGGACCAAATTGATAATGCTCTTTTTGAAAATCATGGAAGTATGAAAGCAATTCTTTTTTGTATGAAAAAAAAGTTATAAATATATAAAAAGTGAATATTGAATAAGTAGGGTCGACTTTTTCTGAGTTATCAAAATTAAATGTTCTCTCTTTTAATACACTGGAAAAATCAGTTATTAAATTTTGAGGCAAATCAAAGATAAATAGGCAATAATGATTGGAAAAAATTATTATCAAGTTTTGGCAAAACTCAACACAGGTTGCAAGATTTTAAACTGAACTTCACTCCATCATAGTCCATATATCCCAAACCAGCCTTCTTCAAGCCAACTCCCCATACTTATGATATCATACACTATTATATAATAATAATACCATCACAGCATTTCTACCCTCAAACACGTCAGGTACTTCTAATTCCACATCACTTAATTAGTGTCCTAGTCATCACTGGACTTTGCCTACTAATAGATTATTCAATATTTTATCTCACAGCAAATAAATTATATTAAACTAATCCAATTTGTAACAATTCCTCAGAATGCCTGGCCTCACCTTGGTATAGTACCTTTTAGTCAAATACTAAACATAATACACATACTACAATTTGTAAAGAAAACTGCAGTTATCCTTAGCCAAATCTTTCATTAGAATGACTTAAAATCAAAAGACGACTAGGGACACCAGGCTATTTGGTTATCACATATATGAGTACAGCTACATAGACTACTTTCACAGCCTTGTCATCACCCCCTTCTTTCTTCCATGCATGGTTGTCTAATTTTTGATGACAGACATTTTACCCCCAAGTCATGCATCTGAAATTTTTTGATTCTGGCAGAATAATAAATCACTGTCTGCATGATGAGTACAAGACTGGGTGTTCATCAGATCTAAAGGCAATATTCTTTATACAACGCTCATTCACTCTTTGATTATTTTTCAAAAAGAATGATATTCTCAGACTTTCAATTCACACCGTTGTTACACTGTTAGGTATATTTTATTGATGGTGTAAACTTATTACGTATGAAGCATACACAAACAGGGACCTTACAGTTAATATTATATGTGGTTCAGCGAGTTATTCAATCAATCTGCAAAAAAAACCATACAAGTTTCTTGGCTATGGTACAAAATGTATATAAACTGCACCTGTGCCCTTTCTTGTATATGCACATATCTACCTGCAGTAATATTATTGGTATCAAGTCCATCTCCAGTGGACTTCAGAAATATATCCCAATTATGTAATCCATATAGGAAGAGATCCATTAAAAACTGAATATACATCATCATCACGCTATACACAGGAATGCAGACAAAAAAATATGCACCAAACCTAAAATAATTTATTGGCCATTATTCTGTACTTGTCCTTTCACTTGACATTCAATTCTTAGTGTATTAAAGATCTATCTTTTGCCAAGCTGTGCACTAAACACAAATTCCTACATGAGATCTTATATAGGGCATAGCATGAAGAATCTTGCACTAAAATTGAAATATGAAAAGCTGAAGCATGAACGTTCAAGAGTTTCCTACTTATGATTTATCCAGTTCGTTGTGATATAAAGCATAAAAAATGCCCTCAATACAGCATGGTTTTTGAGACTATATTACACACAACATATATGTAAGGTGGATCAAATTCCTTTGTAGAGCAGTCAGTATAAATAAATATCTAACCCTCTTTGAGATTCATCACAGCATGCAGCCTAACAACACTCTCATAATGTACTGCCTATGTACAAACATTCAGTAATATACCATAAAAAACAAACTGAACAACCACTACCTCTTATATAAAAGATTTCACATGCAAAGATGACCATGTATATAAGATGCCAATGGTAAAAGTGCAACCCCTAAAGTCATTCTAAAATGAGTACTACAGACAATTCTTTCACAATATAACACTTACAATATCAGTAATAATGAGAGCCATGGTTGCTGATGGGTTGTCACCACTTCACTGCACACAACTAAAAGTGAGAGGACACACCTCCAGTCTGTTGCTCTACAGGTATATATATAAATGAGCTGCAGGTCATATGACTCATGACTAACCAATCATTTTACACCACTGAGCCACCATGTCATGATGGCCCACATGTGATGAATAATGTTGTATTGCACTTCCTGACTAAAACCTGATGTGAAAATATCACAGCTCTGCATTTTGTTCTACTACATTTAAAAAATTGACACAATGAATAAATATTTCAGATATAAATGAAAAAAATTAGCTTCTACTTTGTGAGATCAGATGGCTAAAAAGAAAGAAAAAATTCATAGCTTTATCATCAATTTTCTTGTAGTTACCAACCATTATTGTAATGAGATCACAACTCGGAAATAACATGTTACAAATAATGTAGCTTGTTTATCTTAATGCACTTACACAGAGTAAAATTGCTCTGCAGCAAATCAGTAAAACAATTATGGTCAAATCATGAAATTAACTTTAATCTGTGAGGAAAAATATTATTGTTTAATTATTTTCAATGACTGTAGATATTTTCACATGCACCAAACAGAACTAATCAACACCTCTAATAAACAATTTGATGATTCAACCCATTTACAACTTGGAATATGATATTAACAACACTCTTATCTTATACTAGCTGGTACTGTCCTATATATAAAATTATGGTAACCTTATGAACAATAATGTAAATGGAATGTGATATATAGCTCATTTTGAAGGCATTAGAATCACAAAAATTTCATAGATTTTTCTGTCTAAATTAGTATGGTCATATACACACTTGAATTCACATTCTACTAATTATTATTATTATTATTATTATTATTATTATTATTATTATTTTTGGAGTGGTCAAGTTATCAAGATTCAGAGCTGATTTCTGCATTCTATGTAAAAAGGAACACAAAACATCTCCAACTTGCTAACCATTTAAATCAAGAAAATTAAAAGCTGAACATTAACAATGTATTTCCACTAAAAAAAATCAATCATTATGACTGCTGTTATCACTATTTGATATAGTTTGCTGTACTAAATGCCCATCTTTCAAAGTAAACAAAGTATTTAAAAGTAAGATGTTTGAATAGGAGGAACTAATGGCAGTTTGAAAACAAATAAATGTATGTGTATTGTGCTGGTTTCTTTTTCCAGCCAAACAAACTGGTTTTAGTTGTTATTCTTAGAAAGAAAAATCTGGTGACCTACTTATCAGAATCAGTCTTTATCAGTTGTGGGCTGAAATAACAGCAGGGACAGTTACACTTAGCAGTAAAAAAGGTAGGTGCCTGTCTTCAGTCACATCCCTTTTTTTGCTCCCAGAAATGTTTGAAATTAATCACATGAATAGTGGATGCCACAGTGTCACAAACTTCAGATGACTTTAAACTAATTCATCTCTTTACAGTGACATGAAAATTCACCATGTTAAGTCTCAAGGCATATCAGCAGTTGGCAAACGAGAAGGCCCTTACAGTATGCTTTGAGTGGACAGAATGTGATACAGAACACTATGTTTTACGTGTGACAGACACTCTGACCAGAGAGCAATTCACACGCCAACTCCCAAAGACTCCCTGTATACACACAGAGCAGTTTCCAGTGGGACATCAGTATGTGGCCTATGTCTCGGCTGCCAAAGGTGGAAAAATGGATACCAGTAACTTGGTGAAATTTGGAGATATATCAACTCTGGTAAACTATTTCTATAGTGCAGTATTTCAAACTGCTATCAAATACCCTGTCTCTGCTTAGTCTAAAGCAAAACTTAACTTTTTCACTATCATATGATATTACTGTTGGCATTTCACTCCTCTTTTCGTTTCAAGTGGTTAGCTTTCATGGTTAGAGCTTAGGTGCAATGACTAAAGAGAGTACATTTTTTTGCATCAAATTAATTCAAGCTTTTTGCTTATAGGTATTCATTTACTTAATTTGGCAGAAAAAAATACACAAAAAATTTTTAAATTTTATAAGTAGTTCTAAAATAGCAGAATCATTTATGGTTATAAATTTTATATGACCAGATGAAATAAAATAAGCTAGTAAATGGCTTTTTAAAGAACCAGAAACAGTTAGATTAACACTGGACATGAAATAAACCATAATCTGCTTTTACTGAAAATTAAGTTCCTTCAGTATTACGTTATGTGCCTTTGAAATAACTGTCTGGCTGAATGTTTATTTATAAAGGAAGAATATATCTTGCATCACTTGAATCACTGAAATATTTTCTACTTTCAGATAGTACCCAATATACCACAACTGAAAATCCTTAACCTAGGGGCCAAATATGTCCACATCCAGATATTAAGTACAGACCCTCTCCCTGACAGCAGTTCAATAGCATTATGTTTAACCAGACTAAGTAACCCTCCCATGCAATATCCTTATGAATTTAACAGTACAACACAGTTGCTTCAATTCCAACTGACTAGAGGAAGTCTATACTCATTAACTGGTAACATTAAAAATCCAAGAGATCCAAATGAAATCATTCCTCTTGGCACTTTAAAATTTCATGCAGGTAAGGTTAAAAAAAAAAAAGAAGAATTATACTCATATTTTAATTGTTGTAGTCATTAATGGATTAAACCTGCAGCACAAAATTGCATGGTTTTAAGTTGCGAATTTAATCTGCTTTTTCTCCTTCTTCAGACTTTTTGCAAATGAGCAATTTTCATTGCAGGTTCTAATATGCATGTACCTTATAACATTTTATATATTTCAACAATGTGCCATAATACAATAACTGAAATTGATAAATAATTATGTATATATAAATAATATAAATTATTTATTAAAAGCTATATATAACAATTTCTTGTAGTAATGAACATGACAGAAATGTTGGACCTATTTCGAAGAGCAGTTGATTTCATCAAGGCACGCGGTAATGAATCCATGTTATGTCACTACATGTACAGAAACAAAACAGTTGCATACTTTCAAAATATATTCAACAGAAGAAGTGGAATAATGGAGGTTTATGTGAAAAGTTCAAATGGAGACCCAGGATCTCCAATCAATGGTAAACTCAATGGATTGTTTTTTTCTGTGAACCCTGATCGAAGAACCGGGCTTCCACCACAATTTTCCCTATTTGGTCCTCTGAGAGTGCACATCCCTCCCTCACATCTCTTCACTGCCAACACAAACCTCTATTTTGCAGATTTCTATTGCAATAACAAGGCCCATAAGGTTACCTTGGTACTAACCCAGCAAGGATCGGTTGCAGATCAATTCTGCAGAAAAATGCTTCTATCACTTATTCCTTACAGTAACCCATTTTGGTGGAAGCAGAATGAATATATAGGTGATCAGATGAGAGAATCCATTTATACCACTACCAGTGTTTGGGTTGAAGTTTTTTACACAGAAAACATTGATCTCCGGCCTTATCATAGAGCATTCAGTCGAGTGCCCTCCAATGGTGAAGTGAGGTCTAGTGGAGTAACCAAAAATCCAAACTGTAAGATATGCAATTTATAGATCTATTCAGACAGGACAACATTGGACTGGAAGCTCAGGGACTAAGTGTGGTCATCACATAGATGCACTATATATGTATCTATAACATGTACACAAAAAACTTATATTTTATCCAATTAACCAGAGTCACTGAAAGATGCAGCCAATTATCTAAAAATTCCAAATCCAAACATTATATCTTATACCATTTTTCATTAGATAACAAGTTGCTTGACAGACAAACTCTGTGTACTTACCTATTATCCACCAGATGGCAACAGTATGACTTCTTTTTTACCAGCACCTATCAAAGTCATAAAATAAGAAAGTCAAAGTTTTTTTAAAGAACTCTACAGAATAAATAAATAATATAAAAAGGAGGTGAGTAGTTGGGAGTTACGTGTATATGGAAAATAATGGCAGAAACAGATGTAATATTGTGCTAGATATGGCAGTTCATTTCTGTAGAAGTGTGCTACTTTAGATATACATATACGTCCAATGTAATGTATGTTACCTAACGAGTGTGCTTGTCTGTCAACATGTTATGCACTTGTGGATCCAGGAATTTTCATAATAAAGTTAATTTACCAGTAGCACTTCCAGAACCACTTATAAGATCTTGTACACCTAATTGCAGTTCAGGAGTAGCATGTGATGAACAGGCCTTCATAAAAAGGGGCATAGGGGTAAAACATAGGCTACATTTAGTTTGCATTTGTGTATATATATGTATAATATATTACATATTCATTTAAAGGAAAGGCAAAGCAGGGGGTGGAAGCACCCCCAGCATCTGCCTTTTTTCAATTTGTATCTCAAGTATCGGAATAAAGTAAACTAGGTTCACTGGACTTTATCAAGAGTTTCTAATTTTTTTCTTTCTTTCTTTCTTTTTTTGGAGGGGGGGATGTAACAGCAGATATAATTTTTGATCCAAGTCAAATGTAAAGTACAGCCAAAAATCTTTATTCTTATTAGCAACCTTAAAATCATGTCAAGTTATTATTTATCTATTCATTGATGTTTTTTTTTTTTTTTGGGGGGGGGGGGGAGAGAGGGGGTATGGGTGGTTTGTTCAATTGTGTGGTTATTTGGGAATGTGTTGTCTGTTAAAATATGTTGTACCCAAGGGTGCAAGAATGCAGTGAGTGTTAAAGAACATATTAAGTAAAGAACATATTGGAGCATGACAACATCTCAGATGCTACAATGTGTTAGATAAAATGGTGTGTTAATAATGGAATGGTATGACATGAAAGAATGAACTCACTTTGAAACTCATTATCTTTCCATACCAACTACGATCCAAGACTTATCTGCCCTCAATAAACATATCATCCATTTTAACTCGAAAACATCAGGTCTATAGACTGTATTATTTACATAATCAATATAAGAATTGACTTTATAATTTTAAACAGTTATGAGCACCCTACTTTCTTAGATTTCTCCACAGCAATGGAAATCATAAAATAAACTATTTTATACAAACTGTTCTTATTATTAAAATTTTCTTATGCTTCTGAAAATCAGATCCAAAATTCTAAGAACAAGCACCATAGTTTGCCCAACATTACCCTGACCACAAAACCAGCACACACACTGTGACAAACCATCCCATCCTGTCCTTACGTCAGCTACACCATGCCATATACAGCAGCGACATCGATATCACTAACCCACACATCTATAGCATGAACCCACATTGCTTTGGCATCACAGAGGGCATACCATACACTAATATTGCTGTGACAAAAATAAAAGCACATCCACAACTTAAGACACATCAACAGAACTATCTTCATAAAAGCACACTTGTACGAAGATACATCAACTTTGCCATCACGAAAACACTGATGATAATATAATATGTCATACATACACTCTCATTTTGCATTAGCCAACACTAAGGACGCCACATACCCATCAAAATGTGGTGTCACATTTTCTGATATTCTAATGAAATGTCATAAGCTTACTGGCTTTCCACCATAACAGTACAACTAACACATCTTAAGCAAACTGCAATCACCCTCTTAAACAATATCAGTGATGGTACATTATATCAGAGTAGAGTTTTGAAAAGCATGCTGTGGAGAAATGTTCTGAAAAACCATTATTCTAGCTAACACAGGCCCTTCATTTTTAACCTTCATTAAAGGTATGGTAAAGTGAACATAATTAACAATTCAAACAATATGTTTGCCTACAGCCTTAACCCCTCTCCTGATATAAATGATAAAATAAAAAATCTTTTATTAAAACTGCTTTAGTTTTAATAGCTTAACTATTTTCTTTTCCATATTGCATCTTACAACAACCAAACAGTCCGCTAAATAGATTCCATGATGTATGATACAATTTACCTGTCTCTTGGTAACCCAGTTCAGGAATAGGATGAAGTAGTGCTGTTGTCTCTCAACAGATGGCAGCACATGTTCTCCCAAGGGGAGCAGATGGAAGGCAATGGTATGGAAGGCTCAGAGATGGCTACGCAACTTCCAAGTGTCTTGTTTTATAAATACAAATGCACTATTGCCCCTAACAAGATGTCATTAATTTTATTTTTATTTTATTACAAATAAAATA
Source organism: Lingula anatina (assembly GCF_001039355.2). The sequence goes on from NW_019775836.1 coordinate 109,494, forward strand.
AAGAAATATCTTAAATTTAGAGCTAAGTATCATCAAATCTCATCCCAATTGCTTCTGTATTCACATTTTTTACAATTTATTTGACCATTTACATAAAAGGTAAACTAAACAAAGTGCCATTCCACTCAGTCCTGTAGCCATCTTGGAGCCCAAACAGCAATGAAACACATCTACGCCAGACCAAGAAGCTCTGTAGAAAATGAAAGTAGCATGTAAAATTAGATGAAAATATTGCTAGTGATAGTGATAACCTATGAAAGTTATCATTACTAGTTTACTAGCAGACTATGTTAACTAATTACACTTAAAAATAATTTGTAAGTTTAATTATCACTGATGATTTTCCCTTAAACAAACCATATTCAAAAGTAAAATCATTCGGCAAAATGTTTCCTCCTAGCGAGAAAATCTAGATATATTTGAAATTTTACCTCATAGCAAGTGCTTACTGATTACAACTGTACAACCGAATCCAATGGAAAAGAACATGAAATATCTTTGAAACAAGTACCCCAAGGTCTGGTGAGTTGGCTCCACCCTCCCACTCCAAACAGGTCTGAGCATTCTCTGGTTGCTTCTTTTTCTGATGCCGCATAAGAGCAATTTTTTGATCGAAGACATTTGCACTTTGATTTATGCAATTTAAGGGTCATTTTGTCACTTCATAGCCAATGAGCATCAAATTACTATGTTTCATATGCCTTTTTTTCTCTTCAGCTAAAATTGTTAATTCAAATATGTGATTTCTTGGTCAGACTGATATAAAATTTAGTAGCATTTTTTGTGGGCATATTGATATGACCCCGCGTTTAAGTGAAGAAGACTAAATCAAGAAATAAATTTGAGTACAGTGAGCCTATCATTATTTAAAGACATTCTTACATAAACATCACAATAAACGGGGTTCTGTTATCATACTGAGATTGTCCATTTTCGCGACAGCATATTTATCAAGTGAGATTTTGCAGAATTTGGAGCATGGCGAGGTCAGAAATAACGGCAAACTAGCAAGAGCAGTAGGGTAACACATAAAAGCTGAGAGAAATTATCAATGTACATTTTTCTGGTCATTTTCTGACGATTCCCTTCACAAAGATTAAGGCTGTCACATTGTCACAGGAATTGCTTGTGACAGATCATAAAACTTTAGACTTTGAATAGGCCTTTGCCATTCTTAGTACTACACATAACATCCTGGTGCCTACCTTGGTCCATGAGCACAACTTCACTACAGAGTTATTCACCTGGGTTCACCCTAGCACTTGCTGATTGCAATAACTCCATGTGATAAATATGAATTTCATTCTGACATAGATCAACTTTTTGAGGTGCAAAACTTGAGGTCAGTTTGTAGGACAAATGTGCCTCAAATTACAGAAAATTATGGAAACTGTCAACAAAAAATGACTAAGTAAAGTTTGCTTCATATTATTTTAACATTAATCATGCTAAAGTGATCCCAGGCACATTTTATTCACAATTCATGAAATGACACACAAGAGTGTGACGTATGAACATGTAATTAATGAATGGATGATGAATTGGATGAAAAGGTCATTCAACCCATGTGATAGTTCACACTCATACCAAAGTAAACACTTAGCTGTTACACGTAGTAGTGTAAATAGGATGATCTCACAACAAAACTCAACCAACATATAAGCTTAGGAACTGTATTCTGAAACTTTTTCTCTGCAGTACACAGTACAGAAATTAATACCATTTTAAGATATCCACCTGATACTATTCAAAACAACGAAACAAAGTAAAATTGATTAAACCAATATGGTTTAAGTAAAAATGGCGGTATGGCAACTGTTGAATTGAATATGCAGAGTTCGAAGATCTAAGATCGAATGTCACATATACTAAATCTTACACACATGAACGGGTATGCAGGCTTTATGTACAGTTAATGTAAGCTGGCACAATCAAGGCGCCATGACGTTAAATGAAGCTGCCGTTGTTCTCTTTTAAAACATGTCGAAAGAAAACTGAATAGTGGCATAAAATATACAGTCTTTGGTGATTGAAGCACACGATGACATACCGACCATTCATACATGTCATGGAGAGTACAAAGAGAGGTGATATTTCCAATTACTCTAGAATATATGAACATGATGGTGGCTGAATTATATAAGATAATGAAATTGACAATAGGTGGCAATAGTGGACATGAAAACATACCAGTCTGATTAAGAGCTGAAAAGATAATGCTATCAATGTTACAATGTAGTCTGAATGTTTCTGTCTTAAGACAAAGTTTAAAAAGAAAAAAAAATGAAATGCTTTCGTAAAACTCTACAGAAATAATGCAAATGTGGAATCATAAGTTCAAATAAAGATATATTCTTGATGAGCTGAAATGACTGTGCCTGTGGTGCCCTCCCCCTCACTGCATGCCACTCTGTCGTGCACGCTTGACTTCCTCCTGGCTAATACGCTGCTGGATTATGAGGGCCGCGCGGCTGACGTTACTGGGGTTACCAGTGACGGACACGATGCGATTCCGGGTACCAGGGGTGAACACTCCCTTCTTGGAGATTTGGATGTTTGCTCCTGTAAATTGCTGAAGCTCTGTGATACCCCTCCCCCCAGGGCCCAGGATCACACCGACCAGCGTGTCGGCAACTTCAAGCTCCTTTTTCGTACCATCTGCATCCCCAGCCCCTCCTCCTTCCCCGCCCACAAATGAACCAATCCCTGTACCAAGGCCGAAAGAGTTCTGATTCTGCCCTCCCATGACATGTTTCTTTTCCCCTGCAGCCCCAGCTGCCATGCCCCCTGCATAATTCCCTGCCCCAAATGCCCCGCCGTTCATACCATTGCCACCATAGGAGTCGCTGAACAAGGTCTCAGCACCAAACCCACTGCTGTTCCCATACATGCCAGAGGTGTTGTTACCCGAATTGATCAACCCGGCTGTGGCTTGACCCACAGGCCCAAACACATTACTTCCTCCACTCCCTGCCTGCTGTCCATTATTGGGCATTCCGAGGAGGGAATTAGCACTGTTCATTCCAGGGTTGGCCACCCCACCCCCGGCCCCACTCCCAGAGGCAAAGGCACCATTACTGACATTCCCAGGGGTGGAGGCATTCATGAGACCCCCCAGGTTTTGTGTGAGACTAGCAAGATTGGCCAGGCCCCCCAGCCCCAGCCCCATTCCAAGCAGACCGTAGTTAGCCAGGGTGGTCAGAGCGGCAATTATTTCATCAGCAGCTTGGTCAGAATAGCCACTACCTCTCAATGCAGCTCGAAGATTCTCCACTGCCATGTTACCACCAGTTCCGCCTGGGCCGCCAACTGTGCCATTCCCAACGCCGCCACTGCCATTACTGCTAGGTCCGCCGCCACCCAAATTGAGGTTGTTGAGACTCTGCCCGATATTGCTGCCATTGAGAAGACTAGCGGGACTGCGGGAGCCTGACTGGCCATGCGCAAATGGAGACCCTGTTGGGTTAGAACTTGCCACCGGTCCGGATATATCAGCGTAACTTATATTGGGGCAGCTTCCACTCTGTGGGTCTTCTGATATCTTCTGAAGGATCATTTTGACAGCTGCTTTGTCATTATCAGCTTCACCTGGAAAAATGAACAGCTGGTACCTATAGCATACCAGATTGCTAAACAGACAAAATGATGTTGTCATATATTTATTGTTAATTCTCACTTACAGTTATTTATTTACAATTAACGACTAAACGAAGATGTATTGCTTGTTAAAGCATTTCATTAAAATCACGACAGTCCAATATTTCGGAGATAAAAAATTCCAAGTAAACCTAAAAATATTGTTACGTTTAAATAAAATTCCCATATGTTTGACCAAAAAAAAAAAAAATCCAAGTAAACCTGAAAAATTTGTGACAACTTTGAAGTATGAATCTGCTTAATATTTCAATATAGGAGAAATAAATGTCAAAAACATTTGAATAAGTAAAGCTTGACCTGCATACCTGCCACAGTGATGCATCGTTCAGGTAGATTCATTTCTTTTGATTTCTGTGAAATCTGTACGTATGCCCCGCTCTCCTCTTTGATCTGTCTTATGTAGACCCCACCTTTTCCTATGATCATGCCAGCTGTGCTGTTGGGAACCAGAATCTTGACCTGGATGATGAAATGAAATACAAATTAATAGCATACAGTTGAATAAATACAAGTCAATAGCTACTCTATATATGCCAGCATAAAATCATGCCATTACAAATTGCAACTGGGTGCAAATACAACAAAACGATGTTTGCCGTGATATTTTAAGAGAAGGCTAGAAAAGTGATGGGTTTACTAAAACTATATCAAAATGTCACTTCCTGGAAATATGGCACAAACAATAAGATAACTCAAAAATTAAACTGAAATCAATATAGCTCTCTCTTGATATCAGAATTATGGAACTAAAAGAGGCAAGGATTTATTATTTATCATACAGCCCCCTCCTTGCTTCAGGAAGATCAATAATGCATAATGTCACTGCTGCAACAGTGGTAAAATATTCACATTTCTGGACAGTTTTATTTCAAGTGATAATGGAATAAAGGCCATCCAGTAACTCATTTCTAAAGATCTACCAAGTTTTTTACAAATAAATTACTAAAAAAATTCTCTCAAAGTCTCTGAGCAAGTCAATCATTATGCCTGTCAAGGATCATTTTTCATCTAAAACTTTCAGCCAAAATAAAATGTGAAGCAGAATAAATCTGCAGTTGTATAGTTTTATGCAACAACTGATGGTCTTACACATCAACAACTCAATTTATTTTGCTTGTGTGGAAAAAAAGTTGTACATTTTTTACTATTTTGGTCTTTTCAACATTGCACTGTACCTGTTTATGTCTTTCTAGATTGACCTTGACCTCTCCATCTACCGGTTTAGGATTGGGGTCTGGCTTTTCTCGAATTTTATCCATGACAAAAGAATTGACATTCAGCACAGACTCCAGATTACCCGTCATAAGGCACACACGCTCACAGGTTCCTGGAATTAAAACAGCTGAATCTTTGACAAATGATAAATTGGTTATACGGCACAAATACTCTAGAATGGTAAAAATATGATAAGCGATAAATAATAAATCACATGAAGAATAACAAGCACAATATTTGTATGTATTATCTTATCTATCATAATCTATCATAAATATCCACAGAATTTTTCATATGAACAATAACAATGCACTACAATGTTAGTTATTAGACAATTAATTTTTTTCTAGCATCTGAAAAACATACATGTCATGCATATATGTCACATCTAAAATCCCAATATAACATACCAGGATAAAAGTCATTGGCTTTGGACATCTTTATCCTGGCTCCAGTTTCTTTCTGAAGCTGTGCAATGGTTTCTCCCCCCTTGCCAATGATGGCACCAGCTGCAATACTTGGAACAAGCACCTTAAGTTGGACATTGTCAGCTGAAAAAGATAACAATCTTGAAACATAATTCAACACTTTTTTTTTATCCTGTGATTGAAGATTTGACTTACAGAAGTGAGCAAAACGTACCTTTTATCAATTTATAGCTTTTATAGTTTATAGACTTGTAGATAACTCTTTTGAAAGGAATTAGTCTAGCTTATGTACTAATCTTAAGTTGTGCTACTGTAGGTTCTAACAGTAATAAGATTGTGAACACCATGCTAGTTTTCAAGTGTCCATAATAATGTGAGACTTTTGACAAGTGCCCCATATCAATGTCTGAAAACATTGTATTTCCCACACCAAAAGTATCCAACCTTTAATACTATTTATATCTTACTGCCCCCCCCCCCCCCCAAACACCATCCCAATCCAAGTCAATACTTCCAAAAACTTAAATAATCCAGGTTTTCACACTTGTTAAAAACTCTCTGTACACCTTGGAAAATGGACATATATGCAGTATGTCCAACAACCTTATATATATATATGTATTTAAGTGTTTGATGTTTTCTAGATTAAGTTTACGTAGTGATCAATGTATGTGCTATACAAATAAATTGTATAAGTTTTAGAATTCACTTACCGATTTTTGTTTACACTTAATGAACTCAGCTCCCATTATTTTTGAATAAGCTCAAATTTTCTTGCAAAAACACCCAAAAATTCAAATATTTGACTTTAAAAATAATTTTGACATAACAGAGACACTGATCAAAGTGGCGAGATAACCGAGTTTGAAAAACATTGAAAATAAGACTTGCTATTTTGGGGGAGGGAGGGGTGCACACTGTCTTAGTACCGACAAACGTCACGTCTCTCTTAGTCACACAATAACTATTTTAAGTACTAAAATTTAAAACAGCGTCTATTGATGCACGCCGCAAACTCTAACGTTCCAGAAGCACCGCAAATATGTTTCATGTTTATGTTCAATGTTACAGAGGACGCGTAGCAGACCACGCTGTGTCGAGTGTGAAACTCGGCATGGGGAGCAACACGTTTCTGGGCCGCAAGCATTCAGCGTCTGAACAAGGGGATATATCTTTGTAAGGGGTCTCGAGACTAACCTGCACCCTGGTTTGACCTTTTGGAATTACCACTGTCCATTTCCCCGTCCAGGGGCCGTTTTCTCGAATCCGATGTAGGATCTACATCAGAGTTCATCATGTCCGATACAAATCTCGAATGTTCTCGAGCAGATGCAGCGAGAATTTTCAAGGTCAAACCCACACGCCAAAGTGTAAACAGTGTAAGCAATAAATAAACGGAAAAGTTTAGGCATGACCTCTGTGAGCACGTCCACGAGTAATTTTCAATTATATATTTATATATTGCATAGACTTATATGTCTCAAAACTATATGCCTCAGAAGAAAAAAATAAACGTTTTATCTGTATCTTGACTGTCGACTTGATTCTTCTGCTTTCAAGTTTCGGCGTTTTTACTGATTTAATTTACACAAGGTCACATTTGAATGTGGAAAACAAAATATTAGAAAAAAATACGAAAGCTCAAATAAAAACAAGAATCAACTTTAAGTCTAAAATATTAATTCATCTAAGACTCTAAGTACAATTTTTGACGCTCCAAAATTACCTCCGCCCCCAACCTTGGAACCCGCAAAACGCGCGCGATCTGACATACCTATGTAGGCTACCCAGTAGGCCTACCTACTCTTTCTCTCATTTCCCATGTGTGCTAAGTGTTATATGTAAGAAAAAATTCAAATGGCTCCAACTGTCCAACCTCTACCTGAGTAATATTTCACTACTCTGCATGTATATATAGGCACAGAAGCAGATTGAAAATAACCCCGTATTTTAATTAATATTAAAGAACGTAAATTGCATAAATTAAAACCTGTAATACAGGTCAGATTTTTCCATAGCGAAGTACGATTGTGACAGAATGATGATCAAAAAATTGCAAAATTACCCGTTTTTAATTAATTAATTATTTAATTATTTTTTCTAGGCTAACCCTATCATACTTCTGATAGCCAACTTTGGCCCTATCTCAAGTTAAGTCACTTCAATTTAAAAATTAATATTAGGCCTAAAATGGGAGTGTGGGTCTTTTCATTAATATTGCGTCTCTTATTCCAGTTTTTTCTATTTTAAAATAGGGCCTACGGTACACATTCGGAAACAGCTAGGGCGAAGAAAAAAGGGGTTCTGGCTCAATGGTAGTGGATCTATAGGCCTATATCACGCACACATGTATCTTTATAGCTATGTAATATATATTTCATTTTGGAAAATTTAACATGCAGTTTTTGTGGATATGAAACATTTCTAACAATAGCCTATAGCAACTTAATTAAAAAATTACTAGATTTTTTTTGTTCTCACATAAAAAACATGAAGGGGCAAAATCTTAACATTCGTTACTGTCGCTCGCAGCTCAAGGTCACGTTCTCCAATCGATACAGTTTATTTTTACTAACATGGAAAATCTGTAGCTTATCATGAAACGGATATGATGTTTAACGTCTCAGAATATGTCTAGAATGTTAAACAACTCGATAAATAGCTTGCGTCTGCGTGTCGCTGAGTTTTTAAAAATTGAAAAAAAAAAAAAAGCTTTCGTTACGTCTTTTGACGCAGGTCATCATTTTTAGTTGTTTGATGTTTTTGTAATATTTTAGCCATTAATAAAATCTTCAATTCAGTTACATCCATGATTAGTAAGACGATATTGTGACAAGACACACTTAAATGTTTTAAAACTGCATTCTCTGGGAAAGTAATTTGCATAACCTTCGGTACCAGGCATTGTGAAAAAAACATACTATTGAGGCTATGTGTCAGTAAAACAAACGTGCACGTGCATCTGGTAATACCCCTACAGCATAGTTTAAATTTTTGCTGAAATTAATAACTTGCAAATATTATCCACGAGGGTTGATATTTTCAAAACTTTCGTTACTAAATTAAAGCTTAAACCTTTGATACTTAACACGAACATTTCTAGCATGTTTTTTCAAATTGACCATGATTTACACAAAAAGCTAGATTTATCACTTTCTCCGAGAAGAGATTTAGAAAAAGTATAATTCGCGAATATATTTTTAACTTCATTTTTCACTTTTCTGTTGTTTTTTTTGACCGATATGTTAAGATTTAATGATAAACAACTGGTCATTCTACTTATCATGACGTTGAACATTTCAGTTACATTTACTTGACATTTGAATCCTCATGATAAATAAATATCCTAATATGACTTCAAAACACGCGCTTATGAACAGCCCGTACAGTGTCACAGGCGCACAAGAAACAAATCTTATAATGTGCATGTTGACTATGTTCAGCCGGCTAACCATTAAAAATAAGAAAAATAATAAAATGAAAAATAATAAATAAATAAATAAATAAATAAATAAATAAATAAATAAATAAATAAATAACAACATAAGACAAAGAAATAATAAATGATAAAATTTAATAGAGTAAAATAAAATCAAATAGCGACGGGAAGGGGAAGTCCACTTAGACCTGTCCCTTTTCATACTGACGTCGTTTAATAAGTGGGGGACTGACCCCCCTCCCCGGCCCCCACGCCTACGTGTCAAGCGATGTTCGTGCTAACATTGAACCCTAGAGGGCGGCACTAAAGAACACGTGTGACGTCAGCTTCAGTTCAAAATGGCTGACAGCGAGTTGAATGTTGACAGTCTTATTTCCCGCTTATTAGAAGGTAAAATTATCTTGCTGCTGATGCAATATGTGTTTAGATGTGTTAAGTTTGAGTGAGATGAAGTATTTGGTTGATGTTTAAGTCCTTTTCTCTTTCATATTTTAAGCCCAATTCCTTCTATATAAGTGTTTTTACGTTGCCCTGGAATTGAATGTGTGCAACTAAGTTGGGCGGGTGCCCGATCACGGTTTAATATCTGCAGTACTAGTAGGGGATTATCACCTATCGAGTTAATATGCTGTAAAATATTTGAATTTCCAACATCACTACAATACTTCAGTCGGAGTTTCTAAACGGCATTGCTGGTATCGTAACCATCTATTCTGTAAACATGCCGTTCCGGCTTTTTTTTTAATGTTTTATTTCTGACAGTGAAAGAGCTATATATGGCAACAGGTCAGATGTGCCTATCGGTAAGCCTATTTATGGTTGAACAGAAATGGAGAAGTTCTCAGTATTGCTTTGCCAGGTCTGTAGCCATTTGTCAAAAGTTGGTCCTCATAAGTCAACTGTCATAACCAGCTGATCAAACCCACACAGTTGTCCCACCTTGGGAAAGAAGCATGGAACCTAGACCAAATGTTGATGAAACGTGGACTTTTCTAGTCAAAAGAGCAGCTATTCCAAACCCCTGCCCCTGCCTATGGGCATGCTAAGCTAAAACTTGAAGTGTTTGTTCTAATCAATATATGTTAGCAAACTTTGATATCATAGCATAAATGTTAAAATTCTATGTTAATCATATACCACTTAAGCTTAAATTAAATTAGACAGAATTTTTTTCATGTCTGTTTTGGAACTTTTTAGTTCGAGGATGTCGTCCAGGAAAGACAGTCCAGATGACAGAAGCAGAAGTGAGAGGATTGTGCCTTAAATCCAGAGAAATCTTTCTAAGCCAACCGATTCTGCTAGAGTTAGAGGCACCTCTGAAAATATGTGGTGGGTAAACTTTTTGTCTTGGTCATGGTCACACGAGGACTAATTTATAAAGAACTTTGGTTAATTGATGTCCCCAGATGGATAGATTATAGGAGCCCCACATTGAATACTATAATGATATTATTTGATTTATTTCCATAGTTAGTCTACATGTGAACACTATCCTTGACTAACAAACGGGTCTCCAAAAATTAAAGAAAAATTGTCCTATATAGAATAATTAAAGGGATAAAAACTCTTCGTATGAAGTTCATATATTACAATATATACATTGTAAACAACTCATAGAAATATGATAAATTCTCTTTTACCACCAAAACAAGGCAGCATTTTACCTGAGTTCAGATGTGTTTTAAATTGTAAGATACCAATTTCAGGTGACATACATGGGCAATACACAGACCTGCTGCGCCTTTTTGAATATGGGGGATTCCCTCCAGAGGCCAATTACTTATTTCTGGGTGACTATGTTGACAGAGGAAAGCAGTCGCTGGAAACTATTTGCCTGTTACTGGCCTATAAAATCAAATACCCTGAAAACTTCTTTTTATTACGTGGCAACCATGAATGTGCAAGCATCAATCGAATTTATGGATTTTATGATGAATGTAAGTATTGGAAACTTTATGAGGGTAATTGATTAAACAGTTGGCAAAATCAGGGGTATTTATGTATTTACATTGTCACGATGCATGTGTTACTTGTATTGAGATATTTTCTCCAATTTGCACCAACAATAAAACTTTGAAACATTCCATAACATTTTTAGATTGACATTTACGTTATAGAAAAAATAGGATATTATAGCATTATTTATTAAAAATAAAATTAATGCGCCAAAAAAATATAAATATTCAACATCATTTTTCCTTTGATAGGTAAACGAAGGTTTAACATCAAGCTATGGAAGACATTCACAGACTGCTTCAATTGCTTACCTATAGCTGCCATCATAGATGAAAAAATATTTTGTTGTCATGGAGGTAAGTAAAACAAAATCATCAGGTTGAAGAGATTAAATGTGTGTGTGTGTGTGTGTGTGTGTGTGTGAGAGAGAGAGAGAGAGAGAGAGAGAGAGAGAGAGAGAGAGAGGGTCAGTTGTTGGTGATTTTAACATGTCATAACTTCATAAGAGTTTATATTTAAAATTCCTCAATGTATCACTGGCTTAATTTTCAAAAAAAAAAAGAAAAAAAAACATCATGTTTCTTTTAGATTGCATTTTTACTGTCTCCCACAGGTTTATCACCTGACTTGCAGTCCATGGAACAAATCCGACGAATAATGAGACCAACAGACGTACCAGACACAGGTTTACTGTGTGATCTCTTATGGTCTGATCCAGATAAAGACGTCCAAGGGTGGGGGGAGAATGACCGGGGAGTATCTTTCACATTTGGGGGAGATGTTGTCAGTAAATTTCTCAACAGACATGATCTTGATTTGATCTGCAGGGCACATCAGGTAAGAGCAATATAAAACTGGGACAGTACTCAAAAGTGACATTTTTTTCTAGTACAGTTAACATTTTTGAAGTTTCTTTTTTTACACATTAAGCAATTAAGCAGTATGAAAATTTTTCTTTTATTATTCCGTAGTTGTAAATAGTAGTTATGTATAAGGATGAAGTGTTTCTATAAACATTTGTTTTATTCTGCATTGCCCATAAGATGATATTAGATTGTCAGTCATTGTGTCATTAATTATTAAATCTAAAAAAAATTAATTCACCTTTTCAATTTGCATTAAAAAAACAAAATGTTTTATATAATATCAGCAATTTTTAAGATACCTGTTTCCTTAACTCACCCTTAGTTTTTGCATTTTATCCCTTGACATTTTAACACAGACATTATATTTATATCACAGGTTGTTGAAGATGGATATGAATTTTTTGCCAAGAGACAGCTGGTGACCCTGTTTTCAGCCCCCAACTACTGTGGGGAGTTTGACAATGCAGGAGGAATGATGTCTGTAGATGAAACACTCATGTGCTCCTTCCAGGTATGTATTAGGTATGAGAATGCGAGTTTGCTTTAAGAGATTGTGTTGGGTGTGACAGTACAAGTGTGTTAATATTTGGTAGGATTGTTTTAGGGGTGATAATGACAGTGCCTGATAAGATTGTGTTAGAATTTTGAAGTTTTGACCATAATGATTTACTATGAGAACTGTTTTCTTCTTTAAATAAAATACTTGCATCTTTCAAGTTTGAAAAAAAAAAAAAATAGAAAAGAAAGCACTTGCTTGAGGTCTCCACATTTTTTATTCTAAACTCCAAATTTTACTTTTGTACCAGATATTGAAACCTTCAGAGAAGAAGGCCAAGTACCAGTATGGAGGGTTAAACTCAGGACGACCTGTCACGCCACCTAGAGGTGCCACACAACCCAAGAAGAAATAGACTTTGAACTCTGTTACCTTGAACATTTACACTAGCTGACTGCACAAACATTGTGCGGTGCCCAGAAATTATATTGATGGGCCATAGGATTGGGACAAGACTCCCGATCTATACATCTTCAGATCTTGACCTTTATATCTATATGAATACATATACATATATATCATCTGATATATAGCCAGTCGTTTTTTATGCAAGACCACTGTGGCGTTGGAGAGGAATTTTTCATGTGTTATTTGAAGTAGCAGGTAATGTGCTGCATTAATCTGTGGAATTGCTTGTACCACTTGGCATGGTGGTGTTATGTTTAGTGGATGGCGACCTTTTGCTCATTCTAGCATGGAAGAACTTTACAAAAGAAAATAAGGTGTTACATTTTTCTTTTACAAGTTGGTCTCTGAAATGGTTGTATTTTTTTTTTTTAGTTCATTAGTATTGTCATAAAGATATGCTGGTGTACACCAGGTTAGGAGTAAGTGTGATGGTGATTGTCACAATTAATGTGGTATTTGTTAAAAGAGGAAAATGAAGTGTGTTAGATGTGACAGTGATCACAACCAAAATGTCACAATTTTTCAAGATGATATTGTTTTGTTGCATATTGTAAATTTTTTTATGATAACCATGACAACATTCTCACCACTTGGATTACACTTTTTTTTCCCGTTTTTGGACACTTTTGTTGTACAAATTGATATTCAGATCTTTCTAGCTTAAATAAGTTTCCAAGTTGTACTTTAGATGATAATCCTAAAGCATACCTCTGGGTCTTTTAAAAGTAAAAAAAAAATTATGTCTTTGACAAAGAAATGAGAAGAGAATATTACTTCCTTGTATTTTGTTATGCCCATTGTGCCGGGGCAGCTAGCCAGCACCTTCTCATATGCCAAAATATCTCCACAGTCATCCAGTTTAATGTTAATAATACAATTCAGTTGCTTCCTAGTTAAAAATTCTGTGATAAGGATGGCACATTAACTTTACCTGTTAATAGAAAACACATGCTTTTTGACATTTTTTTCATTTGTAGTATCAGCTTTTTATTGAAATGTTTATGAAGGCAAATGGGTTTCAGTTTCCTTAAATTCACGCCAATAAGTCACATAACATTTCCCCCTCCTTTCATTTCTCCTCCTCCCACCCCTTTTATGTTCATTTCAGCTCATCATTTGCAGTTAGCTATCATTTTCATCATGTAGATTTATAATAATTTATTTCTGTTTTGTAACAAACGTGTTCTTTTTAGTTGGATCAGTTAAATGTGTTAAAATAGTATGCATGCATTGTCACTCATATGTTGGACAGAGAAATAGAGATAATACTGTACACTGCATAGACATTATCTCTTAAATATCCTTTTGATATCATTGATTACAAAACTTAGCCATCAGTGCATGATTATTATATCCTGGAAAAACAAATAATCAGAATGAAGATTAGAAGTAGACTGAATGCAGCTGATCTTCACTTGTGAATAATAGTGAACATGTCTTTTCTTTTTGTATATCAATAATTTTTCTTTTTGTAAAATATTATATCCCACCCCACCACCAAGCTACTGTCCACCATTAGTGACAATATTGATACAGTATGAAGTGCTCATTAGTGTTAGATGGTCAGGCAGGAAAAGGTTATTTACAATGGGTATCTTGATGGGTGTGGCAGTTTCCTATAAAAATGAAATTTAAATTTAGTAATCTGATTATAAGATATGTGAATATGTTACTAAAATGATACAATTGGTTAAAACAATGATGGAATCGAAGTATTCAGCTTGCTAGTTTTTGAACAAAAAATCTTAGCTTTTTGTGGTGAAACTGTTAAGAAAATGGGCAACTTGAATCAGGCTTTTTGTCTTGTTTTGAGAGGTCAGTGTGATCAAGTTTGTTTCCTTTAAGTAAAACTGGGGAGAATGATATTCTCGTTTACTAATGG
>NW_019775836.1:124794-165046 GCF_001039355.2 Lingula anatina
CATGTCATAACTTCATAAGAGTTTATATTTAAAATTCCTCAATGTATCACTGGCTTAATTTTCAAAAAAAAAAAGAAAAAAAAACATCATGTTTCTTTTAGATTGCATTTTTACTGTCTCCCACAGGTTTATCACCTGACTTGCAGTCCATGGAACAAATCCGACGAATAATGAGACCAACAGACGTACCAGACACAGGTTTACTGTGTGATCTCTTATGGTCTGATCCAGATAAAGACGTCCAAGGGTGGGGGGAGAATGACCGAGGAGTATCTTTCACATTTGGGGGAGATGTTGTCAGCAAATTTCTCAACAGACATGATCTTGATTTGATCTGCAGGGCACATCAGGTAAGAGGAATATAAAACTGGGACAGTACTCAAAAGTGACATTTTTTTCTAGTACAGTTAACATTTTTGAAGTTTCTTTTTTTACACATTAAGCAATTAAGCAGTATGAAAATTTTTCTTTTATTATTCCGTAGTTGTAAATAGTAGTTATGTATAAGGATGAAGTGTTTCTATAAACATTTGTTTTATTCTGCATTGCCCATAAGATGATATTAGATTGTCAGTCATTGTGTCATTAATTATTAAATCTAAAAAAAATTAATTCACCTTTTCAATTTGCATTAAAAAAACAAAATGTTTTATATAATATCAGCAATTTTTAAGATACCTGTTTCCTTAACTCACCCTTAGTTTTTGCATTTTATCCCTTGACATTTTAACACAGACATTATATTTATATCACAGGTTGTTGAAGATGGATATGAATTTTTTGCCAAGAGACAGCTGGTGACCCTGTTTTCAGCCCCCAACTACTGTGGGGAGTTTGACAATGCAGGAGGAATGATGTCTGTAGATGAAACACTCATGTGCTCCTTCCAGGTATGTATTAGGTATGAGAATGCGAGTTTGCTTTAAGAGATTGTGTTGGGTGTGACAGTACAAGTGTGTTAATATTTGGTAGGATTGTTTTAGGGGTGATAATGACAGTGCCTGATAAGATTGTGTTAGAATTTTGAAGTTTTGACCATAATGATTTACTATGAGAACTGTTTTCTTCTTTAAATAAAATACTTGCATCTTTCAAGTTTGAAAAAAAAAAAAAATAGAAAAGAAAGCACTTGCTTGAGGTCTCCACATTTTTTATTCTAAACTCCAAATTTTACTTTTGTACCAGATATTGAAACCTTCAGAGAAGAAGGCCAAGTACCAGTATGGAGGGTTAAACTCAGGACGACCTGTCACGCCACCTAGAGGTGCCACACAACCCAAGAAGAAATAGACTTTGAACTCTGTTACCTTGAACATTTACACTAGCTGACTGCACAAACATTGTGCAGTGCCCAGAAATTATATTGATGGGCCATAGGATTGGGACATTACTCCCGATCTATACATCTTCAGATCTTGACCTTTATATCTATATGAATACATATACATATATATCATCTGATATATAGCCAGTCGTTTTTTATGCAAGACCACTGTGGCGTTGGAGAGGAATTTTTCATGTGTTATTTGAAGTAGCAGGCAATGTGCTGCATTAATCTGTGGAATTGCTTGTACCACTTGGCATGGTGGTGTTATGTTTAGTGAATGGCGACCTTTTGCTCATTCTAGCATGGAAGAACTTTACAAAAGAAAATAAGGTGTTACATTTTTCTTTTACAAGTTGGTCTCTGAAATGGTTGTATTTTTTTTTTTAGTTCATTAGTATTGTCATAAAGATATGCTGGTGTACACCAGGTTAGGAGTAAGTGTGATGGTGATTGTCACAATTAATGTGGTATTTGTTAAAAGAGGAAAATGAAGTGTGTTAGATGTGACAGTGATCACAACCAAAATGTCACAATTTTTCAAGATGATATTGTTTTGTTGCATATTGTAAATTTTTTTATGATAACCATGACAACATTCTCACCACTTGGATTACACTTTTTTTTCCCGTTTTTGGACACTTTTGTTGTACAAATTGATATTCAGATCTTTCTAGCTTAAATAAGTTTCCAAGTTGTACTTTAGATGATAATCCTAAAGCATACCTCTGGGTCTTTTAAAAGTAAAAAAAAATTATGTCTTTGACAAAGAAATGAGAAGAGAATATTACTTCCTTGTATTTTGTTATGCCCATTGTGCCGGGGCAGCTAGCCAGCACCTTCTCATATGTCAAAATATCTCCACAGTCATCCAGTTTAATGTTAATAATACAATTCAGTTGCTTCCTAGTTAAAAATTCTGTGATAAGGATGGCACATTAACTTTACCTGTTAATAGAAAACACACGCTTTTTGACATTTTTTTCATTTGTAGCATCAGCTTTTCATTGAAATGTTTATGAAGGCAAGTGGGTTTCAGTTTCCTTAAATTCACAACAATAAGTCACATTAACATCTCCCCCTCGTTTCGTTTCTCCCACCCCTTTTATGTTCATTTCAGCTCATCATTTGCAGTTAGCTATCATTTTCATCCTGTAGATTTATAATAATTTATTTCTGTTTTGTAACAAACGTGTTCTTTTTAGTTGGATCAGTTAAATGTGTTAAAATAGTATGCATGCATTGTCACTCATATGTTGGACATAGAAATAGAGATAAAACTGTACACTGCAAAGACATTATCTCTTAAATATCCTTTTGATATCATTGATTACAAAACTTAGCCATCAGTGCATGATTATTATATCCTGGATTATTATAGACTGAATGCAGCTGATCTTCACTTGTGAATAATAGTGAACATGTGTATTCTTTTTGTATATCATTTATTTTTCTTTTTGTAAAATATTATATCCCACCCCACCAGCAAGCTACTGTCCACCATTAGTGACAATATTGATACAGTATGAAGTGCTCATTAGTGTTAGATGGTCAGGCAGGAAAAGGTTATTTACAATGGGTATCTTCATGGGTGTGGCAGTTTCCTATAAAAAAA
The DNA here is from genome assembly GCF_001039355.2 of Lingula anatina. The sequence continues at coordinate 127,734 of NW_019775836.1, forward strand.
GAAATTTAAATTTAGTAATCTGATTATAAGATATGTGAATATGTTACTAAAATGATACAATTGGTTAAAACAATGATGGAATTGAAGTATTCAGCTTGCTAGTTTTTGAACAAAAAATCTTAGCTTTTTGTGGTGAAACTGTTAAGAAAATGGGCAACTTGAATCAGGCTTTTTGTCTTGTTTTGAGAGGTCAGAGGTCAAGTTTTGTTTCCTTTAAGTAAAACTGGGGAGAATGATATTCTCGTTTACTAATGGATGCCCATATTGCGAAAAACTATTGAGACATTTGCACATTTCACTGAAAGGTTGAATGCCCAATGGCCAAAAGCTTTATATTGTACCATATTATATAAGTGATGCAGTGGAAAATTGTTCCTATGCTGGAAGAACATATTATGACATAACCGGACCTGACTTGACCTGCAGTACTATTGGATTGTTTTATGTGTGTTATGCATCTTGACATCATCATCATTGTTTCTCCAGGTTGGAGTTAAACTTGCTCACAATTTAGTGGCCTTCCATGATATAGAAATAAATCAGAACTTCATGCTTAATTCATATTTTCTTGTGTAGTATTTTATTTTTATTTATTTTAAAAAATATTATTTATTTATTTTTGTGTGTGTAATTGAGTCGATTTGGTTTTAATAACAGGGCACAATTCTGAAAAGCTCTTTTGTAACAAGAATGGGACACCAGTCAGGCAAGCACAAAGTTATTTTCATGGAACATGAGAGATGGCAGCACCTCCAAGCGTTAATAAAGTGGGTCATCTGACGCTATGGAACTAATTTTATATAGGGCGGACTTACATTTCATAATTCTGCATTCTAAAAAAGTTTTGACATTGGTGTATAATGTTACTTTCCCACCTTTGTGGTATAAATCAACGATAAACCAGCCGTCATGGTGGCTTGTCTTGTTAATTATCAACATCCGGGACACTTCACAGGTGATATGCCAACGATTGCAGCTGAGTTTACAAACATTTCGTCAGTTTTGTGCAAGTGTGTGTGAAGGGGTCTGGAGATAAACGAGCCCCATAACAACTGGAGGCGTTTCGTAGGATGGAAGCTTTGTCATGGAGCATAGTATAGCACTATTCGATCCCAACACCACGGACGAAAATGTTTTACCAGCTGCTCTCCCGCCGGAGGTAAGTTACCGTGCAAGTTGTACTCCTGTCAAATTTGTGTCATGCAATCTGCCTCACTTTAAAAGACTCAGTTTCATAATTGAAAAAGTTTATATAGCATTTTCAATCAGGATGTAATTCTCGAATCGTGCACAAAGTCATTGAAAGGTTTTGATTTTTACGGAGCTCAATACATACTGTATACAGTGTATGTAAACATAATTTTCGTTGATCAGCAAGTTTGTTGGACAAGCCCCGACATGATTAATGTCATAGACAACCATTACCTTATCATTTACCGTACACGGAACCAGCTACACCCAAACCTGCTTGACAAACGCAGTGGATGTTTTTTTATGATAGCCATAAATTCTAAATCAATATTTTATCTTATTTGATTTTATTATTATTATTTGCCCACTTAAAAGAGTTTACAAGTCATATTTTTAATTTTCTCTAAATGTTTCATTTTGAATGCTTTAAAATACTGTAGTGTTTTGGGGGGACAATGCCTAACTTGACTGGGAATTGAAACCAGGACACTTGTTCACCATCATACACCATGTGAGTGCTCTCCTACTTGGCTGTTGAGCCTGGATCTCCCCCTGCCAGTCACTACACTCCAAACAGAAGAACATCCAAATATTTTAGTGTAATATAGTTACTTGACATCTTTTTCATACTATCAGTATTTTAAATGGCCTGAATTTTTTCATTTATTTATTTTTCAGATTGAAGAAGGGAATGTTGAATATAAGGTGAGAATATGATTGCAAATATCTACTAGTAACAGGGGCGGATTAGGTCGTCTTCTGGGTCTTCCGAAGACGGTCAGATTTTCAAGTTTAATTTACGGGTATCTATTTTTTCTGTTGGAAGACGGTCAAAATTGGAGGATGAATCAACATAGATAATTTGGAAGACTGTCAGTAAATAACTGTGGATCTGCCCCTGAGTAAAACAAGGTTCACAATTTTGAGAAAGACACTAAACATGAAGTCATGTACAACCCATGTATAATGATATTTGGACAAAATGTTTTTTAATTGCATTAAACAAGAAATTAATGAGTTACTGAAGAAGAGAAGTCTGTTTTAATTTTAACTGCTTTGATACACTTTTTGTGATTGTGTGTAGTATTGTATAGTAGTTCATCAAAATAAACCTTTGATCCTAAAATTAAAGTAAGGTGAAAGTTGAGACTTTTATTACTGTGCCTCTTATCTGTCTCAAGTTGAAACTAGTGAACCCATCAGTAAGCAGATTTGAGCATTTGGTCACTCAGATGAAATGGAGGCTGGCAGAGGGAGAGGGGGAAGCAATATACGAGATAGGAGTAGAGGACAGTGGGATGTTAGCTGGACTTACGGAGGAGGAAATGACAGCTTCCATGGAAACCTTGACTCGGATGGCTGACAAGTAAGTTTAGTTACTAAAAATATGAAGCAAACTACATAGTAAAAGAGGTGATATAAAATTTTTCCTCACTTGATTGTCACTTGAATCTTTGATACAGGAGGGTGAGTTATTACCTTACGAGGCTTGTGCTGATGTATTATTTTTTTCCCAATTTCACAAGAAAGTGAATTTTGTTCACAATAAACTTTCATTTTCTTTATTTTCAAAATCTGCATTTCACAGCTTAGTTGGTAACAAATTAACAATATAAATTTAGATACTATGTGATTTCTATTCTAGACTTGGTGCTAGTATCACACTCCTTCGTGATCGCACGATAGAAGATGAATCAACTGCTGTATGCAGGCGTGCAGCAGAGGTTCTGGTCAGGAAAGTCCCAGATGACCAACAGGTACGTAAACATGGGACATACCAGTTCACTTAATAGCTATTAGACAACACTATACTAGTATGTAGATTTGTGATAATTGTAACCTCCTATGTCCTAAACATGCTTAATAGGATGAAAGCATGCAAACAAACACAGGCACACACTCCTTTTTAAAGCCAATTATTTAAGTGTCACACTTATTGCAATTATCTCTTGTCACACCCGACACAATTACCTCATTGTAATTCCTAACACAATTCTATTTGCCTTTCAGTTTATAGATGTGAGACTGGCAGTGCTAGGGAATGCAGATGCCGGAAAGAGCACTCTGCTAGGAGTGCTTACACAGGGAGAACTGGACAATGGGCATGGCCGGGCACGTCTCAACTTGTTCAGACATTTGCATGAGATTCAGTCTGGCAGGACATCTAGTATTAGCCATGAGATTTTGGGTTTTACAAACAATGGAGAGGTGAGAATGAAAAGGAACTGCAACAATCTGTAAAATAAATTTGTTCAAGTGCTGCGTTCCTTGCTCCTGTTAGTTTTTAAAGCAAATCTATGATAAAAAGAGTTGTTAAAATGTTGTGGGTACTGTACTTGGATGAGTTTACTGTATCTTCCTCTTAATAATGTGCTAACCTAAATCTGGTAAGTTCATAGCTTACAAACCCTTAGGACAAAAAAGGTGACTCGTGTCTGTCTATGGGAATTTTTTGTCACAACCTTTGAACTCCAAGCATGATTACATACCATACAAAGTTACATGTAATTTTTTCTCCTTCCCCAGGTGGTCAACTATAGTGAATCTCGTAGTATAGAAGAAATTTGTGAGAACTCCAGCAAGCTAATAACCATGATAGATTTGGCAGGACATCACAAATACCTAAAGACAACGATATTTGGTCTCACTGGCTATGCCCCCGACTTCGCCATGCTTGTTATTAGTGCCAATACTGGCATAGGTATGTACAACTGAATTTATAAAGTCCTGTTGTCTTTTTATACATTTTTCTTAATAAAACCATATATGTGGATACTGGCTACAGTTTATATGGTACCCAGTCAATTGCTGGTATAATGTGTATCATTTTGAAAAACAAAAAATTTTGGGAGACATTGCTTTTCTTAATGTGTGCATTCCTAATGAAATTTTAAGGCTGCCATAAAGAAGAAAAAATTGATGAGTTGATATAGTACTCTGTAGATAAAAAGCAGTATATTTTCACATGTCCAATATTAATTGACAAAAGCTTGGTTATGAAGAACTATAATATCCTTCACTTGATATTAAACTCTCAATTCTTATTTCTATTTTTCAAGCTGGTACTACAAAAGAACATCTTGGTCTTGCCTTAGCAGTAGATGTCCCGGTGTTTTACGTTATAAGTAAAATAGACATGAGTCGCCCTACTTACATTGAGCGCACTATAACACACCTTGAGCGCTTGTTGAAGTCACCTGGGTGTAATAAGATCCCATTCCGTGTGGAAACAGAAGATGATGCCATGGTTGCAGCCACCAGGTTTAACTCCAATGAGTAAGATTCCTATTTATTCCTACTGTAACATGTAACATTCTAGAACTGTAGTACGTCTGATATATATATATATATATATATATATATATATATATATATATATATATATCATAATAGGGGTTTATTTGTTAATTTATGGATTAAAGTAAAAACTATATTTATTAACCATTTTTGAATGCAAATTGGATTGATTTTTTCAGCTTCATATGTTATCCATAGTATTGTTTTTTTACAATTAAAATGTAGCTATCACTGCATTTAGAAATGGAAAAATAATTATTTTCTTAAGGGGTTTGTGACACTGATATTACTCTTTCAGGATTGCCCCCATCTTCCAGTTATCCAGTGTCAGTGGAAAGAACATCAACATACTTCTCAAGTTTCTCAATGTCTTGCCACCACTTCACAGTGCCAAATCCAGGGAGCACTTGCTCCAGGAACCTGCTCTGCACATGGTGAGTTCACTGGTTTTGATACCACCACCAGTTAAGTGCTATAAATCAGATACACTTTATATAGAATATACTATTGAATTCTATTTCTGGGCATACAAATTTGTCTAATTGATGGCATTGTTCGCCCTCTTGGAGACATCGCCTGGAGTACTGAGAGGGAGAAATAACATTGTCAACTAGACAACTTTGGAGGTCCAGAAATAGATTTAAACAGCTTACTTTATGTAAAATACAACTACATGACTGACATACATAGTTGTAGATACATTTTGTATTTCTACCTTGTACAGTCTGATTGTGAAATTGTGGTTTGTGTTGTTAGATGCATTTATATTTTGCTGCCAATCAATTTGACAAGTTGTGTTTTCAAGTTTAATAGTTTTAAATATAGATTTTTCAACAATTTAGTAAAATTTTAGTTAAATCATAGCTTTAAAAAACCAAAAAGTTTAGTTTTACTTGTTTTTCAAGGTCAGACCTGAACTTAATGGGTCAGGTTGATATAAAAGTTGTCATTTGATTTACTTGCTGTAAAGGAATATTGTTTAAGAAGAAATACTTTTTCCTCAGGTTGATGAGGTCTACACGGTTCCAGAGGTTGGGACGGTGGTTGGGGGGACCCTTGTAAGGTAAGGAAATATTTTATAGGAGATACAGATGATAATGACTGAATTTTGATTAATTAATGAAATTGTTTTTTTATTAATGGAATGTTTCTGATTATTTGGAACACATTATTTGGTTGTCATCACATTATGTGTATGTTCACATAGCATCTTTGTTTCAGAAATCAAAATTCACACTTGGACTTTGGACAGTGAAATTTATAACAGTTGCTGGAGAGATATATAGAAGCCAAAAAGACTTAATAAATGTAATCATTTTTCTAGGGGTTGTATCAAGGAAGGTGAGAAGTTGTTAGCAGGACCAACAGACAATGGTCACTTCAAGGAAGTATTTATCCACTCCCTGCATAGAAACCGCCTACCTTGCCGCCTTGTCCAGGCTGGTCAAACAGCTACTCTGTCACTTGGACACTGTCCATTTAGTATACGAAAGGTAGGTGTACATAGTTATGTATTGACTACTAGCAGTTACATCTTTCGTGTATTTAAGTACTTTTTATTGAAAATACAGAATAGATGGTAGTCAGTATGGTCACTTGAAAATTATAGAATAAATCTTATGATTGATCTAAAAAAGCTGTATACTTGCATAATTTTTGGAGTTTTTTTGCATTTGGTGATGTTAATATTAATTAATGTTATTGTGTTCTAAATTTGAGACATGATTGACTTACATGGTAAACTTACACAAACATATTGGTACCTATTATGTAAATTGTTTATGTTAGGGAATGGTCCTAGTAGATCGTCACTGTGAGCCAGTATCAAGCACCTGTTTTGAGGCCAGCATATATTTGCTGTTCCACTCAAAGAGCATTAGTAAAGGCTTCCAGACCACAGTCCACATAGGGAATGTTTGCCAGACTGCTATCTTAGAGTGGATGAACAAGGTGAGTAGGTTTCCACTTAAGAATATGTCACTTCAATTGTTATATTTCTTTTAGATGGTACTCAGTTACTATCAAGATCTTTAAATTCTAGATGACATGCTGATATTTACCAATTCTAACATGCTTTGTGTCGGTCAGAAATGTCATAAATGCAGTGCAGTGAAAATTGCCATACATAAATGTAAAAAAAAAAACTTTATACAGAAAGAAAATTGTCAAGGTTAATACCACTTACTATTGTTTCCTTGTGTATTGACAGGAGTGTCTGCAAACCAATGAAAAGGCCCAAGTAAGATTCAGATTCATCAAGCAACCGGAATATATTGTGGAGGGGTCAAGACTCCTGTTTCGAGATGGAAAAACCAAGGGAATGGGAGAGGTCACAAAAATATTCCCCTATGAATTTGATGACAGGCAAGATAGATGAACTGACAAGAGTAAAATTACATGGGTCAAGTTCATTATAGATCTAGGTCAAAGCTTAAATTGGAGTCAACATAGGGTCATAGATCATAGTAGAATCCCCATACGTGTTAGTGCCATGATTGGACTTTGCAATCGTGTTGTATCAGTCGTTTAAGGCTTCATGCAATTTGTTTAACAGTTCAGCATAAAGATATTTTGGCAGCATTAATTTTGCAACTTTTATCGAAGGCTTGAGACCCTTCATGAGAACCAGTTAGTTATATTAATTGATTGAAAATGCCGTGTGGAATTTTTACCACACATGGTTAGAAGTCAACTATTAGCTTCTGGTTTCTTACAAGATTTTTGTTACCATATTTGGTATTATATTTTTAAATCGTGAGATACTTTTGGCTGTAATGTTTGTAGAAGAATACTTGGAATCTGTGTCAATTATTTTGAAAATGAGGCTTTTCAGTCCATTTAAATCTGCTTTTAATGTGCATGCAAATTTACAGAGCAAATTTTTTTAATGGAATTGTCCATTAGATGGGTGAGATGGCCAGGAGTGACTGAAACACTGACTATCCATTGCCTTCATTCAATGTGAAGCAGTTCTAAACCGTAGCTACCATGTAGTCAAATGAAGTCAGATATCAATGGCAGTTTTACTGTCACTGCAAGACTGTCAATTTAGCCAATATTTTGCTGTAGATTAGTGGATTTGAGGTACCTATGGTCCTGTACCTACAATGGTTTGGTGCCATACTGTACCTATCATTTCTGGTACCATGGAACCACGTACCATAGTCCTGTTTTTTTTTATATATTTTTTATATTACTGTTCAAAAACTCTTTAGTATTTTATAATATAGTATGTATCTTAGGCTCCACATTTTAGCTTTTAAACTTGTTTTGATAGTAATTATTGTTAGTGTATTTATATGTGAAGTTGTATCAGTTGTTGCATCATGGGCATGTTCAAAAATTGAATGTAATTGAAGGAATTCTATTTCAGGTAATTTATTGCATTTTTGAATCCTAAAGATTGTTTTCAATAAATGTTTTGTGTGTTAAACCTAACGTGTTGTTTGTACCATGTATGGGTTAAGATTCATCAGAAAAGACCGCTTATATATTCATATATTTGATTTTAGATTGGAACCTTTAACCATGTTAAATCAGGCTTTGTTTATATTACTGTTTTGCCTCAACCAAAGATTTAAGGCGAAAAGCAGAAAAATAATCCCGAGGAAAAGTTTTTTTATGAAAATGGCCCTCCCCACACAAATTCACACAAAGATTTGTGTCTGCAATATTTACTGATTCTGTCTAAACCAATAGCATTCCGTCAAGTGTTGAGTGGGTAAGGTATACGGCATTGGCGTATTCTGCAATGAGGGAACTTGAGGCAGTAATGATGAAATAAGCTCTGTTTATCATAAGCTATAGTCTTGTCAATTGGTCTGTAAGATTTTAAAAGCAGTGGTAGATGCGCCTTTCCTGTGAGAGTTATTACAAACAACTCCATAAATCAAAATGCATCATCCCTGTTATCAGTAATAGTTGTGCTCTGTATGCTCTCTGTATGCAACTTAGAAGAGCCTAATGAATTATATTGATGCACATACAGTGGACGATGAGTAGTTGTAACCTTGGACATAAGAACATAATTATGTCCAAGTTGTAACTAACTTATGCCACGGCTGGCGCTTTGAACAATAGGATGAACGCACCGAAGCGTATGAAAATACAGGCAAGCTTGTGCCCGAAATACATTGTTCGAAACGCCAGCCGTGGTATAATTAGCATAACAGTCGCTCCGTGCAGCATGAGCTGTCTTCCAGAATAGTCATTTGACGGCTGGAGTCTGTAAGAAGAGGACGCAGGATAAGTGTGGCGAATCCGCGAGGCAGAATATTTCATTCAGCGTTGATATACGAATATGCCTTGTGAGTGGCATTTCCTCAACAAGTAAGAAATATAAGCGTATAAGAATGAAAACGAGTTACGTCGTACGTGCACAATTCCATGGTATGTACAGCTACATGTATCACCAGAGTAATTTGCATACTTCGTGAACTTTGTGAATCCAATTTTGATAAAGCAAGGAGTTATAACTCCTTGGATAAAGTTTGTTTATGGGTGTTTTCCGGGTGCTTCTTTTATTCAATATTTTGTTGAACAGGCCTAACAGGCTCACTTTTCTTTGTAGTTGAGATGTTATTTCTTACAGTTAACTTATTTCTCATATTTGCTCGAGTTTATTTTATCAGGAAATAATATCCGTATATTTTCACATGTTCTAAACTTCAGGCTTGACAGTTGTCTTGGTGATTCATTGATTTTACGAAAAAGCGTAAGTTGATAATCTCTAAAATTCTTTTTAAATACCGATAAATAGAAGTATAATGTAAAAGTTGCTATCATATAAGATCCTTTTTGGTACCCAGAGACTGTCGGTTTGGTGCCACCAGAACAAATAAGTATTTTCAAACACCTGATTTAACCAGAGAAGAATTTCAACAGCTGTATTATAAGAATAAATCAATTTTTTAATCATCTTTTTCTAGAATTTGTAGTTGATGTAGTAGTATGTTCGTAATACTTCTCAAGTGCCATTAGCATTTGGCAGTTTGGTGTTCAGCTAGCCTCAATCCGACTTTTTCAACATCAATCCAAGTCTTTCAATGTTCAGTTAATTTTATCTTAGTTCGAATCTTATTGCTTTAGGAATTTGAACCATGTCACTAATAACGTTGTCTTTAAATTTCAGACCTGCCATATCGTTTGCCGAAACACTGCAAAATGCACCGATAGCTGGCCTTGCCCTCTGCTCTAATTTTGGAAATGGACGAACACGAGCTTGCGTTTGCTGTAATATTCAAATGATCTTAAACCTACATGTTAAAATAATATACTTACATGGATTGTGTTCCTTTTTCAATAATACAAATTTATTTTTCAACTTAAACCTTGGGTATTAGTCATTATCTTTTTCAAATTGCTCCTTGGAACACATTTGGATTTATGATTCTATTTAAAACTCAATTTTCTGTCATACTTTATTATAGTAATTATATTGTATTATAGTAATTGTGTCATTATCAGTGTTTAGATTGCCATGACGTAATTTTCAAAGTATTTTAATAACACAGCTTTCAAACTTTAGTATAAAAGTGCATTTTTCACCTTACCGCTAGTTGAAACCTATTAAGGCGATCAACTACTGTATCATTTGCCACTATAATTCACTTTGTAAAAGTCAGTTTGGTTTGCTTATTATTCGTAAATGCTCCATTATGGTGCTTGTGGACGACAAACTGCTTGAATAAATGCGCTTTTAGTTCTAATCTTGATGTCAAATATGCAGAAATAAAAGCAATATTAATTTGTACCGAATTTTAAAAATTGTGATAGTTTGTAAGATGCAGTGCATCATTTCACAAAATATAACTTTGAGTATATTGTGGAACTGACTATTGTACTACTATTGTAATCATATAATAATAAATAATACTACTATTGTAATCATATAATAATAAATAATACTACTTTTGTAGTTATCTAATAATAAATAATACACTTTAATTTCAAAGTTCGCAATAAGTGTGATAATAGTTTATTCAATGCTTTTTTGTCATGATGTATTTGAGAAATCGCCGCTGGGATAATCTTATTCATTCGATTTGGAAGTGGGTCGAATCCATTACTATGAGGGGTGACAGGTGGGGCGAGTCCATTCCACTTTTGAGNTCCGTTTTGGAGGGGTGACAGGTGGGGTGAGCCCATTTCGTTTTTGAGGGGTGACAGGTGGGGCGAGTCCATTCCATTTTGAGGGGTGATAGGTGGGGCGAGTCCATAACTACTTTGAGGGGTGATAGGTGAGAAAAGTATTTAACAAATAGTATTGAGAAAATTTTATGAAATACTTTAAAGCTATGTCAAGATATGAAAATAAGGATGTTTGTCATCAAAAATTATGAAAATGATATGATAAACAAACCAAATAAAATTTAGCCAACCATTGTACAATTAAAGAACAGAATAACACCGAATGGAGCATGCTTTATTTTAAATGAGAGTTATGGATATCTATTTTTGAAGGGAAGAAAAAATAAGACAAACGGTCTTGAAATTGATAAAGAAAACAACGTGTGCAGTAAGAAACCACTTTAAACAACGATAAAATTTCTGTAAAGAATAGGAATTGTAAAACGTTTCAATCTTATTCTTTCTAATACCATTTATTGTTACTAACGAAGCGTTGGTGAAGGTTCTTTCCACTTCATTTTTCTGTTCGAAATTTTATAAGAGGAATTCATATGAAATTTGGAATGCCAAATATAAATAGAATTTATAAATGCGGATTGACACGTTTAGAACTTTTAAACCATTTCACTTTCGTTAGTTCATTAGCTACCACAAAATAGCCAATATCAAAGGAAATATTTAAAAGCCCATTTTAGGAAGACTGAATATGAGAGTGCTAAATCTGCCATTATAATGGTATATCATCTTATTTTATTTCCCTTACAATTGCTATAATCTTTGTCATTGTTATTTTATATCAAAACAAAACAAAACAAAACAAAAAAAAACACAGAAAACATATTTATTCATTTCAAATATAAATGCGTGGATGGTTGCCGAGTTCCGGATAAAAGGCAAGGTGGGTCCCAGGTGCATGTTGTGCAGTATCGAGGTGGGCTTCTGAAATGAGAAAATAATGTTATGAATTTTTTTAATAAAATGGATAGGTTCTTAAAATGTTTTTAAATGTTAATTTTCATGATATATTTTTCCGGCTTGTCGGGAGTTAAGATTCAACTAGCACCGGGAAAAGAAATGGCTTGTGTCTATAGGTTGCCTTTTGTCAAAATTATGATCAGAAATTAATAAATGATATCTTCAGAGGGTACTCCGAAAGTGCAGCATTCCCTCAAAGCAAAATATATGAGCGTAATAGGAGACTGTATATGGCAAACAGCCTCTTTATAAAATATTATTGATCATTGTAAATTGAACAATTGAAATCTGTGGGTATGTGTTTAAAAAAACAAAGTATACTTATCGTTCAAAAATATTTTGATGGCTTGTCAGTCTGGGACAGAAAATCGCCTACGTTTCACACATAACCTTATCTGAAACAAATATAAGAACTATTTTAGCAATATGTAGCCTTACCCCTGCACATGTTAATGGAAAAAAATTGAATCGAGCATTATAATCGAAATTAGTTAGTCAGTGTTCCATGTGGTCATGCTTACATTCACTGGAACATTATCAGGCACGCATGCTCTTTTTATTGCCTAGGGTCATGCAGAAATGTTCATACATATTTTTTCTAAAAAGAATTATTGATTAACACATTTTGTCTTCTTCACATTTTAAATCCTACATATAGATACTTGGTGGTACAATTCTAAGAGGAAAGAATCGGGAACGACATAAAGCCACTTCTAAGAACAATATATATATCCATACCAAATGGAAAAGATCACACAAAATTGGTTTTCTTGAAATAGCTTGCTACAGTGCATTTTGCAATTAAAACCTATAAATCTCAAATCTGGTTCTTCGGTGTTACATGATCAAGATTCGCTCTTAAAGAAATAACAGTATGTGCAGGAGTGGAATTTATTCAAACCTCTTTTTCTCAATCAACCCACGACCCCCCCCCCCCCCCCCCACACACACACACACAAGAATTCGGCAAATTTTGGCACATATATGATACTAAATCAGCAACATGGATGGACTCTTAGTTTAGATATAGTCCGTTCATTTTTATTTCTTTTATCAGGGTTTTTCAGAATATATTAATTGCTTTTTACGTGCGACTTCACATTTTATAATATTATAACCCAACTAATAACCCAAATATTATAACCCAACTTAAAGCATTACATTCGATACCAATGCCAATCTCCGGATATTAACTAGAAGACCACCTTAGTGCGACTTTCTTGGCATGGGTGCGGACACTGCCGAACACCAATCTGATGCTGTAGGCTTTAAATGAAATGAAATGGGGGGTCGCAACCAATCAGCTCCTAAACAGTAGGTAAGTTACTAAAATTAAACAAAAAATCCACATGTAAGAAATACAACACCTTAGGGATTGATAAAGCAGTATATAACCATATCAGCAACCCATTTCGATACACATGACATAGGCTAACATGTTAATAAACAAATCACAATTCAACTTTAAAATCTAATACGGAAATATCTGTATTGAACCAACTTCTTTCTATGCAACCACGCAAACATTTGACAGAAAAGTCCAGTTTGCACTAAATTCACAGTATCTATGAAAAAGAACGAAATAATCATGGCATTCCTATTCACTGGCGGATCTAGGATTTTGCAAAGGGGGGGGGGGGGTGCACGAGGATAAAAAATTTTCTCGCTTTGCTCGAAAAATATTTAAAAAATGAAAAGACAATTTTACTGTAATTTGTAGGGCACGGGGATGTTTTGGTTAACCTTTTTAATTCTTTACACACGGATGTAAAACAGTTCGACTAATGTATTATCAAGCAACGAAATGTGAATGAGATAATGAACATTGGAAAAATTGAAGAGTGACATACATTGTAGTAACAAAAATTGTACCGCTGGAATTAGCCTTTTACTTCTTTATTTCCCCTTTGATAAATATCAGATTATATTTTTTAAAGAATCTTTACTGATTTGGGGATTTAACGGAAAATATCGTTTACGTAAGTAGACTTTCCATTCTGTCTAAAGTGCGAAATTTTCAAATAACTTCACGCAAAATATGCAATGCTATTTTACATCTATCCAGTAGGCCTACTTACAACAGATTGCTGCCGACTTCAAAATAAACTTACTTGTAAAGTCTGTGGCAATGCAGCATGAAGCTTCTTTCTTCTCCGTCTTCTGCTGACCTCGGTCCTACAGGTATCTGAACACCTGTCACCAAAATGCTCACCTTATATAGGCCCTACACAATATAGTCATCCGCTTTCCGCATGGAAGCCTCGATTTAAATGTTACTCTTTGTTGTATATGGTATTAATTTAGCATAATGTGATTTTTTGTGCTGAAATAAGAATCACTAGAGCATTTACATTTTGTTTCGTATCTTATTACTACGTAGGCTACTTGTTATCAATTGATCTCAGGCTTAGCAATCGGGGGCATCTGCCAACAGCTAGGGCCCTAATCTCTGACCACAGCGTACCATACTGGTAGGCTAGTAGTCTCACCTACAAAAATTTTGTATCGCTCAAACTTGAATTTTGTATAGATCTACTATTTTAGAAGCTCCTAATATCAGAACGTAACAGGGGCCCGTGTACATATGCAGGCCCCTATATAGTCACTGTATACGTGTAGGCTTACCTTGTAGGCTACGTGTCCTAACTTATTTCCCAGAAGTTCAATTCTATTAGCACATTGTTTATGAAGGCTATCTACAGGGCCTCCTGTAAATTTCACAAGGTAGGCCTAGGCCTAGGCCCTATATAGGCCCTACTTGTCCACAATTTCAATTTGTGTCATCGGCTTCTTACACTTGTTTATCTAATCTTCCTTTGTCTTTGCCATTTAAATTAATCTACGGTATGTGAAACTTGTGTATTTATCATAAGAAACTTGTAGGCCTAAACCGCCAGTCTGCCTCTGAAACGTCTATCGTTTTATATTAGTCCTTGCGCTAGTCCTAGGCAAAACCACGGTTCCGTCAATATTAATTATTGAAATATTTACAATCCAGTGAAAGTCATACACCGTAGAATCCGTTTTTAAAAATTTAGTATTTCGGCCACAGGGGTCAACATCACCCTCTATAACAAAATTTCCACATTGACAATACCCCCCCCCCCAGGAAAAATAAATGAAAAATAGGATGGTTGGACAAAACAAATATCTTTATCTTAAAAGACAAAATATCGAAGTATTTATCTTATTTTGAAGACAGAAAATGCTATTCGTCATTTTAATAATTTTAAACGATATATTGTAACTAATGAGTTGAGACATGGGCATGTAGGCCTAACAAAGTGCACACAAGCCCGGACCCCTGCAGGTAGAATCTTAAATTGACAAAAAGAAAAAAAATAGCACTGGGGAGACTTTTTTATGATTGCTGATGTTAGAAATAAACGGAGGATGTGCAAAGGGCAAAGAGCTTATAGGACCGACTTCCCATGCAATTTCTAGGCCAGTGCTACCTGATATTGGTAGCCTACATGTAGGTCTACAATAATAGCCTAGTAGGTCTAGCATTTACTGAGTATCTACAGCAGTTAGATCAGTAAAAGTGATAAATAATCATGTTTTAGTAAGTACACGTCTCAACAGTAAATATGACTTCGATCTATCGTTCGAAATTTTGATATACAACTTATCTGCAGCTAGCATAAGCTAGGACCTTTGCGTACATGGCGCGGCCAGCGCAGTGCTTGTTTTTTTTTTATTTTGTGTTGGATATGATAATACGGGTTGGCCGTTTTTTCATATTTAATTATAGACGATTTAAAACAGAAAATGCATGTCTAACATATTAAATGCTTTGACATCGATAGGTAACTGAATAAAATATATGGGGCTTTCCACAGAATTCTGTCTCATACCTTCGTCAATACCAATCAATACCCGTCTCAAACGAAATCAAAACGTGTTTTCTGTTGTGTGTGTTTTATCTTTTCGAGACAAAATAAAACCATTTTTGAAAGCTTTCTTGGCTTCATTAGAGAAAGACAACTAATTTATTCCTAATTTACCACATTTATCTTTAATTTTATACCGATTACGTAAAAAATGGAAGGATTTTTAGTAAATAGTGCATTTGATTTCAGTATCAGTCGTTCATGTAAGGTGTAAATACTTGAATATCTTAGCACCAAAACGCACCAAATTGCACAAAAGGCTTGCATTTGGAATAGTTTACAAAACTGTCAAAAACTTAATTATTTTATACGGTGGTTTCTCTGCTATATGTCCCCGAGTTTATTATAAAAACACAAAAGCAGACGACGGAGAAGCCATATTGTTTTCTTGGCAAAAAAGCTCGAGGTGCGTTCTCAGACGTCCGCGTGATATTAATAAAAGGAAATTCAATATCTTCTTTACTCAGTTGAAGTTTTCCGTCTGTGACAACTTTGCTACAACATTGTGGAAACTATGGCTGGAAGTCAAACTGGATCCCCAAAGAGGGCTGCCTCTCCCACGAAACCTGCTTCGCCTAAGAGCTCCCCAACTAAGGCTAAGAAGAGGACCAAGTCGGCGGCAAAGCCCAGTGTCCACCCTGCCACCTTGGCTATGGTCACCCAAGCCATCAAGGCTCTCGGGAATAAACGTGGATCTTCTGCTCAAGCTATTCGCAAATATATCATAGCGAATTTCACGGGAATAAATGAGGCTATGCTGCGTCCTATGCTGCGCCGAGCGTTTGCTGCAGGTCTGAAGAGCGGGCTGCTCGTTCGTCCGAAAGGCTCAAGTGCCACCGGCAGCACAGGTCGTTTCCGTCTAGGTAAAGTGAAGGCATCGCCCAAGAAGAAGAGCCCCAAGAAACCGAAAAAGAACAAGCCAAAGAAGAGATCAACCTCCAAATCCCCAACAAAGAAGGCGAGAAAATCCAAGCCCAAGACCAAGAAACCCGCAAAGAAAGCTGCCAAAAAACCCAAAGCAGTCAAGAAATCGAAATCTCCAAAGAAAGCCAAGAAAACTGCCTCCAAAAAACCAAAGGCAGCAAAGAAGGCAACAAAGGCAAAGCCAGCAGCCAAGAAGACTAAGAAGACAGCTAAAGCATAGACAGCAATCACTTGTCTTAACCATCTTTATAAAGGCCCTTTTCAGGGCCAACCCACTTTTACAGAAAAGCTAAGCCAATGATAAAAAAATGCCGCACATTCATTGTAAATAGATGTTGATTGCTTTTTTTTCCAGTGGACACCCCCCACCCCCCCAAAAAAAAATCTCTGTGTGCAAGGTATACTATACATCATAGAAGTACTTCTATGTATACATGTATACTAGTAACAAGATCTACACTTCATTATCCATTTAATTATGAAAAATTTCTAGTTTCCATTGAAGAAAAAATTAATTAAGATAATATCTTTAATAATTGAAAAAAAAAAAAAAAACCCTAGGAATTAACATTTATGTTAGCAAAAAGGGGGGTTTAAATCCTTTCCCATCTTTGGAGTCATGCACTACTTCCTTGCATTTTTACCATCCCCCCCTTAACATGTTTACAGGAAACAGTACTTTCATTTATAAAAGGCACAAAACTAATAAAAGATTCTCAAAGCTTTCAAATATTTCTGCACTGAATTTATTTCACTATGTGAAGTACAAAATATTTTCAAACTATATAACTAGGTATACATTGTAGTATATAGATGCTTCTATATGTTATAATTTGTAAATGCATGTACCGGTAGCATAATAGTACAAAAAGTTAACCTAGAGATAGGTTTCAATTAATACTTTATCACAGTAATTCATTGTCTTCATAAAGAAAGAAAAAAAAAAAAGATAGTAATATGTTACACTTTTAATGCACAAAAAATCCTCTGCCCCGAATAAATATATATTAAGCAAAAACCTCACAGTTCACTGGTCAACACAATTCAGCTGTTTGACAAGCGACTAGTTAATCAAAACTATTATCTGTACTAGGAATGCATATTTATAATGCTTTACATTAACATTATGGGTCTCTCTTGGCATGGACGGTTATATGTAAATATAATTTACAAAATATCAGTAAAAAGTTTTAAGATTTACAAAAAAATGTCCCCACTCATCTAAATAAAGGCAAGCAGGAGATTGGACGGCATCATTAAGTATCTACAGTCATTGGAATGTTAAGACAATTGCCTACATTTTCATTGCGTAAATTATCATATTATGTACAAATCAGTAGTCATAGTGGACTGAAAAAATGAAAAGACTATAAAAATGTAAAAAAATAGGAGAAATTTTCTTGAATAAATATGTACTGCATCACCAATGATTTAAATAATCTTCATAAGATGATGGAAATAGTAATTGCATAGTCTTGTCATGATGATAATCAAACATCTGACCTACTGCGTGTCTAAATCTAGAAAATGCTGTAGTAATGCATATAGCATTCTTCTACAGTCAATACTAGATGGAAAAATAATATACTAAATGCCCAGATAACTTAATACATACATATATATCAAGACGGTCACTTTGTGCATGAACTGTTCAAGTCTGATTTGATATTGTACATTTGATGTCTTGGACTGAGCTGTCAGGCATGATTATGATATCAAGTATAACTCAGTCTTGAATGTAAAACTTGTTTTACGACCGATTTCATTTATGGTCTATGTCATCAACATTAATTGTTATAAAAATAATTTATCCCATTCACATATTTTTAGCTGTGGTCAAGTCCTGTTTTTTCTTGGCTATATCAGTCTCGATGTGTGCAACTTTCTTCATCAGGAGATCTCGTCTCTGCTGGACAGTGGCCAGTTGTTGCTTAAGTGTGTCCAGTCTCTGGCCATCACCACTGTCCTCATGCTTCTTAATGCCCTCCTCCAAGTCAGCAGCAGATTTCATCACCTGGAGAAAGAGAATAGTCACAAGATTGGTAATGAATGCCCATATTTTATTACCGATTTAGCATCTTTTGATTAGATATGGGGTAAATTAGGTAATATATCTATATGTGCACATATTTGTACTGCACCAGTAGTAGGTGACTCCACATACATATATCTTCACCATAATGTTAACTATCCTGAGTGTGGGCAAAGTTCACTTTTTATCTTTTATAGACTCAACAAGACTAACAAATACAGAGGTCACACCAACTTTTTTGTTATTACAAATTCTAGTTGACAACATGTTTATAATCTCTCACATACAGAGTATGTGGCATTATTATTTTAAGTCAGTATTGTTTTAAAATAACCAACAATAAGAAAACAAAACTGTTTGTATTATCTTTTCCTGCAATGTCAACAAATGCAATGTGTACAAGTAACATTGACAGTACTGTCTATTGGAAGTTCTGATTGAAAATCTGTTTGAACATATGAAATGATAACAGAAACAGCTGTGTACCTGTGCCAGCTCTGCATTGAGTGTGTCACACCTGTCCTGCAGGTGCTTCAACTGAGATTCCACCAGATCTTGATGGCTGTCCAGGTGACGCTGCTTGAACATACCCCTGCAAAAGAATAAAAGTAGATAATGTGTACATGTAGCTAGGAAAGCATAAATGTAACAAATAACTTTGTATTTGACACTTAAGACAGTTCAAACTTCAAACAGAATATTTATTTCACATAAAAGACCACTTAACAAACTGTGACACAGGTATTGCAAAAATGCTGGTGAATGCCATTAGTCAACATGTATCTGAAAGTGTCTGTGAACTTAGCCATCATCTTACTTTCGGTCAGTTTTGCTTCTATTCCCCTTCTTCCCTCTTAGCTCTGTCAAGCGGTCTGCAATAAAGTCGCCAGATGCTGCTATTCCTCCCTTGGAAGCTAGAACCTGGCGAAGCTGGGCATTGCCAGAGAAAGCTTCATAACCTTGAATACGATTTGACATAGTCTGGAAGCAAAGAAACATATTTAATATTTATTCTGCAAAAAAAGTCAGTTGTATTTTTTGCTGCAGTTCGGAAACAGAGGTTTTCCTGAACATCATTTTCAAAACAGAAAAATAAATGAGTTTAATTATTATCAAAATAAATTGATAAATATTACCTGAACCATAAATTTCAAATGACACATTAAACATGCATTTTTTTTCTTTCATTGAAAAGACTCAAGGAAATTAAAAAGTAAAAAAGCAACACACCTTATCAGAGAAGTCTACATTTCCAGTCATTTTCTGCTCAACAAGTTCTCCAAATACATTTGCCTTTTGGTCAGGTGTTTTAGCATGTTTGAAGGCCTTCTCTAGTGCAGTTCTGCCACTGCCTGATCCAATTAGTGACTCGGCATTTGTTGTGCTGCGAGACCGTGCAAAGAACATATCCTGGCAGACAGCTCTCATGGACTAAAAATAATTGAATATCCTCAGTTTTAATGATCTATAAATGATACAGAAAGCTTTTTGTTACAAAGCTAGGAGCTTTAAGTGTTGTATGTGATATTTCAGTTTTTTTGCATTCAAGATGTTTTATAGTAATTTATGAAAATGACTGTTTCTAGCAAACAATAATGATACATGTAATATCAATTTCATTAAATTATAGTTCCTAAGAAAACACAGTTTAGATCACCCACCTTATAGAACTGCCGCAAAAAGAGAGGATTTGTGTCATCAGCCAGATCTCCAACTTTAATGTGAGCCAAACAGTGCAAGATGACAACAATGAAGTCCCCAACAGATTCCAATCTTTCTGCTCTGATGAACAGAATCTTGCGTGCATGCTCGTAAAAGAAGGAATTCCTGAATGCGTTGAACTCATAGTTGTTTGGAGGCAGATTGGACGCCAGAAGAAGAGTTACGTCAGGAGCGTCCACCAGCTGATGAAGCATGCGGTTGATAAAGACACCAAAGCGGTAAACCACAAACTGGCTCGCACTAATGTCATTGATGTCCACTGGGACGAGGTCACCTTTGCAAACCCATTGTGCATCCTTCACATCCAGGTAGGACCTGCTGTAGTCAGCACCTGTAAAACATGGTGAAAACATGGTAAAAAAAACATTCAACATACAGTTCATTTAAGTTGGTTAAGCTCTGTCGTATAAAATATTGTGCATACACTGTATGTGGCATCATTGTATTCTTTATGAAATAAGCACTTTGATATGAAAGTATCGCTTTAACAGCTTCATTCAGAAGTCTAAAATTGTCAGTCAGTTATCAGCAACAAATATCTCAGATTTGTTTACCTTACTCTTACTAACTCCACAACTGCTGATTTTGCTCCAATTGCACTCCCAGGCATTACAAAAATGACAACATATCAATAATAAAGTTTTTTAAGGCAAAGACTTTTTTACCTATGACTTTATTCGCTGGTCCTGCTCCCACAGTCTTGTCCAGCAGGTTCTCCAGATCACTTATCTGCTGGAACAATGGGGATGCCATCAGCATGTTCACCCAGTCCTGCTCTGCATTACCAGTGGGCATGAAGGGCATGTGACCAGACTGAAATAAATAATACAATTACTCATCTATACAATGTTAAAAAAGGTAAACCTTGAAAAAAATAAGGAAAAAATACAATATTATTTAAATTAGTTGTAATGGCCTTGAATTCATTTAGATGTTTTCTTTAACTTCTTGGGTGTTTTTTTTCTTTAAATTTTTATTTGGGTGCATAACATGTATCAAGCAGAAAATATAAGCATAATAAGTCTATACCTTAAATTCAATAACAATGATGACCATAAGTTTAGCAGACGTCATACCTGTTGCCCAGGGGTGTGCTGTCCCATTCCACCTTCTTCATCTTTGTTCCTCAGTGCCTCTTCCTCCATCTTTCTCTTCAGTTCACGCTTATATTCTTCCTCCTGTTCTAATTGAATATCTTTCTCCAACATGGCTGATTGAGATGCCTTTTGCTTGTTTCTTCGTGCCTCAAGTTTAGCTTGCAATGCAGATTTGCTACGTTCTTGCTCTTTCTTTAATGACTGATCAAATTTCTCCATGTTCTCTTTGTGCTCCCGCAGAAGGCGTTCTTTTTCTTCTTCACTAGTTTCCATTGTAGCAATTTCCTGACGACGTCGCTGATCACGCTCTTCCATTTGTTTTTTATGGACTCTTTCTCTTTCTGCAGCTCGTTGTTTCTCTCGTTCCTCTTCACGTTTTTTGTCTGCCTCCAGATCTTCTTCCATTTGTCTAAGATTGATACAGGATAAAATTTTATGCATTATCAATTTAAAAGCAGAATATATTTTTTATTTCCATTAGTACCCTCATGTTATTTTCAATCTTATATGACCCTAAGGCTTGTAATAATAAACATATTTCTAACTTCTAACTCATGAAAAAAATTGACAGATGTCCAGCTAAATTCTACCTGAGCTTTTCAGCCATCATCCTTTTCTTCTCTTCTTCCTGTCTTAGTTTATCAGCCTTCATCTTTTCCATTTCTTCCTGCATCTTTCTAAGTGAATCTTCCTTAAATTTGATCATTTCCTCTGCAGCTCGTTTGGCCTCTTCTTCATATTCCTTCATTAATTTCTCCTCAGCAGTCAGGTTGCGCATGGCTTCAGCTAACTCACGAAGTTGACGCTCTTTCAAAGCAAGGCGTTCATTGGTTGATTTTATGTCTGCAAGCCTGTCTGCATCCTTTTCTTCCTGCTTCACCAGTTGTGGAGTGAGGAGGTCAAACTCACCAAGAATTCGCTGAAAAGTAAGGGGAAGTACATGAAAATCATAATTTAGATTATAAGTAATACCATTGTAAGAAATATGAAATTAGTTCTGGTTCAGACCTAAATGATTCTTGGCATATCATAATGAACATTATATAAATACTTATTACAACTGCATTTGATATGCCCAGTAAGCAACACAGTTAATGTGTACAGCATTGGCTTAAACATTTAGTATACAGTAAGTTATGACTGTAACAGCAAAGCTTTAAAGGCAGTATGTTAAGTATTATAACAAAACCAAAGTCAATGTTAAAATATTTTTACATATTCAGGGGTATCTCCTTTTACCTGTTGTTGTCGTTTAAGTTCTTCTTTCTTCTCCTGAAGTTCTCCATTTTTCAAGGAGGCAGAGTTAGCTATGAGGTCCATGAGTTCCTAAAATGAATGTTGGTAAAACTTTGTTCTTCAAAACTTATCATTCCCATTACCTCATTACCAGACAAGAATGTGCAACATTTTACATATATCTCATTACCAGACAAGAATGTGCAACATTTTACATATATCTCATTCGTCTTAATTGTCAGAATTTTCTTCTTTTTTTTCTACCATAATAAGACATTTGCTGGGTTAAATATCATGTCCCAGTGAGACAATTGATAAACACAGAAGTGTTACTGTTTTTTGGTCATTGTGTAATGCTTCACAGAGCGGCAGGTGCACATTTTGCAAAACAGTGTACATGATTGCAAGACAATGTGCATGACAGTTTGCTAGAACATATGATTAACAGTATTATGGATAATAGTATAAGGTAAGCAGAAGTGCACTGACTTGTTCAAATGCTGCCATCAGTTTCTCCCTCTCTCCTTGGCGTTGTTCTTCCATCTGGGCACGGGCCTGAGCTAACATGGCTGCTCGCTCCTTTTCCAACTGGTCTTCAAGATGGATGCCTTCTTTCATGTGCCGCTGGCGTAGAACTGTGTACACCATGTTTTCTGCCTGCTGGCCATCTTTGTCCTGAAAAATTATACAGAAGATTAATATGATACATGTAATAGCTGTAAGTATGCATGCACTCACCCACACACTGCAGAGAGAGAGAGAGAGAGAGAGAGAGAGAGAGAGAGAGAGAGAGAGGACCATATTCAAACAAGCACATATTCACAGACACTTACAATATCCCGTATGGACATCCTCCCGTACACATACATGCATGTACAGTGTATGAATGCACACACATATGCATGCATCCACAAATATGTACACACACACACACACTCAAACAGAGGAAAGCCCAGATGATATGTTTTGACCTACCTTTACTGACTCTTTGAGAGTTGTGTTCTCTACACCCTTGGCCTGTGTGCTGTTCAGTTTGTCTCTGTCTTGTTGTTGTTGCATCAATACTCTGTTCATCTCTATGCTGTGCTTCTCAGCCAGCCTATCTGCTTTTTGGCGTTTCCTCTCCATCACCTATTGACATACATAAACAAAATATTAATCTGGTTATGTTACAATATTCATTAAAAAATTATTTAGTTGTGATTAGTTGCTTACAATTTAGGCACTTGTAATATAAAAAAACCTATGTCAAACGAAACAATTCATTTGCCCAACAATTGATCATGGTCCACTTTCAAAGATTAACTGACATTAAAAAATCATTGATAACTTCTTCTGGCCATAACCATCCTTGCCTTATCTTCCAGTGATTTCTTCTGCCTGGCTCTTTCCTGATCTAGATTTCTTTCAAAGGCCTCCACTTCCTGCTTGTGTATTGCAAGCAACCTCTCCACCTCATCTTCACTCAGTTTCTTGCCATGAAGTTGCATCTCACGTTCGTGTTTAGCTTGCATGTTCTCTACAGCCTAGAAAAGATAATTTAATAAAGATTCTTGTAATGTGCACAGCCTGTAGTCCAAATAAATAAATAAATAAATAAATAATTCTCTACTTGAATTTTGAACTCTTTGATCTACATCCATAAAGATGCCTTTCTAATAAACCTATCGATAATAACAACCATGATTAAATTAAGGAACCATTCAAATATGTTAAAATAATTGCTTAATTGTTTCAATGAACATGTACGAGCATAAGTAAATAAATATATTAATGAATGAAAATTTTCAGGCAAAACAAGTGCTGCCTACCAGTCTCTTCTGCTGATCAATCTGCAAATCCACAGCTTCCTTGGTCTTCCTCAGTTCATTATCAAGTTCCATCTCCATCTCTCTTTCTTCCATTTTCTGTTTCTCTATCAAGGAAGACTGTTGGTCAATCTGCTGGCTCTGCAGCTGTTGAGCCTCCTTAGACAGATGGTCACCATTAAGCTGGTCACTAATCTCAATGATGACCTCTGCTGTTTCCTCATCACCTCGAGCAGCCTAATTAAAAGGCAAAATATAAAAACCATTGTCTATTGTGAAAGATTGCAATTATAGAATTTATGGATAAACACATGTTTGTATAACCCCCCTCCCCCCAGTTTTGAAGATCACTATATTTTGTTATCATAAATTACTCAGAGAATTTTTAGTTCTCCTTTCACGAGGCAGTCTTGAACACAATTTCGTATACTAGGAGTGATTAAGTCACATGATAAAATGTTTTTTTTAGTAAAAACTGGGTCTGATTCTGACATAGGTGTGTAAGTATATTGTCCTACCCAGTTGAAATTGTATAATTTAAATTTTATTTTATTTCATTTGAAATTCAATTTTAGTACCTGTGCCTTAGTGATTCTGTCCAGCTCTTTAGCTACAGCTCTTTCCTTGGCCAGATCTTCCTTCATCTGTTTGCGAGCTGTCAGCTTGGCTAGCAGACTGTCACGCTGTTTTGCTCTAGAAGCTGTCATCCTGTGCCCCACATTCATACAGTCTTCTTCATACTGCTGCATGATCTTTTTACGCTCTTCTTCATTCATTTCCTGCAGGCGCTTTTTCACCTCTTCCTCTTCAGCTCGTTTGTTGGAGTCCTGACAAAAATATGGTTTCATAAAAATTAGATGTTAATCTAACAGTACTATTTTTCATTTGTTATTTTTTCGGAGCTTGTAATTATACTTAAAGCTTGAAGCAACAACTGTATAAAAATTATTATCAGTATATTTTTACCTCTTCCAATCTCCTGAGTGCCTCCATGACAGCATTCTCCTCTCGCAGACGATCTGCCTCAGTCTGAATATTCTGTGCCTCTTCCAACTTCTTTTTCTCTTCTTCACTCAGATTCTTTATTTCATCCATGTCCATGCTCTTTCTTGCATTACGCCTTCCTTTCCTGTTCTTCAGTTTATCCTTTAAGGCACTTTGCATAGACTTTGTTTGGGAGGACTTCTCCTTCATCTGTTTCACTGCACCATCTGCATCTGGAACACCACCTATATGTAGAGATTTTAATCGGGCTTCAATGTCAACATCAAGTTCACGGGCATTTTCTTCAGCTTCTGCATCAGCCTTTGCAATTTCTGCAAGGAGCCTTTCTTGTTGCTGGGCCAATAGTCTCAGGTCCTTATCGAGGTCATCGTAAGAGGGGATGGTCATGTCTGGTACAACATCTGGGCTCAGGCCTAATTCTCGCGCTTCGTTGATATGAGTTCTATGGAGATCCTTCTTTGCCTTTCGGCGCTGTTCTAGTAGTTTTTTCCTCAGAGACTCTAACTGTTGTTGTTTCTGCTTCTCCAGTGCATCATTAATCTAAAAATAGATTTAATGAGAAATTAAATGATACAAATGCCACTTGAAAATGTAATAATTAAATAAAAATGTGTATAACAGATATTCAATTGCAAATTCACATAGATTTTAAAATATTTATTACCTTCTGCAAATTGTTGGCATACTCCAACATAATCTTCTCTCTCTCTGCATCAGTGGTAGCCTTAGAGAGTTGCTTGGACAAGTTCTTCTTTGCATCCTCCATAGCATTTTGTTTTTTGGTTTCAACCTCTGCAATCACTTCATTGATATTCTTTATCTCTTCATCACGTAGGCTGTTCTCCAGCTTAGCAGCTTCATAAGCCTGCTTGTCAAAGAGTTGTTTCTGCAGTCTAGCTTTTTCTTCCTCACTCAGTTCCCCAGGTGGCTTCTTCAAGGCACCCTGGTTTACCATTGAGGAGAAATTAGTGGTGCTGCCACTGAGGCCTGTGGCTGGTGTTGTAGGGGCGCCACTCTGCACAAGATGAGCCCTTTCCACTTTTGGTGTTGGTGGATGGTCTCTCTTTGATTGACCGCCTTCAGCGCCAGCTGCAGGGGGCCTTGCTGCTGCAGCCCGGTTTATATTCAAGTTTGTGATATTACCACCAAGAAGGTTCAGCATCTCAGAGGTCAGAACAAATGGTCCACCAGACTCCAGCATTGAGATCAGTTGTTTTAGTAATGGGACTAATTCTCTGTCTGAGGAAGAGGAAGTCAGGTCCATCTCTCCATACACTCCAGGCAGTGTACAGTCATAATCGCCAGCCAGAACCGCCAGACCTGTCAGCACCACCTTGGCCTCTTGGCACAACAGTTCGTTACGCTCCCTGGTGTACTCCAAAGACGAATGCTGCTGATCTAGTTGCTCACTTCTATTCATGATTTGATCATAAAGCTCTGCTTGTAGTCGAGCCTTGGCTTGTACATGGCGCTGGCGGACAACATTCTCAGCATCTGGATTCATCGCACCCTCCAGATCTGCCATTCTTGTGTGGAATTTCTGCTCCTCTGCTTCCAACTTCTTGAGGAACTTCTGTGTGGCTTCAACAAACTTTTTGTGTGCTGAGTGATGAGCTTCTTCTCTTTCACGCTCATACTGGTCACCCTGCGTAAGAACTGCCACAACATTAGGTGGCAGCACTGTAGAAAGCTCCTCCTCGGCATCCTTGCGTCGCTGCACTTCCCTGCTGGCAGACTCGGACAGTTCATACGTAGATTCAGAGACAGATGCCAGTGTGTTTTCAACCTCTTTGGCAGTCAGAGATTCCATGTTATGCATGAGATGTTGAGCAAGATGGAATTCTTGCATTGTTAGTGTCTCTTCTCGCTGGCGTTGTCTGCGCCAGAAACCACGACGTGCAACAATCTCTTCTTCCAACATGGCAACAGCTCCTAGAGGTGGGCGGCGCTTTTTGTGTCCTCCTGAGGACAGAGTTATGGGTACAACAGTGTTGGTTTCTGGGTCAATGCGCACACCACTGATTGGACTAAGCTCCCCAGTGACTGTGTCCACGGCTTGTCTGCCAATCATTATTGGGACTGAACCTACAGAAAGCAATATTTACATCTTTCTCAAATCATCTTTCTCAAGAAATGATTAATTATAGTAAGACTTCTGCCAAAAATGAATTTTAATACATCCCTTGTTGGAAAACATAAAAAAATTATAAATAAATAAATACCAAAATTTACAGGACAAATTGACTTTTTTTGTATGATATGACATATAAATAATATATATAAATCTCATGGTGCATCCCAGTAAAAGTATTAAAACCAATTATCATGTAAAAATAGTTTTAAAATAGTTACAGCTAAGTATGTTAAATGAGATTATTTATAAGGTATGACGAATTCACCTTCTCCCTCTGGATCCTCCATGGTACCACCTAGTGGTATAATCACACCTGTCTTGTCTTTGTCTGCTGCAAGTATGGGGACCTCCACACCACTGCCAGAGGGGTCTTGCATGGATGTGCCAATCAAGATGGGGAGGAGCTGCCCTGTTGCAGTGAACTGGTACATGCCTTAATAGACAAAGTATTAATAAAAGTATCAATAAATATGATAAAATCATACAGGCAAATCTACTCTGAATTGCTTAAGACTACAGTGCATAATTTAAATTCTCAAATAATAAAAACAAGATGACATGTCATAAATTAAAGAATGTATTTCAAGTCAAATTAGTATAATTTTAGCAATGATATCAAATAACTGCAAAATTCATAACCCAGCATTTAACTCACTAAACCACTGCACACACTGGCAGAGTCTCAATGTTTTTGGTTTAGTTATTGTTACAGTACAGATAAGGCAATTAGACTGATATAAGTTGCGTGAGATAGTGCTTACCTGGTGATCCTCCAGTGGAAGCTAGTACTGTAGCTCTGTCATATCTTCTGTATATATCATGGCCAGTGCGTAACAAATGCGTCTTCATGCGTGTGCGAGCTTTGTTCATTTCTTTGAGGGAAGCCTCCAACATGGTCTCCTCATGGCGCGGGTTAAATGGAGTGCTGCCATCTGCTGCTTCGGGACCTGAAAACATTATTTCTTCATTTAAATGATATCATGATAATTTTCCGTTTAAATAAAAATGGCTATAAAACACCAGCAGCAACATACAGAAAGACACAATCAAACTATGATTATTGCATATAAACTTTAGCTTCTAGAAAAAGATAATTATATGTCCAAAGTCAATAAAATTATGTTTGCCATCTTATTTTAAACTTCATAAAAATTATACTGACTACTAGCAATGTTCCATTTTCATGACAAATTTGATAAACAAGAACACATTCCATACCTGTTACAATATCCTTCAGTTCTCGCACTGAGTCAAGGGCTCGTACTTCACATGCCAATACATTGGCATCTAGCAGAGCTTGGTAGCCACCTGCACATGCCACCGCGACCATATTTTCCTTAAGTGTGCCGCCATTGACACGACACATCTTGCCACTGAGGGGTTCTACAAAGCTGTCACCGGGAATGATGGGAATGTCCCCACCTTGGCTGCCAGGACGCGTTCCGCCAACTGGGATGATGTCACCTGGAAGGGGTAAGACTTTAAGTGTTAATTGTTATTGATAACTATGATTTTGCACATTTTTTTAAACTGATTACCTAAATATTATACTTTTTATTGCAATCATGGCTGTTACTGCAATATACTACATTAAATATCAAGAGTCACTAATTCTGTTCAACACCCATGTCATGTATACTCTGTATACATGTGAACATCATCATAATCACTGAAAAGCTTCTCTAAATGTAATATAAACATACTGCAAAATAAAATCAATATTACATTACAAATTCTGTATCAAAAAAGCGCATCGTCTTGTATGAAACAAACAAACAAAACAATTTATTACATAATAGATAAAATTAAAAAAAAAAAAAAAAAAAAATCAACTCATCTCACCTGTCTCGGGATCAATGGTAGTAGCTAATATTGGCACTGGCTGCTCCGTTTGAGGATCCAGCATCAAGGAACCAATCTCTATGGCAATAGGCAGTCCTGTAACTGGGTCAATATGGCTGCCACCTACAGGAAGGACAGTGCCAGTCTGGGGATTGATGGTCATTGCTGTGATTGGAACATGAAGGCCACTAGTTGGGTCTGGCACTGGGGCGCCATATTTCATGTCACTGCGGCACTGGAGAGGTACCAGTTTGGTAGGTACTGGTAACCCAGTGCTGGGATTGGTCGGGTAAGGCACATATGGGATCAGTGGTTCATCTGTTCTTGTGGCTTCTCCTGCAATTTCAATTATATTATTTGAGATGATTGGTATAAATTGTACTAATAATCTGAGAATAGTGATACATTAAAAACTGTTTTCCTAATATTGTTTTTGATATCACATTTAAAGATTTAGCAATAATCAAACACAGAAATAAGCATTTTTAAAATTAAATTTCTAAATACAACTGGATTATAGAAATAACATACCAGTAGCAGAGTCTGTAGTGAACACAAGGCGTGTGGAGACAGGATCAAAGGCTACATTGCCAGCAATGGGCAGCACACGGCCAGTCTGTGGGTGGACAAAGTGGTCATGGGGGATGTCTACCACCTGACCACTGGCCAGTAACATCTGGGCATCACTGTTGGGTATAATAAGGCCGGTCTCTGGATTCATGTGAATCAGTTCTGGGGCCAGGATATTTGAGTCTGAGTCTGCAAAGAAGTTATTGAATTTAGACTAATTATGCTCAGAATGAAATACTCATGATGAAGGTGACATGATTTCGAAATTAAATGTCTAATAATCATCATCATTATGACATTCATTATTTTCATGTCTCACTAACAAACTGTTAGGATACTAAATATCTAAATTTTTTCAATGACAGAAAATCAAAGTATCATCTATAAAATTACTAATTACACAAAGAAAATGTTTTCAAAGGTAAAGAAGGCCTATGACTTACAATGATATCAGATAACTTATACACTGTTGAATAATGCTCAAAGTACAGAATTGGATTATTCAATACTGAAATAAATAAGTCACTTTAAGAGTTGCTTACCTATGAGGTCTTGTCTTGATAATGGCTCCTTGGTATCCTTGGCAACCATCTGACCTCCAGTTCCCTGACCTAGGACTCCCCAGGAACCAAGACGCATGCATTCCTTGGACACTTCAGCAGACATTCGCTGCACGAGGGCGCCTACCCGAGCACCAACAGAGCGGTGCAGCTCCTCATCAAAGGCGCCATCTTTGATAACCTGGCCTCTCTGGAGCTTCTCTGAGTGTTCGTTGAGTAAACGCATGGCTTCTCTCATTGCAGTCTGGAAGCTCACCTGATGGATGAAGAAAGAGAGCAAGAAGGATGAAATTGAATAGGTTTATAGTGGACTTCAAACACCTATCTGAGGTCAACAGTTGCTTGTTAACAAAAAAATCCAAATTGGTTATGCATAAATTATGTCAAATGAAGCCAAAAGTCTTTCAGCTTTATCAACATGCTTCAACAGCTATTTGCAACAAGTTATTAGAATTAAAATAAATACGATATTGTATCTAGCCAGAGGTAATACATATACAGCTGTTTTTCTTGTCTAAACAATTCTCAGCAAATGATACACCGTTTTTATCAGCAAGATGTCTTTTCTCACCTGGTGTTCTTCACGACTCTTCTCATCCTGTTCCTGCAGGTTGATCTGCCTCTCAAGGATAGTCTGGAAGCGTGACCCTAGTTCACGACGCCTCTCCAGCTCAATTTCCAGCTCTTCAAGTTTTCTCTCGTAGGCAGCCAGGTCTTCTTTGGTGGCCAGAGCAGAGCTTCCTCCCTTCAGGTTGAGTTTGGCAGCCCACAATCCTTTGAGAGACAAGGCCTGGTTGTTCAGCTTTTGGAACAGGGATTTGGCCTGGAAAGACAAAACCATTTGTTTGTGTGATTGTCATCAGATGCTGTCAATTTCAGTGTCAGTTAATCAACTAAATTATTATTGACAATGAAATTTATCATACCATCTACTACATTTATATATTTAAGCCAGGAGTATCTAGAAAATTAATAATCCTCCCCTCCCCCAATGCAGACATGTGCAACAGATGACATCCTTAGACAATATTTTTGGGGCTCAATTGAATTAGCCTCATCTGATAATTAAAAAAATGTCACCTTGGCAGTTGTACTCCTATTATTTCATTTAGAATGTCCTTTAAGAACTGACCAATTTATACCAACATACCTCTTCCTTCTGTCTGCCCAGCTGTTTAGTCACCTCATAGGACTGTTTAGCCAGAGTGTCATACAGCTCAGGCGTGCTGAAGGCTTCAAGGTCAACCTGGTGGTCATAATCCCAGAACTCATCTTCTTTGACCTTTTCTGCACCAGCTATGAGTTGAAAGGAAAAATTAAATGGGAGTGACTTTGTGGAGGGTATGGCAAATTAGGTAGCAATGTCACATTGGGTAATGCTTGAAAATAACAATGTGAAAACAAC
This sequence comes from Lingula anatina, assembly GCF_001039355.2. The sequence goes on from NW_019775836.1 coordinate 159,554, forward strand.
CATAAGATTTTGTAAAAAAAACAAAGAACGGACTCTTTTTATCAAATTGCTCAAAGGTCAGTTGTAAAATACATACAAACTGGAAGAAGCCCACTTACTGTGTAACACTAATGACTGGTTATCTCCATCTGTGATCATAGGATAGGTGGCAGCAGTGTCTGGCATAGCCTCAATGTTTCTGTTGTATTTCTTGACTGGATGAACAGATGAGCCCTTGCTGGCATAGTCCTCCAGGTTATACTTTACTGCCAGGCTGCGATACTTGGGGAAGATGAATGAGGCTTTGTTCCAGCCATATTTACGGAAGAGTACCTGGTGAAAAAAAAAGCTTTTAAATCACTGTGTTTCTCTGTTGGAGGTCTTATACTGAACTGTGTGTTAATTCTGACAAAATGCAATCTCAAGATCTGTGTATGCTCTATACCTGAAAATATATCCAAAATCATTATGAAAGAGCAATTTTCGTAAAGAGGTAAATGCCGCTCAGTTATAACTTCAAAATGTTTTCTTAACACGTGTGCATGAGACTTTGTTTTCAAAAATAAACTGCTGTTTGTTGCTGAAGTGTTTTAGATGGTTAAGTGTGTTAGGTGGTATGGTGTATTTGTAGAGTGTGTTAAATGTGACAGTGTCTCCATAAAGTGTGTTGGATATGCCAATGTCTGGATAGTGTGTTAGGTGTGACAGTGACCCAGTAGAGTGTGTTAGGTGTGACAGTATCTTACCAGTGCTATGACAATGATGGTCATCAGCACTAACACAGAGGCCAGCAGAATGGCAATAAGAACCCAGTCTGGAGACTTGAGAATATCTTGTTCCAAGGCAATACCATTCTGGATCACATAGCGTGGTGTGGTGGGGAAGAAAGGACCATCTTCTGAACACTGGGCATCCTTAGCCATGACTTTCACATACTGAAAAATTAAGAACCAACAGATTTTCCTTTAATGCTAACTCAAAGGTCTTGTTCTCATTTTTTCACCTCTTAAAAAAATATTATAAATAATATAATAATAAATGAGCTAAGAACAAACAATGCACTACAAGGTATTAATATATTTGGTTGGGCATAGCCAGCACTGACAAAAATTCAGATATTAAGAAAAACAAAAAAATTTTTCCTTTTTATCTAGAACGAAAATTTATTGGAGATTCCCAGTCATGAGTGCTGATGTTATGCACATCTAAAATGAATCATGTCAGTAGGAGTTTTTTTTTACTCACCATCTTCTTGTTGATGTTTGAGCTTAGATAGAAGACATACACTCCAGGATCCGTGAACTTGTAGGAGAACAGAGTACTTAGTGACTCTGCCTGGGACATTGCCTCTGCTAGCTGGCGGAAACCTCCATAGTCAAACTTTTCATTGGTGTTGTACAGATTGTTCCTGAAATGGTGTGGAATTGATAATATTTTCAATACTAGCAATCGTGAAGCATGCATGTTAGTGTGTATGTGTACACATGTGTCTTTGAGGGTGTGTGTGTGTGTTTGTATGCGTGTGCACGTCTTAGTGTGTGAGCATGCACATGCATGAGTGCATGCATGTGCACACACACACACATATATATATATATATCTAGTTATAAAAAACTATCAATCATGAGACATGTTTTGTACCTGTCATAAACTGGATAGTTTTCATTGGTGACAGCCATCATCATGGTCTCTCCATACAGCAGGCACACTGTTGGCTGACGTATACCAGTAAATTCATAACCTGTTCCATTTGATACTGTCAGCAGACGACGCAACGTTCCACCACTACTGTAGGTGGTGTTACTGTTGTATGTGAAATCCTTAGAGTTAGAGACAAGGAGGTTTGTGACATAGTCTGGATTTGGACTGTAAATTCCATTGATTCCATCACCGCTGAATTCACACATGTGGATGGGACTCTGTGTGCCATCTAGGGCACCGCACTGATCTGCACTGATGGAGTTACGCGAGTTCACAATAGTGGTCATACTTGTTGTAGGGATCTTTACCTGAGATGACAAGAACAAATATCGTTGGATTCATTCATAGAAATCATACCAACTTAATGTATATCAAAACAATATTTCGTCAAAAAGTAAAATAATTTATGCTAATATTAACCCAGCTAAAATAGCCAGAAGATATTGAGAGGGTGGCTCACCTACACGTACCTATGAAATCCATGCAAAACTAAACTTGCATCTCTTTCGCTGTAGCCAAATTTCAGATTTATGATAACTTGTCAAAATACCTAATAATTGTATTCCTTAATTTCTTTGGCTCAAATGAATCATACTTAACACTTGACGAAAAATATACCTAGAATAAGTTTATTTCTTACCTTGACTGACCCATCTGCAGGGTCGGTGACTGCAATGTAAGGTTTTTCAGGCAGAGCAGGGCACACCATGGACAATGTAAACCTTTGTTTATATCTACACTCAGGATCACAAATTGCCTCAAGATCATCAACTTTACAGGAACACAGGCCAAGATAGGGATCCACGCTGACAAAGTCATCCTCTCCACACTGAAATCAAAATATATGGAACAATTGACTCATTTTTTCATAAGTAAAGATTTATCAAGGTATCTTTTACACATTATTATACAAAGAGCATGGATTACAATTTTATAAACATCAATCTGTGGTCTGATAAGACACATATTATCAGATGGCATCATGAACCACCAAACATAACATTGTCCAATGAGACCGGTCATTGCGAGAGAAAAGGGAACATATTAATAATTTGACAACAACATCGTTGCATGATAGCAATGTTGCAACTTATGATGTTATCTTGGAGGGCATGTTGAATCATACAATAAAACAATTACAAAACTATATCCTGTCTAAATGTCACCCAAACCTTATCACAATTGAACCTGTTGGCTGGTACGACTGCTAAAAATTAATCCCTACTCACTCTACATGAAGATCTGATACCTGTTGGCTAGTATGACTGCTAAAAATTAATCCCCACTCCCCCTACATGATGATCTGATAGTAATTAGCTGGAGAGCATAGATTCTATATTGTTTGTGAATATATTCTTCAATATCAAAATAATTTTAAAAATTTGGCACTCTTACCACTTCTTTACAGTATTCAGTCCAGTCACTCTCAGTGAGACAGCGCCCGTCTGGTGATCTGGTGGAGACCTCTGTGCACAGTACATACACCTTCTTAACACAGTCTTGAGATCTTCCCTCCAGGGTCACATAACCTTGACCACATGGACACTGACGGTCACTCGACTTAAAAGATATGAAGAAATCACAGGGGTCAATGTTTAATCAGTTGCTGGGGTTCAACATTCTTAATGCCATGATAAAGTTATTATCATAAAACAATTACATTAAAACATGTTACAATTACATTAAAACATGAGAAATTATGGTGCTTTTACACTTGATTTTAGCCATCTTCAAATTCCATTGTAAATTTAAATTACATACATAATGATATACAAAACAACAATAATGTACCAAGTAGCATGCAAAAAAAGTTTTTTTAAACACTCAGTGTCTACAATGACACTTCAAAAAAATCTATATCCAAAAAATAAATAAAAATTCATTTTGCATGTATGATAATATCTACACTAATGTAATACATATTCAATATGCAATCTACTCCACACAGGTTTGTATATGTATATACCATGATAAGATCTGAACCTTCATTAAATTGCAAATACCATTAAAATATGCACAGTGGAATTTATTATTAAACCTGGTATAGTGCTGTCCAACATTTGCATGTTTTAATAACTGAAAACCTAAATCCAATACCTGGAAGTCCCTTCCTTGTCCAGTGCAGAGACAAGTGTCTTGACCAACAGTTGGTTGCCTGGCCTCTCCACCACACGAGAAACAGCCACTCTGACCAGTCAGGTGATTGAAGTGGTCAACTGGACAAGGCAGGCAGTTGGTCAGGTTGCCCATGTACTCCAAGGCGTTATAGGTTCCATTGGGGCAAGCTGTGGGTGCACTGCTGGCTTCTGGGCAGTAATAACCTGGAAGCATACATTTATAATATAAAGAGAGTGTTGTGTCATTCTCAGCTACTACTCCACCAATTACTACTGGTAACATGAGTGAGAATTGTTCACAGGTCTACCAGCAGCCCAGGACCTGTGGGTATCAGTCTCTTGCGACAAGAACCAAGTGTTGCTGTTTCATAGAAATTTTGTTCCAAAGTAAGTGATTAGCATCAGGAAAATGTTACTAAATGGGCACCGATGTTAGATGGCTTTTTCCTATGGTAAAGACTACCATGTGAGAAATGAGATGACACCTGATGTGTCACCATAATGTCTAGTTAATATTTCAAAGTATATTAAATTTGATTTATGGTTATTAATGGTCAGAATTAACCAAAACACTGAAAATAATTTTGCACTGGCAAAAACGTCAGTGCTTCAGTAGTCTTACAGTGCCATATATGGCTTTATAAACAAACAGATAATGATAACCTTGACTATGCAACCCCTACTATGCAACCTCTACTATGCAAATTAATATAAAAACTGTAAAAAGAAGGGCTTACCTATAGGACAAGGATATGAATTAGTGGTATTGTATCCAAAGGCAGCACTGTCATTTGAAAGAGGGACATCAGTGGTTGCAAGCGCGTGACAAACAACCCCTGGTTGACACGCTGTGCAGTTTTGTCGTTGTGGTTCAGCACCATAGTATCCAGGAGGACAGGGGTCACATGTATCATCAAATGTCTGGCGCGGGCTCTGGCCATTATTCTTTTCTTTGTAGCCAAGTGGACACAGAACAGGTTCTATGGCACCTGAAATATAAGGATGGTCATGTATGAGGTTATTTCTGTATTGGGTAAGATATGGATCAAATTTGTTTTTGGCATTGTATAAATATGAGAAATTCATGATACCTTAAAGTAATCAATAAACTCATTATATTATCATGAACTTCAATCAAGATTTTAAATTTAAAGGATTTTTATATAAAAGTAGTCTGGCAAAACATGAAGTGATATGCTATCAGTTGCCAATTTAACAAAAAAAACTATTAAAAAAAAATTATCCAATTCACACCACTAAAACACCATGTATCTTACCTGCATCAGTATCATTACACTCATTACGTCCCTGACAGTAATGCCCAGGGGGACAAGGCTGCATGGAGGCTGACCCCTCGGGGCAGTAGTAACCCGGTGGACATGGTTTCTGGGTCATGGACCTGTTGCAGTAGTAGCCGGGCTGGCAGATGGTCTGGTTCTGAGATCCGTTTGGACAGAAGTAGCCCTCGTCACACTGGACGCCGGCTATTGTGCTGTTTGTGTCCGGGCAGTAATATCCAGCTGGACAAGTGAAGCAGTCGTCGATATGCCCGCCAGTATTGATGTCCCTGAAGTTCATTAAAAAAAATCATAATGAATATCTGAAAAATGTCAACTTAATAAATACAAGGAGTTATAACAGAAGGAGATTACACGCAAGCCTCTCTATTGTCCGATGTCTGTTACGGTGGGCGGAG
>NW_019775836.1:165381-191115 GCF_001039355.2 Lingula anatina
ATACAATAATGAATAAGATCACCTAACAGTGAATTAACACAATGATTGTGTATGAGAGCCTGCTTCTGTGTGTGTGTGTGTGTGTGTGTGTGTGTGTGTATATATATATATATATATATATATATTGCATGATAAGTTTTGAATCTTCATAAAATGGCAAAGAGTAAGGTGATAATATAGTGAGCCTATAATGCATTAGGCATGACAAAGACATGCAGACCAGTGAAAATATCCTGCATTCAGTTTAACATCACCTGTCACACAAGCTTTACCTGTATGTTCCAGCAGGACAAGGTATGGGTGTCCAGGTCGCCTCGGGACAGAAGTACCCTGGCGGACACGGGCTGACAGTGTGATCAGGCATCCCATAGGAGTGACACCAGTACCCTGCAGGACAGGGGAGACACCAGCTCTCGTCCGTAGCCTCCTCAAGTGGCTGGTAAGTGTTGGGAGGACAGGGGAGGATCGTGGCATTGAACTTGCAGTAGAAACCTCTGGTGCAGGGCTGGGAGAGGGTGGAGTTAGATGGACAGATTCTTCCGGCCGGGCAGACGTCACACTCAAGGGCCGACATGGCACCCACCTTGTTGATCACAGTGCCTGGTGGACATGTGGATGGTTCAACACAACCTGGAGGCATACGATAAATTTTTTTTTTCGTTGCAATATTTCTATACTTGAATATATCATAAATTAAATATTTGTATGAATTATTTTATTAATTATAAACAACATCATATCTCTGATTCAAAATATGAATCTGAAACTACTTTTTGCATACATGCTAGATGAATTCTTTCAATACTTAATTTTTTTAATCATTCAAATAATTTTGGCCTTAATTAATCTAACCATTTATTGTTTGAGACAAACATGTAAAATACATTTTTGAACACTTGAAGACCATCAGTTTGTATAAAATTGAAATTCTCAAAGTCTATAAAATTTAACAAACTGAAATCAATCCTATCCTCTCACCTGCCAGACAGTAATAACCATATGGGCACAGCTCCCCAGTGGGGCAGTTATCAACTCCTGTGGCATTATCACATGTCGGGGTCGGTGTACTGCTTCCATTATAACAGATATACCCAGCGTTACACAGTCCAGCTATCTGTCCAGCCAGGCAGTATGACCCCTCTGGACACGGCAGACACTGGGAGGCATCGGTGAGGTATTGTGTGGAATTGGTAGTGTATGTGCCGTTTGGACATAGGGTCGGTACCACTGACCCCTCTGGACAGTAGCTGTATTGTGGACAAGGTATCATGTCACTGGCATTGACTGGACAGTAGTGGCCAGCCTGGCATGGGAGACAGAAGGTCTGGCCCTCTTGTGGCTGGTAAGTGGCTAGAGAATAAAGGTATTATTATCATAATTTGGATTCTTAGAGATAAAACTGGTTAAATAAAGTGTAATTTCTTGTGGTATATCTCTCTCTGTGCAATGTTAACTGTGCTGTAAGTTTGTTGTGCACATCATTAATTATCTTTAACTTAATCTAATCAGTCCCTTGATTGACTGCAAGTGACCCACAGCACAGCACAAACTTATTTCCTAATCAATATAAAATTTATCGAAGCTCAAAGACACAATATACAAATTAGCACTTGGCATGTCAAACAGAAGAACTGAATAAAAACATACAATAATTGTTTATTTGAAATACCAGACATTCAATTGACCATGCTAATGTTCTAGTACAAACCCACCATTAACACAAGGTGTTGGGATGGAACTGTTTGCAGGACAAATGAACCCGGCAGGACAGCTGTAGTTGGCTGGGGTCCTGGATTCTATGGCAACATCCCCAGGGCAGTAGTACCCCTCGGAACATCCTCCTGTGAATTGGGTTCCATTCAGGTCTTCACAGTACATTCCTCCTACACAAGGCATGCAGTCATCCAGACAACGACCACCAGTGTTGGGGTTGACTGTTCCACGGGGACACGGGATAGGCTGTGTTGTTCCTGGATGAAAAAATATTCAAATTGTGTTAGTTGTGATAGTGCACAATAATAATATAAAATTTGCTGATTTGCATGTTAAATATGTGTTAAAGTGTGGATGTTGTAGGATCTTGAAATGTAAGATGTGATAAGTGATATCATGTTGGTGTTATGTTCTCTTTAAAGTTGTTTTTGCATGTACAAACTAAGAGACAAACAAAATAATGTTATACAGAATTGCTTTGAGTTCCTTATGAATGCTTGTTGACTGTCACTTTAGTTTTAATCCAAGACTACAAACTGCCATAACACGCCTACCTTCAGGACAGTAACTTCCTAGAGGGCAAGGTTCATTAACACCATCATTGGGAGCCTGGTGCATGGCGCCACCTATACAATAGTAGCCACTGTTGCATGGCCCTGCTGGTGCTAGTAGACCAGTCTGGTTACAGAAGTACCCTGTGGGACACGGGGTGCAGTCCCCTTCTACTGAGAGACTGGTAACATTGCTGTAGGTGCCTGAAAATATAGAACATGGTAGGCATGATAAAGTGCTATAGGCATTATTATACACCTGGGTCACACAACTATAGGATGTTAAATGTGAAAATAATTTCATTGGACTTCAGTTTTTAGTATTAATAGTCTTCATTATGATACATCCAAACATTTTGGTTCACCTCAGGGGAGGGGGGCGAGAGGGACTAACAAGTCATCAAGACTGTGGGGAAATAACCTGTTCACCTGTCAGAGTGAAAAGCAAAAACCATCAACACGTGCACCAAAATGTTTGGATCTATCATAAATGAAAACTGTAGTGAACAAATAATGACAATAAACAGTTGCTCAGAATACAAAATGTAGCCTACCTAGAGGACATGGTATACCATTATCTGAGGTACCATTGGGACAGTAGTAGCCTTCAGGACAAGGTAGGGAGTAGTTCATTGCAATGTATGGGCAAGTTTGGCCTGCTGGACATGAAAGGCATTCACCTAGAAACATAACAAGAAAACAAGTGCTTTTTTCTACTTCAATATTAAAATTTCATTGGGTTAAGCAAAGCACTACTGCCATAGTTTTATTATGCATAATTGCAAGTCACACTTCACACAACTGCAAGTCTCACCAATTATTTCCCAACTGCAGTAATGATTAAATCTTTTTTCAATGGGCAAAATTGTGAATTTTACAGAATCAATATAGTATTTTTTAAAAGTCATAAATTCTTAAGATTAGTATATTCCTATTAAGAGGTAGCAACAAATAGCTCAATTCCAAACAATAAAAACACCACAAATGCTACACAGAAACATATTTTTAATGATGCCAAAATGCATACCTAAAAGATTAATAATTTTATTCTGATTGAAAAGATAGCATCATTACTGTAACCAAGCACAATGGCCATAGTCCCAACAAAAACAATAATGAAAACATTACCAGTCTCATCACAGGCACTGCATTCTCACCTAGTTCAACAACAGGAGCATAAGTTCCCATGGAGCAGTTCTGGGGGGTGATGGTCCCAGCTGGGCAATAGTTGCCCTGTGGACAGATGTAGCCCATCACACCATCATTGGGCTGACCGTTGTCTGCACCGCCAAGACATACATAGCCTGGGTCACACGGTGGGGTTAGGCCTATGCAAGAATGTCATAATAATAGTTTTGATAAACTCTATTTGCAATCAATTTATAATATTGATTAGGAATTATACTTTGATGCTCTTATTAAAGGACTCATGCAAATTTAACAAATTTTGAACTGAAAAGTTTGTAATCTTGTTGTTACAATCTCCTGTAATCATATACACTCAAAATTTTATTATGATATAATTCTATTTAACAGAACTATACATTCATAATAATATTAATTTTTTGTAATAAAAAGTTGGATTGGATGTGCACTATAAAAGAGTGATAAAAGAAACCAAAACACATTATAAATTTACTAACTAAAAGTACAAAAGATAAAAAGGTGCGCTGACACAAATTCTCAGTGAAAGCCTCCTTACCATTCTGTGAGCTTTCTGGAGTACAATACCTCCCAGCTGGACAGGGGTCACAATCGCTGACGTTGACATTTCCTGCACTGCTGGCCAGTGTACCAGATGGACAGGGCTCTGGCCAGACACTGCCCTCTGGACAGTAGTTACCAATGGGACAGATACCTTCACTGGGGTTTGGATTGATGGTGCTGCCATTACAGTAGTACCTGGACAAGACATAATCAGGAAGTGAAGTGTGAGTGTGTTTCATTACGCTTAGAAAAAAATAATTGATCTGACTAGTCCAACATGGGATTTAGAATTCTTAGGTATAATGTATGTCTCTACATAATGTAGTCTTGTCAATTTTCTGTCTAAGTTAGTCCAGGTTGAACACCACTGTAGAAAAAATCATACCATCATCAGCCTCAGAATGCAGCTTCACCAAAACTTCTTCATATCTGCAGTACTGAATTATACGCCAACAGTTCAAAATATCATTTTATCAATAGATGGCACCACTTACCCAGCCATACAGGGCCCCTCTGGTTCTGCCAATCCTCCTCTCTGGCAGTAAAACCCAGGAGCACAAGGCTGGCACTGGGCACTGGTCATCAGTCCAGTGATATTATTGAAAGTTCCTGGTGGACATGGGTGTTCTTGACCATATCTGGTACCGTTTGGACAGTAGTAGCCAGCTGGGCAGGCAGCGGGGGTGATGGTGGCATTGTCACAGTAAAATCCTTAAATTATACAGATCCAATATTGGTATGTTCAACTTGAAAATTTCAAAGGCATGGTGAGCAAATTTTTTCTGTAAAAATATAGCACGTTTTGTGACTGATAACCATATAATTACATAGTCATACAATATTCACAACATTTAAACTCCATTCTTCTATGATAAAAACCATTAACTTGAGATGTCTCACTCTCTTTAATACCAAACCAGTAGACTGCAAATTTAAACAAGTCATCTTAATGAAGCACTTCTCTTTCCTTCTTAAAAAAAAACAAAAAAACTACAAGCATTTTCAATACTGGTCACCCTACCTTCTGGGCAAGGGTCACACAGAGCTTGACCCTCAGCATCCTGTTGGTACCCCATCTCACAGGGAACTGGGACTGGACTGCCCACTGGACAGTAGTGACCACGAGGACACACAGTGGCATAGGGGTTGGGGACAGTCTGAGCTTCTGGACAGTAGTAGCCTGGAATGGTATTAGGTCAGATAGGTTATTTCTGAATCACTTCTGTGCATGCTACATATTCATCCACAAAAATATACACACACACATGCAGGCAAACAAATACTTGAATACAAACATCCATTCACACATGAAGTCACACAGGCATCAGATTTTGGCAAACACTGTACTGAGAAATCCTATTCAGACTGTCTAGATTCATCTTGACTTAAGAAAATTGCCACAACAAGATCAGATTTCATTTAGATTGTTTCATACTTATAACACAAAATGGTCTAATACATATTGAAACCTGGACCATTATTGAAGATTATCTAAGAAAACCAACCTTAGTTAAAAATTATGCACAATTCATTCTATGCTAGTCCCTTACCTGCCGCACACACTCCACTGTATCCTGTAGCTCCCGTCTCATTACAGTAAAACCCAGGATCACACGGTGTACACTCAGCCTGCGCTGCTAGTCCTGTGCCTGCATTATACGTGCCATTTCTACAAGGATCTGGGAGGTCACTTCCTGTAGGGCAGTAATGACCCACAGGGCACAGAACCTCTCTTGGTGATGAGGACCCTGTTGGACAGTAGTAGCCAGGGTCACAGTCGGCCACTGGTGCTCCCAGTCCAGAGGAGTTACAGTACTGACCAGCAGTACAGGGCTGGGGTGCTATGGATCCTAATGGACAGAAGGTGCCTGCTGGGCAGATGTCTCCACCATCTCCAGATGGCTAAAATGATAGAGAGGGTATTTTTAATAAATGAAAAAAAAAAAAACATCACGACAATGAAATGAATTTTTTCTTCTTATTTGTAAATTGGTGGAGCAGCTCTAGAGCAGTATTGCGAAAAATGCTATAAATTTTTTACCAACCAATATGGGCAAATCACCTTTTGACATTATATCTTCCTACCAGTATACAGTATTCACTGGTAAATTTAATAAATGTCCAAACTGAGGACCTGAGCAAAAACTTAGGTCCAAAGTCACTATATCAAAACACATTGTAAATAAACAGCCTGCTTACCCTGGGGTCAGAGGATCCATTAGAGCAGTACCAGCCTGCAGCACACAGTCCATCTGGATATTCATTGGCCTGACCATCACAGTACATGCCTGCTGGACATGACAAGCAGTCAGTCAGGTTACCCATACCAGTCTGGTTATTGTATGTCCCGTTTGGACACGGCGCATGCAGCGGATCTGGTGTGCCTGCTTCGCAGTAGTAACCAGCGGGGCAAATGTTGGGAGCATAGTCCGTCGTGTTTCCGTAGCAATAATATCCTGCAACGCACGTGATACAGGAGCCCTGTGCGGTGGAGTCTTGATACATGCCAGCTGGACAGGGCACTGGGTAGCTAGACCCTGCTGGGCATTTGAACCCTGCTGGACACTCATGGCCAATGACTGGATGGACAGTTCCTGTGGGACACTGGGATTCATTAAGCATGAGTGGGTTGGCTCTGTCTGCTCCTGACACACAGTAATAGCCCTCAGCACAGCTTCCAGCTGGAGCAGTCAGGTTGATACCTGGAAAAAGATTTGTGTTATAGAACAAACTGCAAATGGTTTTGGTGGTTAAATTGTGACTGGGAACTAAAAATGGTTATTATGCAAATATGAAATGTAATTACTGCATATAAATCAGTTCCAGATCACGTAAAGTTAATCAAGTGACAATATGTAAATTCAAACCAGGTTTTGTAATTTTTTCAAAGTATCAGTAAATAATCACCCTTTGCCTTCACTGTTGGCATTCATCTAAATAAGTACTAATAAAGACTGCAACTTTTCATATTTTGATATTAGAAGAAGTGAGATGCAGAGACAGAGAACAGCCAGTACCTTGGCAGTGCATCCCTGGCATACAAGGTGTACATTCCTGGGCAGTTCTCAGATTGGTGACATTGCTGAAGGTCCCAGCAGGGCAGGCCTGCCAGTTGTGGCCAGTTCCATTGGGGCAGTAGAAACCTTCAGGACAGGTGGTCATTATGGAATTCACCGAGCCTGGGATGACCACCTCTGGGATACAGTAGTAACCTGGAGATATATTGTGAAAAAGTTAATCCTTATCTGCCAGACATATGTGAAACATAAAATTAAATGGTTATTTTGTTAGAAAACAAAACTGTTAAAATTTTAAATGTTTTCATCTTAAAATTTTTTTAAATCCACTGTGATATATTCCTTCCTTTCATAAAACTGTACACATTAAAAACACAAACTAAAATAAATTGTGAAAAAATCTGAAAATAATAATGAAAAAAAAAAAGATTATTGAAAAAGTTCATTATCTCTCCCAACCCATCACATATTGAAGGATTACAATAAGCCTAAATAAAACACATTTGAAAAAAGAAAATGATGCATAACTATTGGAGCCCCTTGGGTTCACTTGCCAACTTACCTTCAGGACACTCTTGGCAAACAGCAGCTCCCTCTATATCTGTGTATGTTCCAGCTACACAGTCCAGTGGTCTTGCACTGCCCTGTGGACAGTGTTGACCAATGGGACACACCACAGCTGTCTCTACACTGGAACCAGTGGGGCAGTAGTAGCCTAAAAAAGGTCACATTAAAATAATTTAAAAAATCAACTATTTTTGTAATAATAAGAATCTCACAATATCCAAAAGTAGGTGAATGTATCTTATATATAGAAACATACATGTGCAGGTGGTACAAAAAAATATTATTAAAAGCAGTTTTGAACAACCATGATAAACAAAATTATTGTTTTCTCAATCCATCAAATACCAGAGCCAATCATTCTTTAATTGACATTCATTAATAACATTCATCTGAAATACCTTTACTGACAGCAATATATTATCAAGCAACACAGGCAAATAAACAGTACTACAAACCTGCACTGCAAGGTCCTGATGGCTCTATCAATGCCACGCCATTACAGTAATATCCCTCTGTACAGTCCGTACACTGGGTGACAACACTCAGGCCAGTGGCATTAGAGAATGTTCCATTGGGGCAGGCCATGGGGTCAAGGGTACCTTGACCACAATAGTAGCCTGCAGTACAGATGATACTGTCTGCCCTTCTTGAGCCCTCTGGACAGTAGTAGCCAGGGTCACATGGACCGGTCACTGCTGTCAGACCTGGAGATGGACACCACAATTGATATACCATTCATTATAAATAGAATAATGTAATAATAACATTAACATAATAAGGATATGGTGTATTGGGGGGAGCATTTAAAAGGTGAAATGTCATATTGCTTTGTCATTTTCATATATCTAGTAGGCACTTCATCTTGAGTATGTGGAGTGTGGTATAGTGTTGGATTTGACAAAGTGATAGGTGTGACAATGTGTTAGATGCAGCAATATGTTAACTTATCTCTGACACTTGGTTTGATGTGTCAATTTTTAAAATTTAAAGTAAATTCTTTCTATCAATAACAAATATCCTAATGTCTTCATGTCGGAGACATTTAATATTTCATAGACGATGTCAATAATTTCAAGTCATAACTTTTATTGTATTCTCTATAATACGTTGTGTCAATTTTGAAGAGGCTGAGTAGGGCTTGTTTACCTGTCGCATTAAGAAGCCAGTGATAAGGAAGTGTATGAAGCCATTGGCTGGAGTACGTACTAAAGGTTGTAATATTGAATAGAGAGTCAGAATGTACCTGAGCAGGCAACGAGTTCACATTAAACGATTGAAACTGGTCATTCTTGTCAGTGTGGATTTCCTCTGTAGCGTTTAGACGTAAAGATTTCGACCGCGAATCTGGAAGGCTATATACTAAAGCGTTATCCTAACTCAAGTATCCAACGGTGTCCGCATTTCGAGCTCAAGTCTAAATCACGTTTATATCTAAAATTGCGTGGTTCCGGACACGTTTTGGCGTCGCTCGCCAGTTAAAATTTTTACGTTTTGCAAGAGGAATATCTGAGCTTACACAATGGCCGAGGGGATGCAGCAACTCGTGGAGACGCTGCAAATAATTGCACAGGACATTCAAGGAGGGCATGTGCGTTCTATCAAAGAGAGGAGAATAGAAGAGGCGGCTAAAAGTATAACAGTCTGCGACGGAGCAGTGGTGTCGGAGGTAAGGTCGTACTTAGACGACCTAGAGGTAATGTATGCTTCTTTACATGATATTGTCGGGGGAGCAGTTAAATTGGTAACGAAAACGTCAAGGGGGGCCCTTAGGAGGGAGATAGAAAGGTTTTTACAAACGCAGCCGGCAAGGCTAGAAACCCCGTGGAGAGTAATTAAAGAACACATACAACGATCTTTCTTATCGGCGAATGAATCCGAGCGCCTTAAATCGGAATTGGAGGTTTTACGACAAGCATCGTTCGAGACGTTGCTGGAATTTAATAGAAGGTTTAGGGAGGCGGCAAGCCGCGCGTACGCCGCTCCACGTGGCGCGGATACGGAGAGATTTATCGTGAGAGCATATACGCGCGGGTTGTTGGATCAGAGATTGGCTGAGGAATTAATAGTCAGGGGTCGACCTGAAACTCTGGAGGCAGCCATTCAGTGGACTGAAAACGAAAATTGCGGGAGAGAAATTTTTCGACAAATGACCACGCAAGGTCATCACGCGCCGCAGACTAACGTCATCGCACAAAACAAATTTGCCGCGACGGTTGTTTCACCAAGGGTAGAGGAAGATATGGATATATCTTCTATGAACGCGATTAATAAAGATACGGCATTACTTTTATCCCAATTACAAGAGACCTCCAAAAGCATACAACAAGCACTTAAAGCGCAGGAGCGCATGCAAACGCGTATCGCAAAAGTGGAAACGCACGTGTACAACTCTCCAGACCACACTCCTACGGCGCGAAATCGTATACAGAAGCCACACCAACAATCGCGTAAACAGAGAGGTTACGGTTCACCGCGGGCTTACCGAGATATTGCAGGTTGGCGCGAAGACGGTACGTTATTATGTTTTCACTGCAACAAACCGGGGCATAAAAAAGCGGAATGTTATCAATTAAAACGTCAAAGGAATCATTTAAACTAGTTACCGCAGGCGCTATGACCAGACCACAGAGTTATAGATTAGGCGTAGCACTATCCGTTAACGGAGTGCAGTGTAAAAGCTTGATTGACAGTGGTGCCAGTTGTAGTTGCCTGCGTTTAGACATGTTTTTGAAAATCTGCAAAGCAACGGGTAGAACGTGTTTTTTAGAGAAGACCAATGAAATTTACAGTGTGTCGGGAGAGAAACTCGAGGTCAAAGGCAAGGCAAGAATAAAAATTGACGGGGCCGGTATTTTTGAGGTCGTGGTGATCGCGAACATCGGGCATGAAATGATACTGGGGATCGATATTTTAAAGAGCGGGAATGCGGAAATAAATTGCGTACAAAAGACAATGGTCTTCTTCGACAAAGAATGGCCCTTGACCGACTATGGACGGCCAGGTCTGATCGCGGAAATAGTTCAGTTGCCACCGTCATCGGGAAATGACGATATTGACGCGATGATCAACGAATACCGCGACGTATTTAGTTCGACCGAGAATCCCCTAGGCAAATGCGACCTGTTGCCAATGATTATCGACACCGGAGACAATAGACCCGTTCAACAACGAGCTTATCGCGCACCGCTGGCAAAAAGAGAACTCATAGAAAAGGAAATACAAAATTTGCTCGATAATGACGTGATTAGGCCGAGTCAGAGTCAGTGGAGTTCCCCGGTACTTCTTACGCCGAAATCAGACGGTTCCATGAGATTTTGCGTCGATTATCGCAAAGTAAACGAGATAACAAAGGTCGATAGGTATCCGTTGCCACTTATCAGCGACATTTTTGACAACATGGGAGGAGCGGCGTATTTTAGCGTCCTGGACCTGAAACAGGGGTTTCACCAGTGCACGTTAGACGAGGCAGATATGCACAAAACCGCTTTCATTTGTCACAAAGGCTTATTTGAATACAAACGCGTCCCGTTTGGTTTGGTTAACGGACCTAATCACTACCAGAAGCTGTTAGATCGCGTTTTAAACGGCCTTATTGGGAAGTCGGTGTACTGTTACATTGACGACTGCGTGATTTTCTCGAAAACAATGGAGGAACATGTCGAACATGTGCGTCAGGTGTTAGAAAGATTCCGCGAAGCTAACCTCAAAATCCATCCAAAGAAATGCGAATTTGCCAAAAGTGAAGTACATCTCCTCGGTTACATCATAAGCAAAGACGGGATTCGCAGCAATCCCGACAAATTACAACCAATTAAAAACATGCCGACGCCGCGAAAAGCGAAAGATGTTAGGTCCTTTTTAGGCACATGTAACTATTATGCGCGTACGGTCCCTGATTTTGCAAGAGTAGCAGCCCCATTGTACAAACTAACGAAGAAAAACGAGCGATTTGAGTGGAGGGAAGAGCATCAGAGAAGTTTCGACAGATTAAAAGAACTGCTTATGTCCAACAAAGTGATGGCGCACCCGCGAATAAACGAGCCGTACAAACTCTACACGGACGCTTGTAATCACGCGATAGGCGGTGTTTTGGTGCAGACAGACGAACAAGGGAAAGATAGAGTGGTTCAGTATGTCAGCCACAAATTGTCACCCAGTCAACAACGGTACTCGACCATCGAAAAAGAAGCGTACGCGGTCATGTACAATGTCAACAAATTGCGACCGTATTTGTGGGGGGCAGATTTGACCATTTACACCGACCATAAACCCCTGAAAGCGCTATTTTCTTCTAAACTGCAAAATGCAAGGTTGCAAAGATGGGCGGCAATTTTAGCTGAATATAATCCTAAAATTGAATACATAAAAGGCGCGAAAAACGTGTGCGCGGATTTTCTGAGTAGACTCCCATCAGAGCGCGAGGAAGTAGCCATTATCGACACGGAAGAGGATTGGGTGGATCCGAGGTCATTTCCTGATAGCATGGCTTTACATAACATCCCGATAGAAGCCGATGGATTAAATGTTGATGACATACGACAACATCAAATCGCGGAATTTCCGGCGGAGATAGCCGAAGCTCAAAACGAAGACTCGGATTACGAAATTCTTCAAGGGATTCTTTACTCGGTCAGACCACCTAATCCGACAGAACCCGATTATCCGCGTCTAGTGCTACCCAAACAGTTCAGAAAAAATATCATTGCCCGCTGCCATAAAGATGTTGGACACATGTCCGTGTATAAGACACTTTGTCGAGTCAGGGAGTGTTATGTTTGGAAAGGGATGAGGAAACACATCTCTAAATGGGTAAAAAGATGTCCAACTTGTCTGGCCCATAAAAGTACTCCCCAAAGAACCACCTTAGGCGAATTGCCAATGCCCGCTTACCCCTTTCAAGTTGTGGGTATGGATCTGATCGGCCCGTTTCAAGAATCACCAAAGGGAAACAGGTACTGTTTGAATGTTATTTGTTATTTAACGGGTTGGGCCGAAAGTTATCCCATTCCGGACAAGTCTTCGAAGGCAGTTGAATTGGCTTTAGCTACAGAATTTTTTCCCAGACATAGCATACCAGAAATTATCATCACAGATAGAGGTAGCGAATTTAGTGCGGGGGAATTTCGCAATTATCTTCAAACAATGGGTGTGGATCATAGGCGGACCACAGCTTATAACCCCAAATGTAATGGCAAAGTTGAAAAGTTTAATCAATGTTTCAAAGGATTATTGGCCCGCCTTGTTAACAACAATACTCGCACATGGGAAGAACAGATAGCTAATGCTTTGTTTGCTTACAGGAATAGTGTTTCCTCAGTGACCGGGTACACACCATTTTTCCTAGTTTATGGCAGGAACCCTAGAATGCCACTATCGACGTTGGTAGGTGCATCAAACAACCATCATCCTTTGAAAGGTCGGCTTAGTGATCTGTCTGACGCTCTAACGGCAGCCCGAGATAATCTTCAGGCAGCTAGATTAGAGAACAAAAGACGTTTCGACGCTAAGGCGAACGCCAACAAAATTGAGGTAGGTGATTCAGTTATTATTTTCGCACCTGATAACGTGACTTTTGGATCAAAGTGGGACCCAGTCTGGACAGTGACCAGACAAAGAGGTAACGTCTTCTGGGTAAGTCATCAGCAAACAGGTAAGTCGCGTGTAGTGAACAGGGACAAATTAAGACTTGTGGACAGAGGGTTAGCCTGGGATGAGATCAGACCACGTGCGCGTCGAGTTTTCAGGAGACGACCCAAGCCAGTAAGAGCTGAGTTGCAACTTGGTACCACACCAGTCAACGTCAACGCTCAAAGGGCCGAGGTCAACGAGCGCGCAGCGGTAAGTAGTTCCAACGGGCGTAGCCAGGTAGCGGAGAGGATCGAATCCGAGATGCCGGTAAGTGTTGGAGGTGAGTCACAGACAGCTTCACGCAGGCCAACATTACATGCAAAACGCAAGCATAACACCATAACACGACACCACACGCCCACGCACTCACATAATACAAGGTTTAGGAAAAGATGTATCCAAGCCACGGAACAGGAAGATGCGCTGTTGTCGCAGATTGAAGGGGGCGAACTAGACGGTCCCCAGCCCGTCAAGGCGTCAAGGATAACCGACAGTGGGTCGGGAGAGAATATGGAAGTTGACTCCATGCATGGATAGGAGCATGGGTAAGTAAAATGGCGGTTTTAAGCATATTGCGTGGTATTTTAGCCCCAGGGTGAAATGGGGGTGGCAGCAGCTACCTGATGGCGTCCTAGTGACCCAGAGGCAGCTCTTTGGCGGTGACAAAGGCCGTATGGACGGTAGAAGTCACCAGGGAGAAACCGCTGGTAGTCTCTAAGAGGAGACTGGTAGTCTCAGGGTAGACTATGAATACGGATCGCCGTAGTAACACGGGATTACGTAGAACAGACTGAGGGAGGTGTACATAACCTCAGTGGACAGGGGACAAGGGCGAAAGGGATAGAAGTTGGCTTTAACCTTTTCTGCAGGTAAAATGACTCTCAAACGGCTGTACCAGCCTTGGCCAGGGCGGGTACCGTCGGTTCGAGCGAAGGTGCACATTCGTCTCGGACAAAACTACGAGGGTTATTTGACTTTGTAGGATGGGCGGCTAATGTTCCTTTTGGTATCGGCATATTCTAAAGTGCTGACCAGTGTCGCCAGGTTGTCCAAGAACGACATGTTCATGATAATACTAGGGAGTTACCTAGGGATGTGTTCTTTGTTTTTTTTCTGGTATTGATTTGATGTAAAACTTGTATTTTTCAGAAAAAAGTAGAAGACTCCAGAGCCGATTAAGGTGACCATCCAAGAAGCCACGCTGAACAAGACGAGCATTTTATCCCAGAATCCACTGGGAGTCTTGAAATATAATGATATTGAATTTCAGTTATTTGTAAAGATTTATTTTTCTTTACATGGCGAGCTCAAATTTTTATTCATAATGCGTTAATAAAGAATGAAGAGGGTGGTGTCATACCTAGCAAGAGCAGGTGTACATAACCTATATTTTGTCACTTGATTCTATGAATTATGATCAATAAATGTGGACATAGGGTCATTTTCGTATATAGCACTAATATTTTTCTCATTTTTCTTATAGACAGCGCATGGCCCAAGGAAGTATGGAAAAGTTCTAGTAGTTTTGGTTTACAATATTATTGTGGATAGATAATGTTATTCGTATACGACCCTAATGATATTTTTCTATTTCTTCTAGAGAGCACAGAGCCCAGCGGACGGAGTGAAAGGATAAATTATGAACGCTTATAACTTTTTTTCAATGAGCATGGATTCTTTGTCAGTAAATCTGCATTTTGCGTTTTAAGTGTACTTTCAGTTTCAGAGCGAATTCCGTAGCAATGTTCAACAGGGCGCGGCTACAAACATTACCGGGCCGTCTGCGATTTGTGGTCTACGACACCAGCGGGGAGTGATAGCTGAGAGAGTTCCAACTATGGAGGCATCGCCCTTTTCCATCCTATGCGTCGTCTGTAATCTCCACAACGCAAGGGCGGCCTGCACTCTCCGACGCTATTATCATCGGCGCTCCGATCGTCATGGTGGGCTACGAATCGTGTGGATTTACGGGTGGACGTAATCACGTCGCATTGGCTACGCACAAGACATATAGACTCTGACTAGAGAACAAATGACTTATATATTTAAAAGAACGAAATGTTAAAGCAAATGGTCGAGAGACAACTCGATTTTTTATGTTTTTGTGCTGTCTGAGCAATTGGATAAACCTATGTCCCTCTTCCTAAAGAAAAAATAGGGAGAGGCTGGCGCAGCCGGCTCTCAGCACCGTTTTACATTTGCTTATTCAAGGGGTTGCTTGCTCAGAATCATTGTTATTATGACTATTGCCAACTTTTTATGCATATATATGTTCCTTGGTGTTGTTTTAATTTTTCCTGGTGCTAATAGCAACGTGCATAATACTTAGTGTGTAGCGTACATTATTATTATTATTAGATTAAAATAATCTAGTAAATATGCTTTTCATGGTAATGCTTGTAGGGTTTAATTAAGATTCTCATTTAAGATTTAAGATTCTCATTTCATGTAAGGCAGTATAATTATTTGAACGTCTACAAAGTAAGAAAAATTTCATATAAATATTTCATTTTTCTTTGTTTGGGAAAAGGCGACAGATTCTGTCGCACCTTTCAGTTTTTGGCCTGGTGTGCCGCCCAGTTTCGATGTGGAGTTTATGGTCACTAAGACGTAGTTTAGCAAGGGTTGACAAGGTGTCATAATTTGTTATTTTATCAACATAAGTTGCCCTTTCACACTTTTGGTTACGTATACGGAAGAGAGACAATTTACTGTTGGCTTGAAGTTTGCTATTGCACATTTGGGTAAAGTGGTCAGTTTGTCTTTGTTTGAAAATTGTGGTGAAGTTTTTTGGAGGTGACTGGCTAAGCCACACATCTCCAAGGCCAAATGTGAAAAGGATTTTTCGGATACCCTCAGACCATGACATACAAGCTGGCCTGAGTGTGTGGACTGCGGGTGGGACATAAGGTGTCAGCAACTTGTAACTATTTATCTCTTGTATGTATGCTTGTTTCATTAGTGTAGCATCAGACATTTGAATAATTTTACTCCATAGTTGGACTAAACAAAACCTATTTTAACTTTTCTCCCCCCCTCTCTCGTACGTGTTTTTAACCTCTTAATCTTTTTTGCTAACCCAAAATATATTCTCTGTCTGTTTGAAGACATTTCAAATGAGCAAGCTTAGTTGGGAAATGATCCAATGACTGCCCTCTACCAGGGCCGAAGTCATTATGCTGTGGACATTTTTTTGCTTTTACAGTACAGAGATTAGTCATCTATTTAACCAGAGACGTATCTTCTAATATCTAGTGAAAAATCAATCTATGACCCTGGTAGAGGGTAGCCAGAGGCTGCGGTGTGTTGATTTTGATGCTGTCTCAACCATGATTGTGACGGACTCCACAAATATCAGCCAATTGTGTTAGTGAAGATATAACGGAGAGGGGGATGAAATGTTTATAAAGAAATGAACTAATAAGTCATTGAAAATTACAATATGCTATTTTAGTTTAAAATAGATGTCGACGAACCATTCAGTAGAGAAAGTTGGATTAAAAGGAAATATGTTGAAATAAAACAGCACAAAAATGATGGGGGGAGGGTATGATGAGGGATAAAAGGTTTGGGAGAGTCGGGGAAATTGAGTTTTGAGTGCGTTCGGGTGTTTACCGGTGTCCTTTAACTTTAACACACCAGGTTATACAAACTTTTACAACTTTTGTCTCTAAAAAAAACGTGCAGATTTATCTTTTTTACTCACATAACTACGGTATGTTTCTACTATAGTAATTCTCAAAGATGTACTTTAAAGATGGCGTCTATTTAGAAAGAGCGCCATTACTAAAAACGCAGCACTGGAAATTTACTGGCAAAGCGTCAACACTACGAAAGGAACTTAACTTAAAATAAGTTGCAAATGAAACATAAAGTACCGACAGAATTTATGTGGAGTCAAAGTTAACTATTTCTGAACTACACAAACTGTCAGCGAATAATTTTCACATCAAGTATGTTTGCTGACTTGCACAAAATATTGCACATTTTCATTTATGCACTAAGGTCTATTTGCGCGACTAACCAGAATATACATCAGAAAACATAAAACAGAATAGAAGTGCTAACGAATGCGATTTCGTGCTTTGCCGAACTGTCCCCATAGTGGCTAAAAAAGAGTAGTAGGCCTACAGATTGCGGTTTGAAGGATAGAATGACAACTTTATTTTTTTAATTAAAAAATGAATTATTTACGAATTGAGATATTTGGTACTTCACTAAGAGATCTCAACAATATTTCAAAAATGTTCCAGTAACATAAAAAGCTAGGCTAACGACATGAGTGTCACCTCTACGTGAAGTGTACAATAAACCACACAACGGAGACTGAAATATCGGAACGCAAAAATTGACTTGTTTTAATTATTGGTTAAAACAGGCTGTTAGTATGACCGAGTTGTAAAACAGCTGATGAAATTCTTAAAACATCGAATGACTCGAAATGGAATTTAATAAATTTCTTAATTGCCGATGTAATTTTTCTAAATCATTTTGTAAAGTCAAATTATTTTATTATAGCAAACTGCTAACAACACATATATAACCGAGGCGTTTCTTTTCAAAGCATAAAATGTGTGTGTGTGTGTGTGTGTGTGTGTGTGTGTGTGTGTGTCGGGTGGGGGCGAAGGTCGTGCGCGGGAATCTTCCTCTCTGGCAATTGTCAATGTTGACAGGTATGTAATGGTCAGGGAAGTAGAGTTACAACAGTGTTAATGCTACAGTATTTGACCTCAGAGTCTATCTCAACATGATTGTGATGGTGTCGATGGATTTCATCATATTGTGCTAGTGAAGACAGCAATTATTGATAGACGGCGCTGATATAATCATTTTTCTTATAATTTCTCCGGAGTGTCATAATTTTTTTTTAATAGTGGAAACTTTTTGTACTGAATGCACTTATTTCAAAAGTGCCCAAATGTCATGAATTTCATTAATATGAAAAAAGAGTACCTTGTAACAGTGGTCACCGTACTTGAGGCGCATACGATACATTTTTTTCTCTGGGAATTCACGTCGCTAATTATTTGTAAATTTTTACCTACATGTATTTATAATAACACACTTTATATTAATGATCAGGGCCTATTTGCTCAATACTTTTATCAAGCTTTCTCATTTTTTTCTCGTAGCGACTCAAATCATATCTAGACTCTTTAACGCCTGACTATGCACGTATATCTGATTACAATTTTTTTTCAAGAAAGTGTTAAGACGGACTCAAGCAAGCTGTTGCTATAACATCAACGGAACGCAGTGCGTCAGGAGAGACGACACATTCCATTCGCATGAAAGGGGGACGTGGTATAACTTTCACCAAAAATGGTCCGATAAAGCTGACATTTGCCTTTGGGTTGCATTCTAATACTCATGCTTAAAGGTGATTCTGTAAATTTCAGGATGATAAGTCACGGGGTTCTCCATTTATCATTTTCCGTTAACAAGTCTTACATTATAATGTATAACTGAAAGTGAAAAAGCGGAGTAATTTAAGGTAAAAAAAAGACCTAATAGAGTTGTAATTCGAACATGGACTGTATTTATTATAATATGAATTACTCCAGTAAGTTTGAGAATATCAAAAAAAAAAAAAAAAAAAAAAAAGCCCAGCGTTTTTTTTTTTTTTTTTTTTTTTTTTTTTTTTTTTTTTTTTTTTTTTGGGTGTTTTTTTTTTTTTTTTTTTTTTTTGTGTGTGTGTGTGTGTGTGTGTGTAAATAATTCTATGGGTATATTTCTTTGTTCCTTTATTCATCTGTTTGGTTGGCCATTATAGTTGTGACTGTTTTTATTCTTTTCTATTTTTGGTATATACTGGCTTATGTATAAATTACATATATTTTTCTTTTGTTCCCTCAAGGAGCTAAGAGCATATAATGAGATTTGCCTGCTTTTCTTTCCTTTGTAGAAACCTTCCTTTAAAAATTGCAGTTCCGGGGGAATCTGTCCGGTGCGGACGGCTCCTACAATTTCTTCGTAGAATAAAAGAACTCGAATATCTCGTGATTAATAGATATCAATCAAAGCTGTCAAATTTGACAGTTTGATTGTCGGTAACGTAAACATACGTCAGTCACTTCCATACCGCCAAAGAACTTTATCTCCTGTGATCTATAGGTGTCAATCAAAGCTGTCAAATTTGACAGCTTGATTGACGGTTAATAAAACAAACGTCAATCACAATCATCCTGCAAAGGAGCTTTTACTTCCTGTGATTGAGAGGTGCCAATCAAAGCCATTAAAAGTGGATAGCTTGATTGGCAGTTATATAAACAAACGTCAATCATCATACTGGTGATCAAGTATAGCTGTCGAGCAATGAAATACGCCGTAAAGAGCGCGCTTTCCCAGCACGTATTGATATAACTGAGATAAGGAAAAAAGAACTAATCCGGTGTCAGCCAATTTAGTGATTAAAGTAAAGATGCAATGTGTTCATCATCTTTTAGTCACATTATAATGATTGACTTTTGTGAAACTTCAGGTAGGAAATAATTTCCACCCCATTTGCAGCATTTTTCTTTTCATCTATTTCTTTTCTTTTTTCATTCTTTCTTTCTTATTTATTTATTTATTTATTTATTTACATACACGATTTATATATTTATTTAGTTAATCGGTTAGTTAGTTTTTTTTATTTATTTATTTTCTGTTTATTTGTTTGTTTGCTTGTTTCCTAAAATATGTTTTATCAAATTTATTTTATATATTTTATTAAATTCTGCCAAATTTTAAATTACATTGTTTCCCTTCGTTGGTGTGGCATGGGTTCCGCACACCGCTGTGGTGAGACTGTGAAGTTGGTTGAGTTAGTGGCGTACGCGGTCACCAACAACCTCGCCCCTGAATTCTCATGCGCACTTCTGCGGCAATCCTGTTGTATGTGGACAGGTAAGTAAAGACCCAATCCTTGTTGTATAAACGAATATCACTATAGCAATATATTCGTTGTTGTAGGTCTAGAATAGCGTACAAGGTTGCGATGTTTAACGCTGTTTGAACGCTCCTAGGAGAAACGTGGGGGATTTGTCTATTCCGTGAATCCCTCTAATTTTTTGATCAATAATTACACCCTGACCACAGGGTCCGCTGATACTCTGTTACAAAATCATTGCCTAAACTTAAATTTTGTGTGCTTATTTAGAAGCCCTTGATATTAGAGGGTAACAAACTAAACTACCCAGTTGTTGTCCATTTAAAAGTATACAAGATATTACTCAACGCAGTTCTTGTCGACTGCTCATGGTTTCAGCTGATTTGTTCCATAATCTTCTATATCACAATCGAATTATTGATTTAATCTATTTATTGATGCATTTCTTTATTTGTTTACTAACCACACATTTGCCATTTCAGCGGCAGACACCCAGCAGTCTCGTGTGAGAGCAACCCTCAAAGTGAGCATCCTCGCCAGCAGCATCACCGTTAAGGCAGAGTCGACATTTCTGGATTTTGCCTAATGATTTATCAGGTGAGTTTTTCGGATGAAATACAAATTCCTCATTTACCACGAAGTACAAATCAAGGTGTTCTTTGTATGAACTTCACATGTATAGATACTTCCGTAATACAGAAATGTATGAAAATGACAAAACTTTGGGGGTATAGCTGGCCTCAAGGTTGGCCTCAAGGTTGTATCAGTGCCCTTCAGGTCACTATGACCGTTTTTATTTCTCTCTGCACCCAGAATCAAGACGCTATTTTATTTTCCAGACTGTGGAAGGCATTTTCGGACAGCGGTAAGTGATAACTGCTATAATTATAACTATAATTCTAACTGTGTTATGGTTTATTGTTCTATTTGTTTTTTCTTTCTTTTTGCATTTCTTCTCACCTTTTTTTTACATTTTTTTATTTCACTATGTTTATTGCGTATCCTTGTTTTCATTTTCTAAGTATTAATCGTTTTTCCTCACTCTAAACTAACTTGCAGAAATCACACCAATGTCCTTTACTGTAGATTTCTCTTTTCTTAGCATTGTAGAGGCACTAACCCGCACCCTTCTTGTTCAAAACCGTTTGGTTTTGGCCGTTTTGTTCGTGTGTAGGTTGGTTAAACATGGATAAATGATATTTTGCGTTTTAGATGTTGTCAGATTATCTCAGGATATAATTAGGCGTTTTAGGTAGAAATCGTGTCTCAATATCAAACTACATAAAAATTGCTCAAATCACGCCATGTACTACAATGTAAAAAGCAAAAAGTTAGTTACACACCAGGCCCGTAGCCATCAATTTCAAAAGGGGGTTCTTCTTTTGAAAAAGTGGACCTTTTCCCATAAAAACTTTATGTACCTAGATCAAATTTTACCCAGAGTGCACCTTTTCCCAGCAAAAGGGGCGGTTCTTTCGAACCCCCCGAACCCCCCCCTGGCTACGGGCCTGCACACGCACCATCCGTTGTCATGCTTTGTACAATGTACTTTAATTTAAAATTCAGTTTTAGTAAATAAGAACAATCAGAATATCGTTAATAGGTTTCAACTTTTTCAGCGATATATCTTTCAGTTTTGTTTAGTCTCCTTAGCATATCCGTAATATCAGTGAATGTGGCATATTTTACAGCAATGAAAGAGATGGACGATCACTTCCCCGTGGCGACAGCTCACGGGAATGGGACGACTACAGACGACACTCAAGCGCAACTTATTCCAAGGGGCATGCCAGACGAGGGGACAGACGACAGCAGCATGTTTCCCTGGTTCGCACTCTATGCTAGGGTGAAGATGGAATTGGATGTACGTGGGGATGGCATGGCGGTGGCGGTCACGTCTGGAAATTTAGATTATAGAGTATCAACTCGACATGCCAAGTGATCAGCCCCAGGCCCAGGTTAGATATGCCACGATGGGTCGCTCCACTTGGAGAATTCAATTTCGGCTATAAGGCAAAATAAGCGTCACACCTACTTCCCACATGAGAGGGATATTTTCGAACTGGATATGATTATAGCGGTGACTTAGAACTAAAATAACGTTTATTTACATTCAGCTATCGACATGAAACTTTTACGTCAAATAAGACAGTTTGAAGACTTTTTCTTTCGTTCATCCAAAAGAGAGCTTTACCCGAAAATAATTAAAACTTATTCGTATTCAAATATAAACAGGAAATCAATGTCGTAAAAGTGAAAGCCTTATACAATTCTGACTTTTGTCAGATATTGGGTACTTTTTGTCACTCCCATGCTATTTTACTTCTTCACACTGGCAAAAATTTTACCTAAATCTTGCCAAACAAAAGCATACTTTCAACTGATTTTTTTTTTTCAATTTTGAAAAATATGAAAAATGTAATCTTCTTGACATATTTTACCATTAAATGCAGATCTATTCCTACGGCACACTGCAGCTGGTGGCAACCTCCACACAACGCAGTGCGTCAGGAATGCGTCTGTTAAATCCCCTTTACACTGGATGGCGTCCTTTTGGGTCCTTTGTGCGACCATGAAACTGGCATCGCTGTGGTCGTAGAAAGGAGGCACAAGCATCGCTTCGGTGGCAGAAAGATTGTACAATGATCGGCCAGTTATCAGAACATATTTTTAGTATTTTTTCCCCTCTCAAACGGGACTGTAATGCGGGAAGCAGAAAGTACGCCGTCCAGTGTAAAGGGGGCTTAAGCCGCATATTACATTCACAGAATGGAGGTGGAGACTAAAGAAATATGTATTTTCTAATATATTTGAGTTTTATTTTCAGTGAATGCGATGAAAGATGTTGCTTTTCCTCTGATTTTCAAAATAAGCAGAATAACAAATGCTTCCAACTCGACATGTTGCTAGATCAAACTTGAGTTTATTTACAACAGGCCTAGTTTCCGCATTTTAACAATTAGAAAAGACTTAGAAACGCATTTTGACACAATCCACAAATCTAATTGTCAGAGGAAAATTATTATACAAGTCATGTCAAGGCGGTATTAAGTTTGAGCGTGATTTACTTGTGTGTCACGAACATTATGAAGAGACGAGTAATCGGATGACTGTCAATTTTATACAATTACAAGTTGTCTTAAAATTTAACCTGTGAACCACCACGACGAGGAACTGCAGTGGTCCACAAGATTTTGAACTCTGAAAATATTTTTACTTCTGAATATTTTGACTGTTATGCTTAATATTCGCTTACAAAAAGAAGAGAGAGAATATCCCAATAAAATTCACCCTTGTCGAACACAAATAAATAGAAATGTAGTCAAAATTTTAGAACACCTTAGACTCGCGGATTTTTATGTGAATATATCGTACTTATAAACCTGGGCATGCGAGTTTCAGCCAAAGCCGTGTCGTCTGCAGCGCATATGTGAGGTGAGTTTACTGTTTCAGTATTCTTCACTCTTGGAATGATTGTGTTAGCGCAGAAATTTTCTTTATCACCAGATGACAACTAAAATTTTCAGTGAAAACTTCAAAAAAAAAAAATTTTAATCACCATTAAGATCATCAAGGCCATCAAGATCATCACTAACACAGATCTCTGATATGAACATCACTTCCGGTCCAGTCTTATATTACTTTAGGGGACTTAATTTGCATATAAGAGAAAAAAATGCAATTTTTCTGATTTTGGCTCGTCTCCAAGTTTTCCACTATTTTCAAAAAGTAAAGTCCACTTTTGCTCACAAATTGGTACACTTTTAATCCACACACACTGTTTTTAAATTATGTAATTAGAAATAACTTTTATATCACAGACGTGTAATCACTCTACAGCCATAAAACTCAATGTTAGCTGCTTGGGTATAAAAGTAGGTCAATTGCCTGTATAAAATTGCCATACGATTATTGATTTTGGAGTGTGGACCGTTTTAGAGGGGGGAGACAGTAGGGGGAAATGTATCAAGGTGCCAGCTAAATGTTTTGGTTGCATGGGGTTACTGAAAGGTAGATTATATTGCAAAGTTTTAAAGAAGGGAGTAAAACTAGCCCACATCTCCAGCTTTACCACGTAGGACTTTATAGATGCCACGGTCCCTCTATATTTCATCTGACTCTCCCTAAAATTTTGCTGACCGCGTTAACTGTTCAAGTCCCGGGAAGCGCGGAGCAATCAGCGTGGTGGCCGACGCAGGTGCTCTGCAGACGGTACGTTGAATTCACAAGAGGGGGTAAATGTTTTCTAGGAAAATGTTGTATTTAATTACATTTGGCGAATAGCGTGATAAAGGAAAGAAAATTGCCTTATTTGAATTCATATTGACTGACTGCAATGAAAGATACTGATATTTCTACTCAAAATAGGCATAATAAAAAACGCAAATGGAGATAACCTATCTCCCCTCAGAACCCTCCATGGAATATCCTATCCGCGAGCTTTCAAATGGCTTTCGCACTCTACACGCTGAGTTTGTATGGTAGAAGGGGGCGGTGGGGGGGGGGGGGTAGGAATTCACACTATAGCATTATTTTTTGTGTTCAAGATCAGTATCAGCTTGATTATTTGACCAAAGTCTATGGATTTATATGGATACATGTTATATTTTATTTTAAATGATAGACCTGGATTGAGAGCGTTGGCAACTAGGAAGAGAAGTTTTGTAACCAAGTCCACAGTTGTTAATTATGCTGGTCTGTACAATCCTTACTTTATTTTAAATTTGACCTGGTTCATTTTCTTTAATGATAATTTAGCTAGGAAAAACAGTGAACCAATATACAACCTCAAGCATTGGATTTGGCTACCCTCCCCCCCCCCTCCCGCCCCCTTCGTGCGACTCGTGTTGGTCTTTGTGTGTGCGTGTGTGTGTATATGTATGTATGTATGTGTGCGTGTGTGTTTAGTGTATGTGTATGGGAGGGTGTATGTTGTTTCTCCTGCCATGTCTTGACAAGTTACCAATATCATTAAAAAATTAATTGTAACATGTTATAGTCATATTGGCTTCAAAATCACGAGTTTGTATGTTTTTGATATGCACTGTTTAAACTTACGACTGAAGTATGATGGTGATGAAGAAGAACGTGCAGAGATTTAGCGTATATTCGAAATGATAATAGACAAAATAATCTCCAGATTTAATTAAAGTTCAGTTTATTTTCCATGAAAGTTGTCCGATATCTTATTGATTCATGTGCCGATATATGTTTGCAATATCTACTTTATGTAGGAGTGGTAGCAGCAACAGTTCGCGATTCACTGCCAGAGACTTCTTGCATGCCTTGCTTGTATCTGTAATAAAAGGTACATAAGTAATTAACTGATAACTATGCACAGTAATAAAAGAAGAAGAAGAAACGAAAACGATAGAAAAATCTGTCTTACATCCTGTTCGAAACTTGAAGCTAGTATCCATTTTAACAGTCACCATTTTAAAAGGACACATATGCGACTCAAGACAAAGACGGATTGTCGAGCAGAAGTTCATGAAAATATCGAACACTTTAAAAAAAGGACTCAAAAGGGACAATGGATATATCAACGAATATTATTCTTGTTTTATTGTTACGCAATCTTCAATCTTAACCTTTATCATGCACTTTTAACTTCGTGTCCCTTTTACATGCAGCATACGTCAAGCAGTGGTGGATATGGGGGGGGGGGGGGGGCAGGGGG
>NW_019775837.1:0-175775 GCF_001039355.2 Lingula anatina
TCCCCCCCCCCCCCCATTATCATTATTACCTTTTCAAGTTATATGTAAATCAGTGCTATGAAACACAGGGTTGCACCCACATATACCCACAATTTGCCACTTTTTACTTGCTTTTGATGTAGAAGTGAAATAGTACTAGCAGTAAAATGTATTAACACCAATAAAAGAAGCTTTTCAGATAGCATCAGCTTTTAACATATACTTTGAAAGCACATGGCCTTGTTTCAAGTCAATACACCTGTTCCGTGACCACAGCCGTTATCATCAAGATTTTATGACATGTCATATCTAACCTTACACAGTTCACTGATAGGTGGATACAAAGTTATATACCTGTGGTATCAATGAGCCCGCATTGGTGCAATATTATCCAGTATTGAAATAAGGAGAGCATGTACAATGCTGAAATCAGTCTGACTTAGTTTATAACCATTGGTGAAGTTATCTGCCTTTTTTTTTGTTCCTTTTTGAAAATTTAAACTGTTCAAATCTACCTTAACATACCTATTTGTGTATGTATGTATATATATGCCAGTGTGTGTGTGTGTGTGTGTGTTGGAAGTAACACCTGTACTTGACTACAGGTTTATTTCCATGCATTACTCATATGTACATAACAGCTTATATAGATAACGCTGTGATGTATCTATAATTGCTATGATTGCTTTGGATTTCAGTCACAGCACCATCCAGTCTGAAAAAATAGCTACATATTTTGAGGTCGAATTATAAATATTTCATCTGCATTTTGAACACTAATCAGAACCATTGTCATTGTCAATTGATGTGTCTTGTCACTTTTTTACACTCATCAAATTATTATTGTTGTTTGAACCTTGATATACCCATATCAAAATAAAACAAGCATTGATACTACAAGGTGGAAATGAGAGAGGGAAGCATGGTGACTGACAAACAAGTGGCTGTCTCAATTTCCTGCCATTTTTCAGTCAAATGCAATATTGTGACCAGATTACAGCTTGGACTAACTTTAACCCCTTGTTATCTGTTTGTTGAATCAGTATTTAATCATTACATGTATCAGAATCTGCATGGAGTCAAGCTACCTGATAACATAATATATGGCAAACACAGGAGGACATGGGATCTCACAATGGAGATTCTTCTTCAACAGAAATAACATGTGGAATTCAGAAATTTTTTCCATGACTAACCATCTGTTTATTTTCTGTCTTTTGAGCGATATAAAAATTGCACTTTCCATACATGAACTGATATACAATTGTGCAGGTGCTTTTATCCGATTTGCCATACTAGCCACAGTTTTTCAGGAGTCCTGACCCCTGGTGGTCACTAATTGACCATCATCATCATGACCCATGACACTGTAACCATGCTCCTGAATGCATATCTGATGTGTAATGTACATTTTAATGGGCAGCTCTTTCATTCCAGTGGGCGGCCATGAACACACAGTGATGACAGGTGAACTGATAAGTGTTGAAGGAAAAAGGCTGTACCAGACTACACAAGGAATCCAATATATCTTTAATTTTGTGAAAATCATTATGAGGTGATGTGCCCCCATTTTGGTAACTCCACCCTTAATCTTGAATTTATTCAATAAACAGACTTCGTAGTTATCAGTAAGCTTGTCACTAAGTATTTCCTTCACTTTCCTTCAAATTATGATGTTCATGGAATTTAACCTGTACTATTCTACAGAGACAGGGAAAAGATGGTGCACCTACCATTTTATTATTTTTTTTAATAAAATCAAGACATTCAACAGTCATGATCTCTCACATAAACTAAGCAATACCAATCTTTCAGTTCAGAAACTTGTTCTCTGCCTATTTATGCCTATTCTTTTCTATTTTAATGGGTTTGGGCTCTCTTTCAATATTTTATTTTCACATCGATACCCACATCATAGCATCTAGTTTAACAAGGTGGAATTTTATCGCTTTAATTGAACTGTTTATTCTACAGTGGTTCTGACTTATCTGATCTCAGCTAGGTCCAGTTCACACACAGTTTTAGAAAATTTTGAAAACAGCCAGTTGGATCACAACCTGGTAACTTATACAAACTTTTTATGCCCTAAATTTCAACCTGAATGTACATGTACTAAGACCATGTGTGAAAAGCAAATCCTGATCAATAATGGCCCAGACCCGCAGATCCAGAGACTTTACTTCATATTAACTACATAAATCTGAAGCGAATTAAGACTAGATCACAGAAAATGATGTGTAAATACTCTCATACTTGTGTCACTGTTGTCTGGGTGTAAACCAAAGTAGATTCATGTGTGTGTTTGGGTGATAACTAGGTATTTAAAGATAACCTTCAGGTCAGTTCTTGTCAAAGATTTGGATGTCTTGGATGGTGGGCCTTGTAGCATTAGTGAGCAGCTAAAACATTCTTTTCATCATTCTTCAAAATTAGAATAAATTCATAATCCAATTATCATTCAGTGTACTTAAACCACTGCAATTTTGGTCTTCACTTTTAAAAAATGAACTGTTGGTAAAAAGCATACTATCTTTCCTTTATATGAGGCAGAAGCATTATGTCACTGAATTTTTAGCCTGAGTCAAAAAATGGTCTGAAATTCAAGACAACTTTGGGACTGAAGTGCTCCTGCGAAACTGGCCCCTGGACCAATCTTGCACCTTGATGACCTCGAGGTCACACACCTGACTGGTCAGCGCACCTTATCCATGAAAAATCTGGTTTACATGTGGTCTTTGTGAGATTTATCAGTGTACACACAAGATAACTTGTGGCTGATCATCAGGTAGTATTAAACAGGTACAGGTAAACAGTTTTATAACATTCGAGTGGGAGACCCCCCCTACCCTCTTTATTTGTTCCAACTTGAGAAATACTCCATTGCTTGGGTTTTGATCCACTTTTAGAACTTTTCCTTTTGATTAAACCTGAAGATTACTTCAGTTTTTCAAAACAATGTATCCCAACCCAATTTCCTAGACAATCCTTTTGTCTGATCTGGACATAGTCTGATGTCATCAGGTAAGTTCCATTATATTTAATGTGTTTACATGTTTTCAAATCAGACATTTGTAAACAAGCTTTATCTACTATAAACATGTTTGTACTTCTTTAGTGTTTCTTCATTTTTCTTACTTTTTTTTTCTTATTTTACTTTCAAAACAAAGCATTTGTAGATGATCTCAAGGTTAAGCCCATGCTGTCAGCTCTTTGTGACACTAGTAACCTAAGCCCAGCAACCCTCGGCCTCTAAAGTGAAACCCTAGTCTCTTGAACAGACTCCTGTCAGGTAAACACCACTTATTTAAAGTACAGTAGTCGGGGCATACTGGCTTCTTTTTATCCCTTCAACTTTCTGTCCACCCCCAAAACCCCCAACCCCACCCCTACCCAAAAAGAAGAAAAAAAGAGAAATGATTAAATGAAAATTTAAAAATCTCTTATGATTGATTTTAAGAATAGAATATATGAATGATTAACATTACCCAAAGAAACTGCCAAGGAACACTCCTAACCCTATGTTGAAGATACTGTAANTCTCTGCCTATTTATGCCTATTCTTTTCTATTTTAATGGGTTTGGGCTCTCTTTCAATATTTTATTTTCACATCGATACCCACATCATAGCATCTAGTTTAACAAGGTGGAATTTTATCGCTTTAATTGAACTGTTTATTCTACAGTGGTTCTGACTTATCTGATCTCAGCTAGGTCCAGTTCACACACAGTTTTAGAAAATTTTGAAAACAGCCAGTTGGATCACAACCTGGTAACTTATACAAACTTTTTATGCCCTAAATTTCAACCTGAATGTACATGTACTAAGACCATGTGTGAAAAGCAAATCCTGATCAATAATGGCCCAGACCCGCAGATCCAGAGACTTTACTTCATATTAACTTCATAAATCTGAAGCGAATTAAGACTAGATCACAGAAAATGATGTGTAAATACTCTCATACTTGTGTCACTGTTGTCTGGGTGTAAACCAAAGTAGATTCATGTGTGTGTTTGGGTGATAACTAGGTATTTAAAGATAACCTTCAGGTCAGTTCTTGTCAAAGATTTGGATGTCTTGGATGGTGGGCCTTGTAGCATTAGTGAGCAGCTAAAACATTCTTTTCATCATTCTTCAAAATTAGAATAAATTCATAATCCAATTATCATTCAGTGTACTTAAACCACTGCAATTTTGGTCTTCACTTTTAAAAAATGAACTGTTGGTAAAAAGCATACTATCTTTCCTTTATATGAGGCAGAAGCATTATGTCACTGAATTTTTAGCCTGAGTCAAAAAATGGTCTGAAATTCAAGACAACTTTGGGACTGAAGTGCTCCTGCGAAACTGGCCCCTGGACCAATCTTGCACCTTGATGACCTCGAGGTCACACACCTGACTGGTCAGCGCACCTTATCCATGAAAAATCTGGTTTACATGTGGTCTTTGTGAGATTTATCAGTGTACACACAAGATAACTTGTGGCTGATCATCAGGTAGTATTAAACAGGTACAGGTAAACAGTTTTATAACATTCGAGTGGGAGACCCCCCCTACCCTCTTTATTTGTTCCAACTTGAGAAATACTCCATTGATTGGGTTTTGATCCACTTTTAGAACTTTTCCTTTTGATTAAACCTGAAGATTACTTCACCTTTGTCAGTTTCTAAAACCATGTATCCCAACCCAATTTCCTAGACAATCTTTTTGTCTGATCTGGACATAGTCTGATGTCATCAGGTAAGTTCCATTATATTTAATGTGTTTACATGTTTTCAAATCAGACATTTGTAAACAAGCTTTATCCACTATAAACATGTTTGTACTTCTTTAGTGTTTCTTCATTTTTCTTACTTTTTTTCTTATTTTACTTTCAAAACAAAGCATTTGTAGATGATCTCAAGGTTAAGCCCCATGCTGTCAGCTCTTTGTGACACTAGTAACCTAAGCCCGGCAACCCTCAGCCTCTAAAGTGAAACCCTAGTCTCTTGAACAGACTCCTGTCAGGTAAACACCACTTATTTAAAGTAGTTGGGGCATACTGGCTACTTTTTATCCCTTCAACTTTCTGTCCACCCCCACAACCCCCAACCCTTACCCCTACCCAAAAAGAGAAAAAAAGAGAAATAATTAAATGAAAATGTAGAATAGAATATATGAATGATTAACATTACCCAAAGAAACTGCCAAGGAACACTCCTAACCCTATGTTGAAGATACTGTAATCTTATACCTTACAAGAGGATTTCAGGGTTGGACGTAAAAAAAGAACTGGTAACCAGACACCACCTAATTTCCTTTCAATAACACTGATAGTAGCAGACAGTGTTTTGTAGTTCACAGCAGAGGTGAGATACAACCAAACTTTTCAGGAAGCTCACAGGTGTAGATGTGTCAGAGTGCATTGAAGCCTGTCAGAGCCCTTGTTCTGGAAAGTAAACCCCTGTGTAAAACTTTAACACATAGAAACCATGGTGTGCTTATGACATGCATTTGTGTAGGTGTCCTGATCATATTCGTACACCATATGGGTTGTTTATTGTGAAATAAAACTACACCATTTGTTATAGATAAGGAATTTTCTTTTGGATATTTGCTATTTACTATACATACTGTAGTGTAAACACTGATGGGTCCAGGACTTTGCTACAGAGGTGGAAGGGGGGGGGGGGAGGATAACAAATGTTTGTCTTGCTTTGCTGTAAATCTGCAAATATTGAATAATTGGAAACAGGGAAAATCCACTTTAATATGCAAGACACAGTGTCGGGGAGAAAAAATTGATGGGCAATAAGGGTAAGAGGAAACCGCCATAGCAGAGGGGGTGGGGCATGTGATAAATTGTGTCAACCCCCTGGAGCTGTCTCTGATTGAAGACCAAACTGTAGAGAGCCTTGCCATAGGAGTGTACTATTTTGGTGCAGCAAGGTCTCCCTAACTACCCACATTCTTTGTTAGACATAAATTGAATTTCATGAACATGAACAGCTTCCAAATTCTTTAAACATTAGAAATTGTACCGTCCTATTTTTTATAAGCATTCCTTATTTAATGAAGCCTTTCATTGAGAACGATCAGTCACCACACGAAAACCACATATAAATGTGGTGAGCACATGGCCACAAGATGATACATTGGACACAGTGTACTGTATCCTAGGACTTCACACAGGGATATACTGAGAACACAGCTACTGTGTGTGAAGGAAATTTTAATGGACACCAAAACAGATATATTTCATTACTTGCGTATACCCCCTCCCCCATCATCAACCAACATCAACCCTAACATGCAAGTGTGCACACACACACACACACACACACACACACACACAGAGAGAGAGAGAGACATTTTTTTGCATAAGTTTATCACCATATCACATTATAACTAAAACTGTTCAGATTCAATATTTACACCACCTAATAATTACTTAGCACAAAGAGCAATGGTTTTGTCATCATGTCATACATTTTGGTGCCATCTCCTCAGAAATGATTAGCAATCTTATTATGCGAATCTTAAGAAGTTATCAAGCTCTCAGGCTTGCCCAGAAGACAATCGCCCAAGTGTTATGTTCTGAATGGGAGTAAAAGCTGATTACAAATTAAAAAAAAAAAACACTGACAGTGGCTAACCACAGCATGGTGGGTTCACTCTTGTACCAGATTTCTGATGTAACTTGACAGCACTAAACATGCAATGCTATGTTGTCTTGACAACAGTGGTTTAAGTGACTAAACAATTCTGTTCAAGTACAAACATTCATGTCTCCATTTCAACTTTGAAGTGTATAAGCAAAAAACATTAAGATTCCATCCGTACACAAAAATAATTCTGCTTATAATTCAAGAGTTCACATAAATATTTTTTGAAGAGAAGAATAGGTCTGTGATATTTCAAGTAATTAAGTCTTTAAAAATCTAAATATTTTAGTGAAGGTAAATTTTCAGAAACAAACTGTGTATGCTAAACTTATATTTAAACTTTGCAAATATTTGTGACTGGTGCAAAAAGGAATTGTTTTTATAAATATAATGGAATATGTGAAGAGACAGCCAATCACGTGGATTTCATTCCATCATCTTCAGTCCATAGCTACAAGTGCATTATTGCCCAGCTTGTGTTTATCTAGTTTATTTACATTTTTAAGAAAATGCAAAAACAATATTATTTGTGCTCTTTTTAAAGTGGTCTGAGAGTGCAAGTGATACAGTACACCAGTTGTGCATTTATACACTTACTCTACATCACCCAGAAAGAGGAATGCAAACAAACAAAATTCCCCTTAAAATTACTTCAGATCATTTTTAACTTCCAACAGCTGAGCACAGAGTTCCATTCCTGAAACCACTATAAAGCAGCTACTATATAGGCTTAATTGTCACCAGACAAACAGATCAAACAGAGAACACCACTGTCCATTGAATTAGTTGGCTATATTACAGAGTTGACAAAATCTGGAAATGGAAAAATAGGTCAAGTCTGAAAAAGTGTTTGAAACAGTAATGGAGCTACTGAGCTAAAAGAAAAAAAACGGGGGTCACATTAAGTTATCTGGTCTTGTGGCACTGGCACAAGTTTAACTTAAGTTTTAAGTTGGAACAGATATAAATGTGCCTCAAGACCCTCAATCATGATTGTTTTTGATACCATTTCAGCTGGTCCTTGAATCCAGGTGGGCGAAGAACTGAAAGCCTCAAGTAAAAGGTGATGACAGGATACACGACCACCTGGGACTGTTTCTATTATCTCTCGCCACAATCCGAGAGCAGAAATCAATTTCAACAAAAACAGACGTTGCTGTTTGAACAGATTTGTCCAACAAAATAGATTGTCTCTCTCAGGATTATTGATTAGGTTTCTCTTGGAATGGCATGGAAATCAAGGAAACTCCGAGAGGGATGGACCCCAAGGATTTGTTTTATGTGCCACACCCTATTTGTTAGGTGCAGTTCACACTGAGCAACACTAACAGTACACTTGAACTTGCCTTACAATTTGACTTTGATTAAGGAAAATAGTTTCATTAAATATGTAAACAGTTTTAGAGATTCAGAAGTAATCCTGTCTTCATTAATTAAGGTGGTCAAAAAGGGGCTGCGCTACTGTATGGTGTGACTTAGATATGAAGCCTAAAATAAGCTCCCCTGACAAATACATAAAATGTGCCATAAGACCATTACATCCAGACCAAGAATTGACAAATTTTTTTACCCACCAAGACAAAGAAAAACCCTGGACACGATATTGTGTAACAAGTTTGAAACAGCTTAATTACTACTATGATGTCCTCGGTTTCTGGGGAATAGATTCCCAGGGAAGAACAGAGCCTGATGTGTGTCAATATTTGAAGGGTTTGATGAGTGCATTCACTCAGTGTGTGCTGTACCTGAGTATGTGACATTTACACAGGTATGGGAATGTCCAGGAGTATCCTGTTACACTTATGCGACATATGCCCTGATAGAGTTACAGAAGGTCCATTCTCCAAGAAACTAGCGTTTTTCGTAGACTGATCCAACTTCACTCTCGCTGAATGCAATCAGTTTAACAGCTTAATATGCCCCCTCTTGTTTCTAGGTACTTGTATAATTTCAAGCTTTTTTGTATTCCCACAGAGTTTGTTCAATCTGCATAGAACAACATTAGTACATTTTCATTAGGAAAGATCCCAGATCCCTAGAAACTAATCAACACTTGTCAGCATGCTGCACAAAAGGATTCTGTTGCATCTTTTTGTGATGGTGGCAAGTATGAACCAAGTCACTGCTAATGGCAAATGTGTTAAAGTAAAAAGTGGATTCGAATGTGTTTGCTCCTATGCTCACTATGGCACATTAACCCAGGACATTAACAATGTTTCAATTGAAATTCCAAAACAAAACCGTAAGGTCCGGTTCAATCTAAAGCAGCAGTCTTTTTAAATACAAGCCCCTTCTCAAGTTAAGTGTTTCACACATAAAATGGGTCCAGGTATAGTTGTAATACACCACCGTGTATAAGGCGGTTCATGTGCAAGAACTCTGACAGTTTGAAGTATATGCCAGCACTTGGTTTACACACCTTTATCACCTGACAGGTAAAGGCAAGAGATGCTGGTGTTCTCTATCACCTTCCATTACTACAGTTATGTAACAACCATTGCATGTCTCTCAATTATCGTGCTGTCAGACACATGAGGAGAAACTGAAGACATTTCTAGCAACTTTGAACAAGCTGTGACATAATAAATATTCTGTTTGTGTGACAATTGCTGTGGTTTCAGGCACCTACGAACTATGAACAGGTACTTGTGCTAACAGATTATCACATGATTTGACATCCAAGAGACTAGGTGTAGCTAATAATCCTCACTCAGACACTCTCAGTATGAAGCACTCCCCATTATTTTCATATATGGCATGCTTGTTGTTGACTGCATTACTTCGGGCAGTGAATTTTTTATTCATGAAAAACAGACAGGCTTGCTCAGTTTGCACTTTAGTCTATACAGTAATTTTTAGGAACATGTGTGATGTTATGAGAGGGTCCTGTCCACACTATACTTGTTATATAGATCGACCATGATGGCCATAGTTGCCAGTCACCTCAGATATCATGTAGCTGGCTCTTCTCAGTGGTCATTGATTGATCACAGGAGATTTGAGTGGTCAGCGTGAAAGTGATCGATGTCTGCAAATGCAAGGACTGTTATACATCCTTAGTAAATGTAAAGGGATTTAAATGTAGTATTTGCCCTGTTGATGCAAACTTAAGGAGAAGTGCTTGTTTTAGGATTAGTCTGGAATAGATAAGCATACTGTAGTAAGACACTTTACATTATTTATGTGGTTACATCTTTGTTATGTTAACTTTAATTCATCGATATAATTTAACACGCATAAATATACTGGTTAGCTGCAAATATTGGGCCTACTCTAATGTATGGCATCTTTCTTACATAATTATATCATAAGCCACTTTATAGTTGACTCCAACCTGTGCTTTCTTACTTCTCTTGGTTCTGAAATGTTAGGAGGGTAACTGAAACAGCCTTTAGCATGCACATGAAGGCATTTTAACAAACTCACCTAATGACAAGTGTGAAAAATATAAATCGTATCATTTTCTTAATGTTGTGTTTTACATGTGCTAATGATTGTAACATCTGTGTTTTACAAGTCAATCTCCATGTAAGTTTCTGGATGGTGACAGAGTACTTCCTTCCCATGATAAAACACCACAGGTGTCTGCCAGTGTCACCCTGTGTCTAAAAGATTGCTACCATCTATTATCACCTGGATGCCCCTACCATTTGCCTACCCTTTACCAAGGGCCACAGATTGATTTTTCACTACATTTTCACAGATATGTCTCTAGCTAAATGATAAAACTTTTCTACACTGTGTTAGAGAAATTTGCACAATAGTATCTGTGACCCTGGTAGAGGGTACCATTTTCTAGTATTCAATGATTGAAAGCGCTGTTTCTCTGAGTTTTGGGGAATACTGGAAACTCATCTATGTTTTCCACATGTCTCTACCACTTCTAGTATCCAGTAACTTGAAACAACAGAGACTTGCTGATAACAGAAGCCAGTTTCCAAAAATCACTGAATCTCAGGGTACCAACCAATACTGACAAGATTGATGCTGTGATGGATTCCTTTTGACACACCACCACTTAGATATACTTCCTATATTTCCTAGATCATTCTTGGTATAATCCTTCAGTGACTTTTCTGTGATTCACAAGTTCATTGTGTAAAACATTCTTAGAAACTGGAAGGTACTGGTGTTTTGACTTTTTTATTCAGATTGTGACCTGTTCTGGAATGATTGATTGATTAGTCAGTGAGTAATTGTTCAGTATTATCCAAAGATGTTTCAATTTAATCTGATAATATTGTTTGAAAATGTGCAGCTTTTCATGAAAGGAAACACAGAGAACCTGCATTTAAATCGTCTACTTTGATTAAAACCACACAGGTTGAATTCTGATTATATCTTTGTCCCCAGTGGCAGAAACTGTTGTGCAATAAGCTTCAGTTTGCAGTATTCCTTATTCACTTTCTGAAATTCTGATACAATTTTTAATTCTAAGAAGTGAGATCTGACAATTGCTGATACATTTGCTTTTCCGATCCCTCTTAAAATGTTTTGTCTAGGTATTTTTGTACAAATGCCCCCCCCCCCCAATCCCATGGGGCAAATCGCCTACCTCAATGTTATCAAGCCTAATTGACTTATCGCTCTTATATCACCTCACTACTGATACGCCAAATTTATTTTGACAGCTCGTCTACTTCTTACAGACTGGGCACACTTCAAAAATAATCATAATCACATGCCTCATTAACTCTTGGCCACTTGATGTCCAGTCGGGGCACCTGCTAAATGTCCACTGGCTATTAATAAATCTGTGTCTGGCCAGACATTACGCCACAAAGTTCAGATCAGGTCGGAAACGCGTGCACAGAGTTCAAGATATTACTGAAACACTTCAATCATAAACATTTGCCGTTTTCACCAATATCTTTAACCCAGGGTGTGTTATTGTTTATTTTGGATTTAGGCCCTACTGCTGATCATTTTGAAAACAGGTTAACGATCCTCCCCTCGACCTTTATCGCGTAAAAAATAATTATTTCTTCCCTTTTTTTGTTTCAGTGTTTTAAAGTCAAATTTTAATGGATACGAGTCTCCCTTTCTACCTCTATTACGTTTCACAGCACGACACGTGTTTTAATAAAGTAAAAAGTGTCAACTTTATCAGTTCCCTCGTTCAGAAAAGAAACGGAGATTTTTATAATCACATTTGTCTTCATATATCCTCTGCCATGTTATCGCACCTATTTAAACCCAAGATGGTGAATAGAAACATTTCTGTCGACGTAGTCTCGCTGACAACGATGAAATTTTCATAAGTTTGCTATTTACAAACAGTTTGGCTTAATGACACTCCTAAAGACGGGATAGAATGACCTAGATTAACTGTGAATAGACTCTTTACAAAAATTACACATACAGTGGTATTTAAATGACATGAGACACGTTCATATTTTTGTCGGCCCCCAATATTTTCTGCATGAAAGGTATCAGGACGATGCACG
Source organism: Lingula anatina (assembly GCF_001039355.2). The sequence continues at coordinate 12,069 of NW_019775837.1, forward strand.
ATTATTCTAACATTAGATGTTGAGTACTACTTGACCCTCAAGTGAGAAATTGACAATATTAACATAAATTTCATTCCAACTTTCTTTCAAGTCCTTACACAAAAGGACTGTTGAGAGTTTGTGGCATTTATTGGGCAAGTTGATGAATTAATCTGCAAACCGCACGGATCAAAAGCATCCCAACTAACGTTTTATTTCAAAGTCGTGCCCTGTTCTTAAATTGGTTAATTTGGGTGATTTATTCTGACAGAATTGTTATCCCGTTTGTTTCGTACGTTCGTGAGAGGATTCTGGCTACAAAATGCGTAGGTATTATCTACTTCTTATTTTCGCCATCCGTTTTCTGTACCTTTCGTCAGCGATTGTTTTGTTTTTTTTCATTTTATCCTCATTATATCTAACAAATGCAGGTTTGTCTTAGCGGCAATTTCAGACCTTCATATATTTTTATTTATTTTTTAATTACATAATTTAATTGTATACATATGTCATGAAAATGAAGCTAGCGTTAACTTAAGAAATCCCCGAAGATCAACCTAGGGATTTATACGGAAGATTGTAATTCGCTTTCTCACCGTTTATCAGTCTGCGGACACGGTCATGGGTGCCACAGTATCTGTCGTAGGAGTCAGATAGATGCCGCCCGATATCATAGCGGCACAGCGAGAACACAGATCAGACATTGGTGTCGATACGGGCTATCAGAAACATTACTCATTACCAGAAATGGGACAGTTTACACTTTAGATAGAGGTTCGATGAACGTACTGTGCAGAGCGAGGGGATCAAGGATCGGAACCGTTCCCGATGAAATGATACCCAGGTGCACCCTGCGTATGAGAAGTTACTGGGACATAGTTTCCATTGTGAGCATGGTTTTGCCGTGCCCAGTGCTATTACTTATAGAGATCAGTTTCCAGGAATCTCTGAAACTCAGGATGGCCGTGTGGAAATGGCGGAAGACTTGAAGCAGAAACATTAGCCGTAGATCAGGAAAGTTTATCTTTGTAAGCCAGGGGTATGCAACTTCGACAAGGTCTCATCAGAGAATACGTACATTGTTATTGCGCTATAAATCTTTCCAATTTCCATTAGGTTATACACACTATAATTGTAGTATATAGTATTCAGTGCATTGTTATTGCGCTTATATGCAAAACGTAGTGTAGAGAGCCAACAAATATTCGTGCTCAATAATGATATTGATAATAACAATAATAAAAAGCATTATTATTATTATTATTATTATTATAAACGACAAAGGACAATCGAAAAAATACTTGGATTACATGTTTAGATTCAATATATAGGTCTATTATTAAGTCACCATTATGACTTTGTATTATATTTGGTTACCAATGTGAAACCCTCAAACACACGTAAACGGTGGATGTTGTATAATCTATAGAATTATGGAACAGAAATTAATCAAGGTAGCCATTACGACCCCCTTCTCAAGGGACGAACGCTGCGACTTCCGAAAAACTAGGAACTTCAAAGGTATCATGGAATTAATTCATGAGTGTAAACCGAAGAGTCGGACGTGCGTTCCTGTTCATTCTGCATGTTTTCACTCGTGTAATACAATGGAGGATGATTACGGCAGGCAAATTATGAGGATAAAATCTGTTGAATGTGCTTCGCGAATCGTTCGAGTTATCTATAGAAAGACCGGGTTGCGAAGTTTTTTTGTGCCCTGGATTTCTGATTAAGTCTATCATTGCACGTGTTTATAATGTTGATTCCCATGGGTCGTTATTCTCAATCAGAGAGAAAGAACTTTGTTGCTCAGAAATATTCAACGAATGTACTCATGCAACTTCCTAAAAATATGTCATAAAACTTACATGGTTATCGCGTTAGTCATTTCATTCTAAACATTATTTTTGTGAAAAGCAGACGATGAACCCGTTAATGCAAAAGAATAAAATATATTGCCATTCTGTGTTCAACTCTAAAAACCTGAAAATGCACAAACGGGTCGGCATTACCCATTCCACGCACGTTTTGTTGTCTTTGTCATGACTTGCTGAAGCTTTACGTGCATTAGAACGTCGCCTGGTGTAGTTAATGGCGAAAAAAGTAAAGGTTACTCGGGCTAATAGCTGTGTCAGTCATTACAGAAGGAAGGCACATTAGGGTCTTTTCAACAGATCTCGACCTCGGTGCCACCTCATTGTCGAAGCCCTCTATCAGTTGGTGCGCTGCTGGCTGCCACATCATTTTCATATATAAATTTTTAAAGATGGGGGATTAATTCCTTCCATTTACGGTGGTAAATGCGTTGTGTGTCGCAGCATTATTTTCCGAGACAGGCCGAGCGTTTTCTGGCAGGTTTGAAAGTCAACCAACTGGAAGGGGTAATAAGGGTTAAAGGCTGCCATATGTATATCTTTCATGACTCATGTTCGTGTAGTTTGAAACATTTACTGTAAAAAGACACAATGCGGGTTCTAACCTTAGTCGCGACCCTTGTGCATCATCGTTGTGCACCATAAAATGCTGAAAATCACAGAATGGATGTAATTGTTCCGGTAACTTGTAAAACAAGGATTCACGCCAGTAGTTTTTTTTTTTTTTTTTTTACTCAACTTTAAGGTCCGTTTACGACTGTCAAGTTGAAGTATTCACGAAGTGCACCAGCGACTGTACTAATATGCTCTTCAGAAGACGAACTTAATCAAACTCCCCCCCCCCTCCCGCATCCTGAGGCGAGAGGATGGTTTTAAGCCTTCCACCCTGCTGGCCACGACAGAACATGCGGTTTCCTTTTTTTTAAGCATTGATATTTAGGAGCGCCCAAGTTGTCATTTATTCTTCTCCCTAGTCGTGGGTAGCAGAGTCTTTTTTATCAAGGTTATTAACAGCTTTTTATCAAGGTAATAAACAGACAGGAGTGCACTGAGCACATGGACTGTACTCAAGTAAAATTTCCACCCCTTTATATCTAATCCATTATTCATTGTCATTCAGTTCACCTTCGTTGATTGACAAAACTGCCTTTACACACAGTCGAACGTCAGCGTCAAATTTCTTGTCGTTTCTGGCCGTCCACCCCGAGGTTCAGCGTCATTTCGATGACTCTTCACTTTTTAAGTCTCGCAGGTGCAAGCTGGTATAGAGAGGGGAGAGCTGCAAAACGACATTGTTCGATTGCCGACCCGTGCCCAATAAATATGCCTGGAAATTCAGGGTGTACCTGTCACTCACTACTTACGCATACTGGATGCTTCACGGGGATGGTTCCTGCCACCAAGGCAGGGTTATCACGGGTTATCTTCCGTACTTGAATTAGATTATTTAGAGACAGATAAGAAAACATTGGTCGGCTTTCTAAAGATACATAACACCGACTGTCTGTGGATAAATTCGAGCACTTGCTGTAATAATGTTACGGAGGAGTGACACGGCCACCGGGAGATGGGAAAGACTTCAGTTTCTTTTTCCTCTATCCTTTTTGTGATTGTTAAATGCAAGAGACGTACACACACGCACGACGACATGCCGAATTTGTGCTTTTTTCTCCTTGGTATATCAATAACAGTCCTTTCAGGAAGGTCACTAGACAACCATCACAAAGACTTAAAGCATTTAAAACACGATGGTAACGGAAGAACTAAATAGACCAAAAGAAATCGTTAGGCAACGCAGCAAAGTGCTACCAAAAATCTCTAAATTGTTGAAACAAATACTCATATTTATTTTACCAATTTAAAGATAATTTAAAGTGCAGCGATATCTAAGAATATGATCTTTACTCTGTTTGTTTTTCATTTTGGTCGATTCTAGAAGCGTTTCTCAATCTTTTTTCAATGCCTTTCGCATTTGTCTTGAACAAATATTATAAAACACTCCACCAGGATTAGCGATAAGGTTCTTTTTTTAAATGTCCGGGGGTTCTTGGATTAGAGTACTGTAAAACAACCTTACTTACGACGGGCCTCCCAAGTAACAAGATGTGACGTAACGCACCATGACGTCACAACACTAAACAGCCTCGGTGTCGAGCAGTACAAGTTTTGGTCCTTGAAGATAATTATCCTCCGTAAAGACTCGATAACGTGACAGGTTTGAGGTGCTGAAAACACTTAAAAAACACCCCGCTGATGAGAAGCTTTGAAGACCTAGACGTTATTTTATTGGTGGTATAAGCTGATAGCGCGTAGTTATTGAGCTGAGGGCGTTCAGAGAGTTCACAATTAAGTTTGGCTACGGTGGAAAAAGACGGTTTATTGTCTTCGTTGGAATTCAGTTCCGTAGTTAAAGACATGTTTAGTTATAGAAAACTTAAAAGGTTTAAAGCTTACAAAACGTGCGCCCGCATCAATCGCCTAATCATTGGGGGTGAACAGAAGGAAAGAGTATCATGAAATACGAAATAGCATCATGAAGGACCCACGTATAATTGAATTCCTATAATAATAGAACCCCCGCTGCTGTATTAAGAGCACGTTGAAAAATCATTAAGGGCGATTCAATTCTCATTAAACTTGATTTGAGATCTTCAACAACGACCACATAGAATGCGAGTCACCTAGTCTGTTACAGAAGACAGTGTGATTTATGAGTAGCTCTCAAACACTTCAAACTTGACAGTCTCTTTGCAGGTAGAAGAAAAACTGAAAAGGGGGATTAAGATAATTGTTGAAATTTTGTGATAATCTGGCTTAGATGTCGGGTTTAAGCAGAAGAGAGGCTTGTTGAAAACGCTGTCAAACGATATGATTTCTGCCAAGGCACTTCTTATATTGCCCACTTGTCACTCGAGTTAGGACGGCCTATCTCGGGGTTTGTCAAGTCGCTACGATCCACCCCTCCCTTTTCTAGTTGGAAAACCTTCAACCTGCCCGACGGGTTCCCTGCGGCAATGTCAAAACTGTATTCCATCAGCTTTTTCAGCAAATAACTGATTTATTAGTAAATCAACCCATGTCTTAGTTTATTAGTTTTACCTGTAAGTTTTTGACTATCTGCAAGCAGGGCATATTCAGTGACAAGAACAATTTTGCTTTTTATATTGGACTACTAGTGGGCGTGACGCTGACAAATTTGATATAGGCCTATCTTCCTCCTGCTACTGTCTGTGTCATTTATCACGTCCTTGAAATGAACATAAATCTCAACTTCCATCGATTTTTTTTTTCTATCTCCTTCGTTTGACTTTCCCACCGCGTCAGGTGTTTCACCCCGAACATGAGCCCTCCGCTAAATCCAACCAAACGCCATGTTTTATTTGTACCCTGTCCACTCTGGGGCCTCTCCATCACGAGCGATTTGAAACCTATCACTAGTTTGTCCACAAAAGTCAGCCACAGCCAGCCATTCAAACACCTGTGATTTTACGAACAATACCTCAATGGAGTTGACAGATTTTTCTCAGTCCACAAAGGCAAAGTAAGTCCAAATACGCCAAGGGTTTGAATATCAAAGCCAGAACCTTTTTGATTGTGATTGAAAAGCACGGCAAGCAACAATACATCAATGTTTTGTTTCGGCGTATTTATTCGCGCTTTTTGGTGACCCCTATTTTGCGTGGAACAAAGTCGGACAAAGTATACCGAGTTGACCTCGCTAAAAGAGAGCGATGCCACTTATTTACACGGCTTAATCAAATGGGCAAAAATATTGTTATCAAAATTCGATTGGTCTGGCAATACAACTTACTAAGTTAAAGTAACACCTATCGATTAAGAAGAAATCGCTGCATGTCAATAAAACTCATGCATCTGGAAGAACCTGTAAAAAAGCTCAGTTTTCAATATTTGCCCGCATTTGAACTGTTTCTTCCTTTAAGTTTGGAGGCTTAGTTGGTTAAGTCGAGCAAGCACAGAATTAATGGGAAAGTCGCTTGTCGCAGCCAAGTCAGGCTAAGTATGTGACGCAACCTCCGGCTAGCTTCTTAGTGGCCTGATTTCACCCTAATCAAGTATAAAATGACCACGAATAGAAAAACAGCTGTAGGTTTTAGCTGGAGGCCACGATTCACTGCACTCAGTAGTTACCTTTATCGACGGAATGAGCGACTTAACAAAAACTGCTTACTTAGACCTGATATACCAAGCAAATTGGACGTAGTTTGAAACTTCAATAAACGACAAAGTAATCGTTCTCACAGCTGAACGGGTCTTTTTTTTTACTTCGAAGAATCAGTTCCACTGTTATACATCAGTTTCTTATAAATTTTGAAGATATGTTCCTATATATGCAATTAGTTGTTACGCCATCCTTAATCATAAAACGTATTTTCCTTTCTCTGGAGATGCACGTCTAGACGTCTAAACAGGTGTGTGTGTGTGCACGCACGCGAGTGTGTGTGTTTTACGTGCAGAAATATGGATTTTACTTCTGCTGTTGTTTCTTTCTTTCTTTCCTTTTTTCCGTTGACAAAATTGGTCTTGAGACTTGAGCCGGGTCGGGGAGCGTGGCCAAGCATCGCGTTGAGGGCACGTGTCACGCGCACTTCAAAGCCAGTGTATCGGACTTGACGCGCCTCATGCATCGATTTCATTTAAACTGCCTTTTTCATTTTATAACTTCACATTCGGTCCGTCGTCACCATGAGCTCCTATGTACACCTACGTCAATATCTTATAATACAATGCGCGCTAACTTTTTATTAAGTTTCCACTCCAAATTTAAGTGTTCTTATCATCATGGTTTATTGTCAGCGATGATGCGTCGATATAAATTCGAACGAGGTCATTATTTTGGGGGCCTTATCATTATCTCATTCCGATTACGATTACGGTAAAAGTGAATCACCAATGGGCTTACTGTGAGGCATATTTCATCACTACAATCAAATGCTAATGATGTAATTTAGAAGGTAAAGATCAAAATGGCAAACGAGGAAAAACGCTAATGTTAAGGGCGGGCTACTTCGGATTAAGTTATTGCTACATTGATTATTACAGGGGGGATTAGTGTTATACGCCCCATTTCGTAATCTTGACGTTTACGTAACTGATGTTTAGGTAAAATTATCAATGTGCTCGGTCCATCGGACCCAGGAACAAACACAATGAACGAGACCCTAATTTGTCCTCGTTTAAGTATAATTTTCCTTCATTAATAAATCACCAATCCATCTTTTCTCCAACTTAATTTTTTCTTTTCTTGACTGGAATCGCGATGAAGGAAACCACGTCATATATGAGACAAGTCTGCTGCTCCCAATTCACATGAGTTAAAAGGAATATAGAGCCTATATACTCGGCTTACCTCAGGAGCACAGACTTTTATCATGAAACGTACTACTCACACTCGAGAACGTACGTGTACCACAGAAATCACCAACGTTCTCTTTGAAGATTGACACCTCTTGCCCTGCGGCAGAGAAGCGTACTTTGCTTTTCAATCACCATAATTAATTCCCCGGAGCCATTTTTATTTAAAAAAAAACATAAACGTCATGTTTTTTCATTCTAGTGACAGCTTTTACGCGTGTCAACGTAGGCCCTAACGGGTGTTATTATTTTAAATTATGTGTAACAATACCCGCTCATTCTGTGTTGGTTCTCACCATGGAACGAACATGGTCTTGTTCAAGGGTATTCGGCACATCAGCACGGAACACATTGTGTGCTATACAACCTTCTAATGGTAATATATAGCAACAGACGTACTGAATTAAAATATTACACAGTCCGATTTGTCCCTAGTTACAAGCTGTACTTATTTCATTTTGCACCATTCATAAAATACTTTGGCCTTGAATATTTTTCATTTCCTCCGCTTCTGAGCCAACTTGTCATTAACTTTCTGTAATCTGGCTTTCTTGCACTTAGAAGTCACCGAGTTCTCTTTTAACTAACATGACCTTATTAGCTTTTTGTTGGCGGGCTTTGTAATATTGGAAAAGTCACTGACTCTTAGTTCAGCCAATCGACCTGAACGGACCACATGGTTCATTTGAAATGTGGGGGAGGGCCCCCTAGCACAAAGAAAGTAACAATAGGTTATTACCGAGCTGTGACAGATCGAAACAGGGGGTAATGGAGAAATGTTTCAATGCCGCGTGGAAGTTCTTATTTAGATAAGTACACCTAACAGCATGTTATAAGTACGCGAGTGTTCTGGATGCAAGCCTAGGTAATGATAGAGCTCTGAATTCAACCCTAAAACGAAGCTGACAGATTGCCCTCAAAGTCATTCCAACTGTAAAAGGTGCAAAGGGGTCTACCTATTCGATGAAATGTTCCATTAAATACATGTACGTGCACTGAGAAGCGAAATCTTGAAGCACAACGTAATCAGGACCTTTCTTACCATTAACATTTACTTAAAAATCAGAGATGCTAAGCTTTGTTCAGAGAGAGAGACAACGTCGAGCCATACATCTTTAAGCTACATCTTACATAAAGAGTATCGATCTATGATCGATCGATTTCCTGCAGGACTTGATGTTAAGTCCCATAAAGTTGACATATCGTGAGGGCGTATGTTTGCTCTCTTGAAGCATTATTGGCGACTACGCTGCAAGGCCGCTGTGTTCTGTTGGCCATTGTAGAGTTACATGGCCTTGCACCTTTGCTTTTCACCGAAGTTGAAATATTAAAATATCTCGAAAATTTTGCTGAAATCTAATCTAAAGGGGGCGATAAAGTGAGCTGCATTTTAATGAAATAGCCTCCCCCTCTCTGCTCTTCTCTTCTTCAACACAGATCTACCTTAATATTGTGCTCATTGACAAAATAAATAGAAGAAAAGGAAATAAAAACGCACTTTTGTCTATTTTTATACTACATAAAACCCATGTGAAGCCGTGGATAGGGACTACGCGTCGGTATTACTGGGTATGGACCTGTAGAAGAGGCGATGTTGAAAGTCGACCAACAGAACATAAGTCTTCAGTGGGTTATGTCTGCCCCAACCCCTCCTCCATCCTCTTGTTCAGACTCAGGGATAGGATCTGCTCAGTTCGGCCTGACCTGAGCACTCCTGTTTCATATTTACACGGAGATAACTCACGTTCACCAAAACATCGTAAATTCACCACAGTTGTAAAAATGTCACCCGGTAATATGCCAGTTAGTTGATTATCATCCCTAATGCGAAATTATCATATAGAAAGCCTTTTTATACTCTACTCTCAGAGAAAGGGTTTAATATACAGCGTCTGTGTTACCTGTATAAGCGTCTGTAATTTACCTGTGTTGTGTTACGCAATGAGGAGCAGATGATGATACGAATGAGCGAACCTTGAAAATTACCAGAGATAATTTACTCCAGGTTTATCATATATTGGCCCGCCTTTTTTCTTCGTTCAGGTGAGCGGGAAGCGAGGGGATGTGAAGAACACTTCGTTAAGTGGATTGCACGTTGAAAACTACTTGAGGCACCCTGAGTGTCATGCTGATGATATGGGTTAGTTCCCGGTAAACTCTCAAACACAGGGTGAGTGTACTGGATCCGGGTTTAGAACACGCCAGACATGATGGGCATTGATCTACGTTTTTCTCGGATTATTGCATAATATTAAAGTTTCTGCAAAACCTGAAACACTTACAACCAAATATTTCAGATGAAAAAAAATTGGTGTGACGTCTTTAGAGCAATAAATTAGTATTACGCTAAATTTCAAAGAAAACCCCCGTAGACCGTTCCATGCATACTTTACGCATCCCTGGTTTGTTAAAATCAGGACTCAGCATCCGTACATACTTTTAATTGGCTTCTATGTTTAACTTGCACTTTTTGCAGTAACCGAGTTCTCGCGGTTTCAGTGGCAACGTCGGGGAACATATAGACGCTCCTCCCATGCGTGAAACGCCACAGCGCGTTTTGAGTTAACCGTGTACAAAGTCACTGAAAGGCCGCGAACAAAGTGTCCCATAAATATACTACGTAAAATATGAGCATTTTGAGAGTAGTACTTAACCTTGCTAGGGATCATTTATTTTATTGACTAGGTGGCACTCGTATTTCGCTTTTCATGTCGGGTGTTTTATTATACGATCCCAGACTCGAGTTCTTTTATAAGTTTTATCAAAAGCAAATACAACGCATTCCTGATCACCAACCGTAAGTATGGCTTCGAGAGGCCGACAGAATAAATAAAAAATGGTTTCTTTATGTAAAAGAAGTGTTGCCGTCTGCATGATGCAGAGGGTTCAGCATAAACAAACACTATTAACGTGTTTTTGAAACATGTGGCACAAGGCTATGCGTTTGCGTGTTTTTATATATATGAGAGAGAGAGAGAGAGAGAGAGAGAGAGAGGCTGTCTACATTAAAAAAAAACATATAATCACGTAAGAAATGTCCTTTTTAAGTCAGTAACAGAAAACATTTCCCGTGCTTTTGCGTGTTTTTATATGAGAGAGAGAGAGAGAGAGAGAGAGAGAGTGTCTACATAAAAACCATATAATCACGTAAGAAATGTCCTTTTTAAGTCTCAGTAACAGAAAACATTCCCCGCACCCTCTAAGCGTGTTTAGAACGTTCCTAACACGGCGCCACAAGGGCATTAGTAATAGCATCATATACATCGTAATGCATCTCAAATTTGTTGATTCCTTTATATACCAATGTTTTCACTGTTATCCTAACACTGTAAGCAAGGCAAAGGTGGAAGAGGATTACCATTGCACCGGGATTAACCGTGACCCAATACCTGAACAGGTGGTCAAGCCAGCGTCTGTGTCCAGCAGTCTTATCAGACAACCATTATAGTTCACTGGTGGTCAATTACAATGTGTATCTTGATATCAAAAGCGAAGGCAAACCTTAAGATAATGGATCGTTCATTTACACCTACTGCTTAGAATGCAATAACGTAATAATAACGTGAACTGATGACATAAGGGCGAACCGGGAAGGGGGGCTGGGGGGGGCTGGGGCGTTTTTATTCTGTTTTATTCAATGTGAAATCTCAGAACAACTTTATGAATATTTGTCAACCAATGGTTGGAATCTGTATCATTTGACCTCTGGTTTAAAAGCCATGACCACCGCTTATGGTCAGTGTTGATTTCAACCGATATCCACCCTGCACCCTAAAGTTCGGACCACACTAAAACGAAATAATATTTACTCTCTGATACAATGCAGCAATAGACCGTAGATTGTAACACGATGCAGTAAGGGTGTGATTCCCAAGGTGTCTCCTCTCCAAATTTCCCATTACATACGTAGCTACTGATGTGAGAAATATACAGTACTCATTCTTGGCCAAAATGCAGTGAGTTTCAGTCAAGACCATAGGTGGTACTACGAGGAAGGGCATATTCTGATAGATTACTATTATTCCAGACAGACCCGAGGTCGATTTAAAGAAAAGTATCACGCTGTTTTGGCACCTGCGGAGTGTGTGTGTTGTTCTATGCGGCGCATCTCGACCGGCTCTCAGACTAAGTGTGGTCATTTATCATATACTTTAAAACACCTGAGCTCTGCGTCCGTGAGTCTGACTGTTGTATCGTGATACTCCATTACTTATAGCTACCTACTGCATATTGTGTAAATAAGTACCTGGGCCGTCACTATATTATACAATGACATCTGTCCATCGTGTTGAGAAAGTGGAAAGTGCGGGTCAGGTAACTAATTATCAAGCTCCCGAGGACTATACTAGAACATCGTGATATACACCAATTTGAAAGTGGGCTAATACACGAAAGCTGACAATATAACGTGTGTTCTACAGGCTTACTTAATCTGTGGTTAGTCAGCGAATTTTTGTAACATATTCAACTTTCTCCTCCACCTAAAAAACACCGGTCCTGCCAAGACCGCGTCGTGATTGAACCCATTTTTCACTCGACTTGATATACATCATAATAGCTTGTCAGGACAGTGGGCTTCACCATGTCTTGTATGTAGTCCGCTAACCTCTACAAATTTGGAATTTAACAAAGTAATCATCATGAGCTTGGCTGTCTCGTGAAATTATACTTTTAATGCGTCCCCAGTCGGCGTCATCTGCTTTAAGTTGTCTCACCTGCTCGTACTATGTCAGGTACTCTACGAAGCATAAGGTGAGAGCCCCGCAGGCTTTAACTGTTAAGTCCCCTTGTTGTGGCTTAACACTGGTTCGTAGTACTATATATCACGACCTCTCTATCTCTTAGGTCTCACACGGGTAAACGTACATGTTCAACGCTGTCAAGCAATTCACAGGGTTATACGTATGCATGTAAACAGCAAACATTACCGCTCGCTGCATAAGGCAAAGTGACTTACCCTTTGTTAACTCCACTAAACAGCACAGGGTTATGACACCTAGAACTCCCTCGAGTATTCCACTGGGTTTCATCGCTCTTTAGGACGCGTAATTCCACGTTAAATCCTTCCTTGTCTCTCCATGATATGTACGACCCCGACTCCCGTCCGTGATTAACTGAGATCCATGTTAAGAGCGGCGTTAAGTGTCTTCGCGTCGCAGAGCCGTCTTCACGCGGGCAGCCATGTTGACTGACTGACTGCTTGGCGTGTTAGCGTGTGTGTGACAGATCTCAAAGATTATTTAGTCAAGCGTAGGTCCATTGACTGACTGTGTCGCTAGCGCATGCGGCCGACAGGGCTTCTCTATTATCGTTTGAGTGCGTAAACAGTTCTTTATGGGGTGTTGACTTAAAGAGAAAGACAGCGTGCTTTTCTGGCTGGGAAGTGCGGAAACTTTTGTTAGATTTTTAAGAAACTGTTGTTGATAATTGGTCGGATGTTGCATTTTAAAGTACGCGTTGTGAGCTCGCGGCACGTTGTGGGGTCCGCAGGAGTTTGGATCCAATATCTAGTATCCGATACCTAGCTTTCACTCATTATTACTTGTGAGAGTCATTATAAAAAAGACAGGGGATTCATGGGTAGATTTTTAAAAAGTTCACCTTGGAGTTTTTTTTGTTATTTTCCACCATGGACAAAATTTATCTCGCATAAATTTAACGGATATTTTGATGCCACTCTAGAATTTAACTTAAAGAATATAATTGTATGTAACATGTATGAATAGTTTTCAAATGTCCTCAGCTAAATTTTCATAAATGACTGAAAAGGATTGGAAAAGGGAAAATAAAATGGTTTAGCGAGAAAGAGGTTGGTATGACCAAACGCAACTATAACTCGATTAATACAATTAAAGGATGTCTTTTCGGTAATGTTATTACGCTGTATTCTCACGTTCATGGACAATAATTCAATAATTTGTAAGAACGTAAGAAAAAACTGCACACGATTAAAAAAAACCATTTAACTTAGTTGAAAGCGCTGTATCAGTCATACCGCTTGAAAGGGATTGTGTCAGATAAGCAGCTTGCATCACAATCGCAATTTGAAAATTGCGAAGACTCCGAAGGAGACTGTGCAAGCTACATAGGATTTGATTGTGTTACATTTAGGTGCGGATCCGGGGTTTTGCTGAGGGGAGGGGGTACAACGAAAACAATTATGTAAATAAAAATGTAGTATTTTATGAGGAGCTCAGGGATGTAAAATTTCTTGGCCTTTTTCTCAGTTTTGCTTGTTCTTATCCCTTAAGAAAAAAAATTATAGGATCCTATACGATCCTATAGGAATTGACAAAATTTCCTATAGAATCTAGTTTACATTTTCATGTCGTTCTCGTTACCTTTTTTCTAATACAATAAACATGTTAGCTTGATAAAAGTGTAACAAGAGACTTGCTTGTTTGTTATGGTCACCAACGTGGAGGTTTATCGGTTTGTATGGATTAATGAATACCTTGAATTGTCCTGCAGTGGTTTCCAAACACTGTATGTCTAAAAGAGGTGTATAAGTCAAGTTGATGCAACTCCAATAGACTCAACAGACGATGCATTCGAGCTGTTTAAAACCAGAAATACCTTAATATTATTTTTCAGTTTTGCCACTAAGTAGATCTTAGACCCATTTTATGGAAAATGATACAGTTCTAAGCATTTTTCGTTTCACTAGGGTACCTGCCTTTGAAACCATTAACGTTTTTTTTTCATTATTGCATCTCTTCCATTATTTTTTAAATTTCTCAACTGTGACAGTGTTTAGCAGGTAATACCATTGTGTTTTTTNAAGTACGCGTTGTGAGCTCGGGGCACGTTGTGGGGTCCGCAGGAGTTTGGATCCAATGTCCAGTATCCGATATCTAGCTTTCACTCATTATTACTTGTTAGAGTCATAATCAAAAAGACAGGGGATTCTTGGGTAGATTTTTAAAAAGTTCACCTTGGAGTTTTTTTTTTTTTTTTGTTATTTTCCACCATAGACAAAATTTATCTCGCATAGATTTAACGGTTATTTTGATGCCACTCCCGGATGTCATAAATATATAAAGAATATAATTTTATGTAACATGTATGAATAGTTTTCACATATCCTCAGCTTAATTTTCATAAATGGCTGAAAAGGATTGGCAAAGGGAAAATAAAATGGTATACCGAGAAAGAGGTAGGTGTGACCAAACTAAACCATAACTCGATTAATACAATTAAAGGATGTCTTTTTGGTAATGTTAAAACGCTGTATTCTCAGCCTTATGGACAATAATTTGTAAAAAGGCAAGAAAAAAACTGCACACGATTAAAAAACCCATTTAACTTGATTGAAAGCGCAGTATTAGTCATACCGCTTGAAAGGGATTGTGTCAGATAAGCAGTTTGCATCACAATCGCAATTTTAAAATTGCGAAGACTCCGAAGGAGACTGTGCAAGCTACATAGGATTTGATTGTGTTTCATTTAGGTGCGGATCCGGGGTTTTGCTGAGGGGAGGGAGTACAACGAAAACAATTATGTAAATAAAAAGTATTATATGAGGGGCTTAGGGATGTAAAATTTCTTGGCTTTTTCTCATTTTTGCTTGTTCTTGTTCGAAAAAAATTTTATAGGATCGATCCTATATACGGCCCAATTTCCAATGGAAACCAATAGGATACTATAAGAATTTTCGCAATTTTTTTTTGAGGGGGGGGGGGGGGGGGGTTTTGGGGCTTTTGCAGTTTTGGGAGAGAATGTGTGACCAACTCATGACAATGAGCTTTTATCATTCTTCCATCATATTTAACTTCTACCACTGACATTTATAAATGTAGAGGAATACGGGGATTTGCAATGGCTACCCATCGACGACATCTAGTTTAAATTTTCACGGCGTTCTCGTTTCCTTATTTCTAATACAATATACATGTGGGCTTGATAAAAGTGTAACAATAGACTTGCTTGTTTGTTATGGTCACCAACGTGGAGGGTGATCGGTCTGTATGGATAAATGAATACCTTGAATTTCCTGCAGTGTTTTCCATATATTGTATTCTAAAAGAGGTGTATAAGTCAAGTTGATGCAACTCCAACAGACTCAACAGACGATGTTGCTGTTTAAAACCAGAAATACATGAATATTATTTTTCAGTTTTGCCACTTAAGTAGATCTTAGGCCCATTTTATGGAAAAAGATACAGTTCTAAGCATTTTCGCTACGCTACCTGCCTTAAAAACCACAACATTTTTTACATTATTGCATCTTTTGCATTATCTTTTTTAATTTCTTTACTATGACACTGTTTAGCAGGTAATACCATTGTGTTTTTTCTATTTTTTTATTTCACATCTACTGCAATAACTCAGATCAGCACCGTTTCTTCAAACTTCCCGGATGACATAAATATATATTCTCTAGAGATATTTCTTTGGGGGAAAATAAAACAAAGGATTAGTTTTGATCAGTAAGGGTCTACCGAACTCCAATATTGAACAAAATGCATAAAAAGATTTAAGATAAGTTAAAATGGCTTTATTTAACATTCTTCGCATAGGCTTACGTAGTATCATTGCCATTTACATGTACAACGCTACAACGTCCAGTGTTTTCATTTATGAATTTTGTTAAATTATGATTTTTCCGAATTTCTCAAACCATTAGTTCTAATTTTTATTTTCATTGAACTTAACTTTCTATTTTCAGCAGTATAAAAGCAGCAGAGTATTGTAAGTATTCTGAGCAAAACCTACCAAGGTGAAACAGATCGATATAAAGTTTATGTACTAAACTCAAAAGTCCTGGTTTATTCTTACGACTAATTATTCTATATTATTTTCATTTCATATTTAAGCAGTCTTACAAATATAAGATCTCGTAACAAAAAAGAAGGCACCGTAAAAAAGTTATTCTTTGAAATATTTGTCGCAGAGTATTTTGTTTCATATACCAAAATACATTTTCTATGGAACAAACTGCGAAAAATATATATTATTCTCAGAAGCAAAATATACAGTATATAAAAACTCACCGAAAGCGTAAAAAGTACATACACAGTTTGAGACATTGAGCAAGAGTAAAATTAGGGAATGACAGTTCATTCTTTTTCTATGTGTAACTTTGTGACTAGATAACACACTTTTGTTGCGTTCTTCAAAAGATATGGAATATAACTGATGAGGCCAAGAAACGCCGGCTGCATCATCCTGTATGTGAACAAATTATCCCTCTCATTGTGGATTTCTTTGAAGATGAAGTCATTGGAATATTCCTTGTTCAGTTTTGCATACAGACGATCGATTTTGTCTTTGATTTGAGGCTCACGAAGTCTCGTAATGCTCTCGCAAAATTCACAAGTTCTTTCATAGACATTCTTATCTCCCATTGCTTTCAATTCACTGAGTCGTGTCCAGAATTCATAAAATTCTTCCAGTTTTTCGTGTGATGTAAGCCGCCATCTTTTTTTGCTTAATAACAATCTGCACATTTCAAGAACCTTGATGAAGTCATTCATGGTATATATGTCTCTCGGGACTAGATCCGGAACTGCCAGCTGAAAAATAATGATAATGGAATCACAGCCGTGTTATTGCAGGGGAGGTTCCAGGATTATTTGAAGGGAGGGTGCGCGGATGCGAAGCCAACCATTCTCCCCCCCCCCCGNAAAGTACGCGTTGTGAGCTCGCGGCACGTTGTGGGGTCCGCAGGAGTTTGGATCCAATATCTAGTATCCGATACCTAGCTTTCACTCATT
Organism: Lingula anatina; assembly: GCF_001039355.2. The sequence goes on from NW_019775837.1 coordinate 29,011, forward strand.
ATTACTTGTGAGAGTCATTATAAAAAAGACAGGGGATTCATGGGTAGATTTTTAAAAAGTTCACCTTGGAGTTTTTTTTGTTATTTTCCACCATGGACAAAATTTATCTCGCATAAATTTAACGGATATTTTGATGCCACTCTAGAATTTAACTTAAAGAATATAATTGTATGTAACATGTATGAATAGTTTTCAAATGTCCTCAGCTAAATTTTCATAAATGACTGAAAAGGATTGGAAAAGGGAAAATAAAATGGTTTAGCGAGAAAGAGGTTGGTATGACCAAACGCAACTATAACTCGATTAATACAATTAAAGGATGTCTTTTCGGTAATGTTATTACGCTGTATTCTCACGTTCATGGACAATAATTCAATAATTTGTAAGAACGTAAGAAAAAACTGCACACGATTAAAAAAAACCATTTAACTTAGTTGAAAGCGCTGTATCAGTCATACCGCTTGAAAGGGATTGTGTCAGATAAGCAGCTTGCATCACAATCGCAATTTGAAAATTGCGAAGACTCCGAAGGAGACTGTGCAAGCTACATAGGATTTGATTGTGTTACATTTAGGTGCGGATCCGGGGTTTTGCTGAGGGGAGGGGGTACAACGAAAACAATTATGTAAATAAAAATGTAGTATTTTATGAGGAGCTCAGGGATGTAAAATTTCTTGGCCTTTTTCTCAGTTTTGCTTGTTCTTATCCCTTAAGAAAAAAAATTATAGGATCCTATACGATCCTATAGGAATTGACAAAATTTCCTATAGAATCTAGTTTACATTTTCATGTCGTTCTCGTTACCTTTTTTCTAATACAATAAACATGTTAGCTTGATAAAAGTGTAACAAGAGACTTGCTTGTTTGTTATGGTCACCAACGTGGAGGTTTATCGGTTTGTATGGATTAATGAATACCTTGAATTGTCCTGCAGTGGTTTCCAAACACTGTATGTCTAAAAGAGGTGTATAAGTCAAGTTGATGCAACTCCAATAGACTCAACAGACGATGCATTCGAGCTGTTTAAAACCAGAAATACCTTAATATTATTTTTCAGTTTTGCCACTAAGTAGATCTTAGACCCATTTTATGGAAAATGATACAGTTCTAAGCATTTTTCGTTTCACTAGGGTACCTGCCTTTGAAACCATTAACGTTTTTTTTTCATTATTGCATCTCTTCCATTATTTTTTAAATTTCTCAACTGTGACAGTGTTTAGCAGGTAATACCATTGTGTTTTTTTTTTATTTTTTTTTTAAATTTCACACCTACTGCAATAACTCGGATCTAACTGCAATAACTCGGATTTCTTCAAACTTCCCGGATGTCATAAATATATATTCTCTAGAGATATTTCTTTGGGAGATAATAAAACAAAGGATCAGTTTTGATCAGTAAGGGTCTACCAAGGTCCAATATTGAACAAAATGCATAAAAAGACTTAAGATAAGTTAAAATGGCTTTATTTAGCTTTTTTCGCATAGGCTTACGTAGTATCATTGCAATTTACAGTACATGTACAACGCTATACTAGAGCGTCCAGTGTTTTTATTTATGAATTTTGGTAAATTATGAATTTTTCGAATTTCTTAAACCATTAGTTCTAATTTTTATTTTCATTGAACTTAACTTTCCATTTTCAGCAGCATAAAAGCAGAGTATTGTAAGTATTCTGGGCAAAACCCACCAAGGTGAAACAGATCGATATAAAGTTTATGTACTAAACTCGAAAGTCTTTATTTATTGTTACGACTAATTATTCTATATTATTTTCATTTTATATATAAGCAGTGTTACAAATATAAGATCTCTTGACAAAAATGAAGGCACCGTAAAAAAGTAATAATTAGAAATATTTGTCGCAGAGTATTTTGTTTCATATGCCAAAATACATTTTCTGTGGAACAAACTGCAAAAATATATATTATTCTCAGAAGCAAAATATACAGTATATAAAAACTCACCGAAAGCGTAAAAAATACATACATACATAATTTGAGACATTGAGCAAAAGTAAAATTAAGGAATAACAGTTCATTCTTTTTCTATGTGTAACTTTGTGACTAGATAACACACTTTTGTTGCGTTCTTCAAAAGATATGGAATATAACTAATTAGGCCAAGAAACGCCGGCTGCATCATCCTGTAGGTGAACAAATTATCCCTCTCATTGTGGATTTCTTTGAAGATGAAGTCATTGGAATATTCCTTGTTCAGTTTTGCATACAGACGATCGATTTTGTCTTTGATTTGAGGCTCACGAAGTCTCGTAATGCTTTCGCAAAATTCACAAGTTCTTTCATAGACATTCTTATCTCCCATTGCTTTTAATTCACTTAGTCGTGTCCAGAATTCATAAAATTCTTCCAGTTTTTCGTGTGATGTAAGCCGCCATCTTTTTTTGCTTAATAACAATCTGCACATTTCAAGAACCTTGATGAAGTCATTCATGGTATATATGTCTCTCGGGACTAGATCCGGAACTGCCAGCTGAAAAATAATGATAATGGAATCACAGCCGTGTTATTGCAGGGGAGGTTCCAGGATTATTTGAAGGGAGGGTACGCGGATGCGAAGCCAACCATTCTCCCCCCCCCTCCCCGGGCCTGGTATAAGGCCCCAAAAAATTTGGCATTTAAAGGGGCGAACGGTGCAATTTGGTAAGTTTTAGAACTATGATTCAGCTAGCCAAAATGCGAATTTCAAGAGGGGACCATTGGTGTTATTTTTTCAGAAATCGAAGGGGGAGTCAGCCCCCCCCCCGATACCCCCCCCCTAAATCCGCCACTGAATTGATGCACCAGTAAGATAATAAACATTTTATTATACACCAGTAAGATAATAAACATTTTATTTTAGCATAACATTTCAGCGTAAAATCATATTCAGCTTTTCTATTGAGAGAGAGAGAGAGAGAGAGAGAGAGAGATGATGTAACTAAAATAAAAATGGAAAAAAAGGAAAAAAAGGAAAAAGAAAGAAGGGCTACATACCTGTACAGTCTGTAAGGCCACACAAAAGGCCTTGTTGTTTGCGCTGAACCATTCAATAAACTGCGTCCGCAAAGCGTTGTACTTCTTCAGATGTGCCAGAGCATCTTTTTTCACTTGATCTAGCTCTATAAGTTTTATATCAAACTGCGTCAGTTGCTGCTGCTGGGCGTGTCGTCTCATCAGGGGAGTTGGCACTGGGGTCCAATATGGCGTGTTACGAGGAGTCGTCACTGACGACATCTGGGAAATCTGAAGTTTCGATAAAAATGGCAGATTAATGGACAAAGAGACGAGAGAATTAATATGAGTAGCTATGTTTGTATGTTGTTTCACACAAATGGCAATGAAATCATACTTGTAATGCGTCCCTGGACGGCGTCGTCTGCTTTACTAAGCGTTAGGATTCAATTCCAAAATTATCATTTTATCAAATTATTGAAATTAAATAAGATATAGGTGTTGATCAAATGAAAAATGTCACTAAAACAAGAATAAAATGCAAATTAAAAAAAAAAAAATTCACGGATGTATATCCTGACTCCGTTTCTAGGAACTCAAACAGAAGGATGTAATGGAAGAAAGAATAAACATGGCGTATCGACCTGTACCATTTGACAGCGAACGAGGAGAGTTTTGTGCTATTTACTTTCTTTAATCGATTTCAATTGTAGCTCCCAGAGAAATGGTGCGCACTGACGTTATTTACAATAGATGTGTGAGTTTGCCACTGTGGCTTCATTGTTGGCAAATATGTATTTTACCTGATTAAACTGGAAGGAACTTGAAATCATAAAAAAGATCCGTTGAAATTTTATTAATAATGGTCTACGAGAATGTATATCCAAACAAATATTTTCATGAAATATTGAATCTTCCTCGTGCTGTTTTGTACATTTTGATTTAGTCTCTTCTGCTTTTATTCTTTTGTGTGTGTAATGGAAAAGTATCACCTCTTTCTTTCCCTCTCTCCCCTCGCCACACACACACACACACACACACACACACACACACACATACACACACACACACTTATCTTCGCAGGTTTACAAATAACGGCACACACACACATACACATACACGCACACACACACACACACACACACTTATCTTCGCAGTTTTACAAATAACGGCACACACACACATACACACACACACACACACACACACACACACACACAAACCCACGCTCATGCACTCACACACATACCTAGATCACCACAAACTCCTTAGTTAATACAATCGTATCTCAGGTCGTACATTGGCTGTGTTTACATTGTTTGATTAAGCCATCTTGAACAGTCAAAATCGCGTCAATCAGTAACAGGCAGTCAATAATTTGACCAAATAATCTTACTCTATGATCATCTGATCACAACAGAAAAAACTGTCAACCATACAAGAGATACGACCATTTTACTGTGGAACTTTCCTCAATGTATTAAACAAGGAAGTAAACAGTTAACTTTAAAATATGTTATTCGGTTGGCATGGAAATGTAACTGATTTCCATTGCTCAATTTACTTTATTTATTCAAACTTCACTCCCGTATCCCCATGTGTAACGTTTTTGTTCTTTAAGTATATATACACTCGGCGCCGTTTTTCAGAACATTAATTTCCATATTTGCAGAGCGCTAGGCAGAGATTGATCGTTCTGGGTTGAACTCTTGACTTCAATATCATGTAGCAACCACGACACTATTAACTTTTGTGCCAGATCAAAGTTCTGACGACCCAGTAATTACCTGCAAAAGCCCGCTAAGGTATAATTCTAAATGACGTTTTTTATACCCGTACATAACTAGGACGTTTTTCAATTATTTCCTTTTGTTAAAGTCAAATTTAAAGAGAGAAAAAACTAACTGTAATCCAACACCAAGACAGAGGGGCTGTGTACGAGTATGTACCGTTATTACACAGTGATTTTTTTCATCGAGTTTTTTTTCTTTGAGGTATTTTCAATTTTCTTAACACTGGGGAATATAAGCAAAATATTTACCAGCTTAGTGTAGATATAGTCCAAGAATTATTTCGTGTACACAAGCCAAAACATGTATGAAGTTCACATTTTAGGTAACCGCCAACCTGGACGCAGGCCTTCATCAAATTGAGTGGAAGGTTCTCAGATATAAAATGTGTCAGACGAAGGCAGGACATCTGAAACAATGCTCTGACCGCTGTGTCACCTGGCGTTCAATAGGTGACATTTACTTTATTTTATGAAGACCATCCTGGTTGGTTGTAAGCCTACGTAAGATTCATAAATATTTTGCTTGTATACAAATAACGATAATTGGACATTGGACAAGTTATTAACCCGTCAAACCTGATGAGTCGTGATTTGTAAAACTGCGAAGATGTGTGTGTGTGTGTGTGTGTGTGTGTGTGTGTGTGTGTGTTATAAAACTAACAAAAAGCAGGCGTTATTGCGTTTACAGAAGCCAAAAGTAGCTTTGCGTTTCTTTTTAGGCTATCAACTGTTATAGTGCAATAATGATCAATATGCCTATCTAGGTTTTGTGCTTGCTTGCTGAAATTCATAGCCGCTTTTATCATTTTGTCCATTCAAGAGAAATATGTCGATTTTTTCTTTATGGTCGTGCTTTGTAAAAACTACAACACCGTGGTATGATATTTATGTGCGTGTTGTATGGTTTCAATCAAGACATTTACGTCAAACGGTATTTCAGCCTCTGAGCTTTGTGAATCGGCATTGGTTTACTTACTCACAAGGGAAATATATGTTACAGTTGTGAGGGCATTTATTATCAACCCTTTCAAGCTGGGATAGACCCGCTCCAGGCTGCCTATTTATTTTGTCTCTAAAATATCATGACGTGAAGCTAAAGCAGGGAAAAGTCTCTATAATTTTTTTCATCCAAACGTATGTCCCGCCTGATAGAAAATGAAATAGTAGAGATTCGCGTTCAGAAAAGTAAATATTGGCTAGAAATGTGATTATAAAAAAGATAAAGGAAGGCGGTCAACAAAGGAACCTCAAAGGATTGTTGTAAGGGGGAAAGGGGTGTCCTGAGCTTGGGGGTTATTAAGTCAAATTATTTCTTTTCCTAAAGGTTACAATTTTTCATATAATCCTGAAAGGCACGTGTGTTTCTTGTCATACGTATTGTTAGCTAATATAACACTAAATCATTAATCAACGATACAACCGCAAACATGATTTTAGTTACACACACACACACACATGTAAGTATAAACTTAAATTCTGTACATTATGAACATGTTCGTACACCAAAGGGCGCCAAGAATTTAACAAATCTCTGTACGCGTTTTCTGTGTTCGTTTTTTAAAAGTCGATTTGCTTTAAGAAAACGTGCGCTTTAATCGACCTTTACCCCGGGCTACCAGGTCTCTACATTCTTGTCAAGATATTGCTTTAAAGAAGTTTTTTCGTGAAAGTACACGCCCACTGAGTGTGCCACATCAGAATATTAAAAATGTTACTTTTAAGGACACCAAGCGTTCGGCTTACCGTAGACCTCGGGGAAAGCAAAGATTCGTCCATCTCGGTTTCCTTCCTGAACTGGATGGGAGAATTCTCTAACCCTCTGTAACCGACTTCTCGCCCCTTTACCGTCTAGATCAAACTTGTTGAAAGACTAGGTAAACTGAGCGAACTTAAATAATCAGACGCCGTCTCTTGGAAGAGCTAGGGACCACGGATTGCCGATTTAATTAACCTCCAGGCTCCATGGCTCAGAGCTCCGACATCAGCACGACCCGCTAGCAAGACGACAGAAACAACTCACTGTGTGCAGTTTTACGTGACGTCAACGACGGGTAAACACGGTTAGGCGTACACTGTGGTTATCGGTATGTTTTAGTGGTCCACACTTTCTAAAACCATTTGTAAACTTGAATAACTAACACTTTGACAGCATCAACTATAATAGACTTCTCCTGCAATTTTGTTTTAATATTATAGCAACCGTCTTCTATGATATTACGTCACTGTTTTCCTGCTATCAGTATTGCTAGGTTTAAGCCTCTATATATTTTCCTAAAACACAAGTGAGTCACACTTGAGATATGGCTTATGCAATAAGTTTGACACAAACTGTTGCAGCTTTCAGTCATGCAGAGCAAGTTCCACGAAAACTCCCTTGCTTGCCTTCGGTTGACCACTCCGATTTCCCCACGAAAACAACGCCCGGTGTGCGGTTAGCTACGCTCGACACAGTGCTCGTAACACATATATATATCTCCTCCGTGTTTACCAACGCATTTGAGTCCCTTACTCTCCACATAGAAACATGATTAGAACCGAGTTGACATAGTTGACATCGTTAAACACACACACCAATACAAAAGGGGTACAAACTGTTTGGCCAGGCTCTATCATTTACCTTTTTATTAATCACAACATTAAGCAATGGGTGATTAAATGAGGCGTGCTATGGGGTGGTTTGAGGTGTACTTGATAGCTGGAGTTAAAGCGACATGTTTGTGCAGTATTTGTGTGTGGATTAGGGGACTACCGTGACACGGGGGTGATCAATGGCATAGCGACGAGGTGCAAAAGTGTAACGCGACATAAAGCAGATCTATGGACTCGTGAAACGTTCCGTTTATTGACAATTAAATTAATTGTGTACTTTAGGTCTCTTTGTGACGTGAAAAGATATTAATCTACAAGTGTCAATAATATCTATTTTAAAAGGACGTTTTGCATTTACCTAGTAGCATGTACTTTTCATTTGGTGAATTTACCGTGTGAAAAGTTCAGACATGGACGACGTGATTAATAGTTCAGTCCACCGATTGCATAAATGCAAGAGAACCAGGCAAAAGAAACATTTACCTGTGATATAAAATACACTATTTCACACCTGAAACGTTTAAAATAACTTCGGCTGCTTTGTATAATCGCGGTCACGTCCAAAGGTATTCCCTTGCAATATCTGTAAGGTTACCTATCAAAGGGCTTTTAAGATATAGACGACTAAATTAAATGTCCAGTACGCCCGTTACATAAATACATGCCTGCTTGAAAAAATATAAATATTTGTCTACATAAAAACTCATGTGTAGTGACATTAGTTACAAATCTTGTGGATCTTGCCTAAATGCACAATTCTACTGTAGAGGTTATATGCAGTTTGGTTGCCTTGAATTTTACTTATGATTGCGCGGTCCATATTTGTGCTCTTGCACGCACTTGCATCTGAACGGTCAACTAATATATGAGGCATAAACAAAGAGAACAACGCCAAGAAGAAAAAAATTCTTATAATATTTTAGTCGAACTATGAAAGAAGAGAGTTCACTTCACACCTGTGAAAATGAAGAGATGGTTTAGACTGACCTACTAAAACATTGTGTAGTGTAAGTTAGAAAAGTGGAAATTATATCGACCAATGCCGGTATAAAGAAACTCAAGTTTCATGTGAAGGAGTACGGCTCTCCTTAAGATTCAGACAGGGTTGGGTAAGTGTGACGCAAGTAAGTCAAAATCTAAGACCGAGGCTTACCCGTACAAATGGTACCCGAAACCTGCATCCCAAAGGACTTGTTAGTACTAGTTTGTCGTGTTCTCTAGTAGAGCACAGTGAGAGAACACCACAGTAACATCTATGATGGAAACAATCTGCTTGTACCGTATAACGTGGACTCATAATTGGACCTAATGAGATGCGATCAGAAACGAAAAGTTCCGTGAGCTGTATCAGCCAAAATCCTCATTACACCCAACATTACGAGATAAAGGAATTTAAGATTTTAAAAATAAATAAATAAATAAATAAATAAAAAACCCAAATCTGAACCCTTACCGAAAACGATCAACGAAAGAAGGCGAGGAATGCAGCCTTAGAAAACTGGGAAGCTGGGCACAACTAACACAATCAACACACTTACGGCTCTCTCTCTCACACTCTACCTCTCAGTTGAAAGACGGGTAGCCCTACCAACTAGGGTGAAGAATGGGTGGAATGTACTTAAAACATGGATGTCATTGTAAATCTTACCTCAGATATTGTTTTATATCTGGCACCAAGCATTTAAAAATTGCTTGTGTTTTACCCAAAGTTTCAATCAAACATTATTAGGTTCGAGAAAAAATGGACCCTATAACTGCAATATCAAAACAAAAAGTATGCCTGTTTTCGACATCGATCAATAAAAGTGTACACTTAATTTCTTGTTGAAACAGTTGTCGAGTGTAAAATATTCGCTCGAGGTGTTGCCTTTATCGCCATTAATATTAGAATAGAGAAGTTGGAAGAGAGAAATTCATCAACACATTGAACAAAACAAAGTGCACTGGAAGTCGCTTACGGCACTTACGGAAACTGAAAATAGGAGATGATGTTTTAATGCAGTAATGTCTACATAATATTTTTTATTCTCGGCTGCTTTCAGATCCCTTATTTGTTTCCAGGAAAATGAAAATAAACTGTGTAAAAGATACCGTTCTAAGTGTATATCGGAGTCATACATGGACAACCATTACCCAAGCTTGTGCCTGTAAGAAAACACAAAAAAGGTAGACTAAGCAATGCTATTTGTTGGCACATTTCACATGGTTATCTAGAAAATCTTTCCCGTGCTAGGAAAGTCAAATATTTATTCATTGCTGTTATAGCACTCAGGAAGTTAATGTTAAGTGTGAACCTTTCTAACCGATGAGTTGTGAAAAACTGTTCATGTTTTTTTTTATATTTTACTTCCTGTAAATGTTCCCTGTTGAAGAAAAATAAGATTTACTGTTATTAATTTCTTGTTTAAACGCCTAGAATTTTGTGAGTTATTTTTCCTATATACTAAAAAAACTATATTCTGTCCCTTGAATATAAGCAATTCAACTTTTTTGTAAAAAAATATACAGTATATAGAAAACGCACACACACACACACACGCCCTCGGAAAAACACACGATTACGTATCTACATGTACCCGTATATTCGTGTATTTATTGATGAATATACTGTATATAACAAATGCATAAACAAACCAGAGCAAACACTGTTCAAAGCTTAAGGAAACATGATGTTTAGCATCACTCCAGTAACACCTATATTATAAAGTTAACCAAGTTGAACGGTTTCGCGTTTAACCTTGTAAAGATGTTCTTTACGCCTGACTCCTTCAGTATGACTGAAGCGTAATTAACCCACGCTTGAGCTGTAAAACTCATTTGGCAGAGACGAGGTGCTCGCTCATACGGCTAGACGGGAATTCCCTCATATTTTTGCCTTACGTGCAGGTACAGGTATATCCAGTAACCGACCGTCCCACACCCATTCTTCATTGCATGTGCACCGACTGCGCATCCGGCACTTATGCCAGAATCAAAACCATCGCAGAAAGCGATGTTTAAGTGTACCTGAGAAAGTGATTGGAATGATTAACCTGTGATTGCTTAATGTATTGAGGTTAAAACCTCTTTTAAAGGCGTTGCGGCATCGGCTCATACATTGGGTTAGATAATGGAGGAAAAGACGTGTAGATTTTTCAATGACATGTAGTTACATTTGCAGAAAAAAGTAATTGCAACAGCAGCCACAATTTAACAGCAATAGCAACAGTCTACATGTCGCTAATGTCTGCCTACAAACGCAAATATTTCCTTTCACGTACATGTATCCAAAGAGCCTAAATAAGATGTCTTCAAGACCCGCTGACAAAGGACACGTGTCACCCTTACCTATATGTAGTACATCTCATATCGACGGGTTGTTTGATTACAATACGTACGCTACTGTCATTGTTGTAACTCGCGTCCCGCTAGATTCAAGGCATATTTAATCAAAGAACGTACGTCTAAAAGTTGGTTTAAACTTTAAAACCAAAATTGTTTTCTACTGTGACCCCAAATGAAATAAGTAATAGCCCGATTAAACAGAATACTGCGCTCATTATACAACGAGAAAGATGTGGCTCAGTTTTAGACCGATGGTCATTCTTTTAAAGGGGACTTTTGCACATTTATACTGAATTGAAATATGCCAAATTTTTTGTTGAAAAGTTAAAACTTTCTTTCGGTCTGATTGTATGCAGCGAGAGTAACAGTGGCAGACATTTGGCAGAGAGGGGTCTTACTACGTCAGATTGAAACTGGAAAAGGGCTTTTTACGCCCACGACGGAACAGTACATTGACCTTTCAAAACAAATTACCGTCGTACGTCTTTATATTTAGATTATTAGTATTTTGTTTTACTCGCAAGTAGTCTTGATTTGGACAATATAAAAATATTTTCATTGACAGTTATTGAATTATACGTTTTTACCAGATACGCTTCTATCATTAAAATAGAACAACAAACCAAACGTCACATCTTTTGATGTGTTAACAACAAATTGTATCGGACTTAAATTGTGTCTGCGCATCAGTTTCCGTAACAATATGTTTACACCTTTCTATAGAGTTAAGTTGCTCCGTCGGTCGCACCTTTTTCCTCATTTTCAGAATTAAAAAGTAATATTTATAAATTGACGGATAAAGTGCAGGTGAAAATCTGACCGACTGACCAACTATTAACTCTAGCAAACTGATGTCAGAAATTGCAAAGAGGACTGGCACGTAGGCAATTTTGAGTCAGTCCAGACGGGAGGGCAATAGTTGACGTCTACTACCAGTCATCAAATGATCCATCAAAACAGATACCCGTACTATCTTCTCCATCTAGGCACGTGTGATATCTAGATGAACTGGAGAATGCAATGTAACCGGTCATCTAGAAGCTCCCTGGAGAGAAAACTTGCCGCAGTCGGAACACCTTTGCGGGAAATAGGCATCAGAAAACGTGTCCTGAAACCCGGTTCAGATTGTTTTCCAAATTCCTCACGATTCACGAATGAGTGAAAGGGTTTACCTTGAATATACGCCTTCTTATAAATATGGTTTCATTTTTTGTTGTGTTATTATGAAAAAGACTCCGTTACTCATACTGAATATTATGTAGGCCTAATTATACGCGAGTTAACTTGAACATGACTTCAAATGAACTGCCACCTGTGATTATCCAAATCAAGAATTATTATCAACCATCTTTAAAATAAATCAACTACTCAATAATATATAATAACATAAATTAATAAAATATTGAAATAAATATGAGTAAAAAACTGAGAAGAATTTTAGATGGGGAAATTGGGTCTAAATTTAATAAATATGAAATACTATTTGCATTATATATGTTGTTACATCATACGGCATCTTAAAATAAGTGTTCTGATTGTCTAATAAGTAGGCGATATTTCTCAAAATTTCAAGGCGATATATATTTTCAGTAGTAATAAAATGTATTAAAATAATTATCAAAATGTTTTGGTGCATTTTGTTTGTCCTTAAAATAAATAAGAACTTGCGCCTCGCGAAATATTTTTGGGGGTGATCAGATATTTACATATGCCCCCATTGGTCAATATTTTTATATCATCTCGTAAAGAAACATCCACCTTAACCTTAGGAAAACTCCTTCGCCCCGGCTTCTCTAGTAATTGATACATTGTTGAAATATTGCCTGCCCTCGCCGTATGTTACATCCATCTCCGACGTAATTATAGTTCAGCAGCAACTAAAAAACACGACGGTAATTTGTTGTCTGTCATAACAAGGAGTAATGAAGAACTGCAGCAGCGCTGGTGAGAGGGGCGCACTCAATATACCACGAGTAGAACGAAAAAAAAAAATGCTTCTTTTTCGTATTGTATATGAACTGATAAACAACTCGAAAAGCTTGCAGTAGTTACCTGTAATTTTAAAATGGCAATTCTTATCATCTTTTGAAAAAAAGTTCAATACAAATTTGCATATTATCGCGAAACGCTTTCGACCAAATTATCTTGTATCTGGCATGTTACGTGCACGGGTGCCTGCCACTTTATATATTACTTCTCCTTTATCTTTATTATATGTAAGAGGCAGGATGTATACACTAATTGCTACCTTAGAAAGCATATCAGGTACAGGGGTGTTGCGTACAGAAAGGTATGCAAGAGCGAGAGAGAGAGAGCGAAATCATCCACGGAATATCCATTATTTTAGAACCGGACGAAATAGTCTTGATTATGGAATAAAAGATTATTGGAAATCATTTTAACAAAAATATATAATGCACGGATAAATTTTGTATTTCATTAATGTATTTTAAATATTTAGGATATTCAGTTATTATTTATCAGTTTTTATTCTGGATCTTACTGGGTAACTATTTGGCCTTTGGTCTGGGTGCATACCTGTAAACAATTTATGGTATAGGTAAGCAGTCCCTGTGGTGAACTGCAGTGTAAGGTGTATCATTTACATGGTTTTAACTTACCGGAACTATTTTTTTGGTAGAACATGTAAGTATATAATAAAAAATACTGTTATAGTTGATTTCTTCGATAGGATCGGTCAGCAAATTATTTCATATTTTAAATTACAGGAAACGGGTTGGGCGAAATGCATATTTGTGTCCCTTGGTGCGGGTTTGTGTGTGCCTTTTTTTTTTTTGACAGACGTAGACAATTAATAAAAAATATGTTCGCTGTTCTTTTTTGCTGAAATGTTTGAAACAGCAGAAATTCAGATTTTACACCAAAGATGATATGTATCACATCTCAGGTGAAAGTAAACTGTGCAACAATATTTACAATTTGTTCCACATGCTGCAAATTAGAGAAGAATAAATATGGATACGCAGTTATGAAAAAAATCGGAGCGTTTTGATATTTATTCTCCATTTTTATTGAGAATACCAATGGTCATATCACTTCATATTTCTTGGTGAACAGATGCATAGGTACCTTGCAAGAGAAATGAGGAAATAACTGATAACGAAGCAAGCCACACACCTGTTTTTGTACAGGTCAGCGTTAAATCAGCCCAGGCTACCTTTGCGTATAACATGGTGCTGAAATGATATTGCGCGATCTTTTTAAAAATCAAACAGAAAAATAAATGCCGATCCTCCCACTCGCGATGAAATAAATTACCTTCAATCTGCCGGTTGGTTTGTTATAGGTAAAATGCCAAATACAGACTTGACATTTAATATGGAATATTTTTTCCAAAACATAATTCATCAGTTTTTTTCCTATTTTGCTAACTGATAAACGAAAATAAGGATTAAAATAGTGTTTTAATAACTTTTGATAATCTCTTCGATGTCATTGTGACATCAGTTCATTAATTATATTCGTCAGTGAAGCAAACAAAAATACATTGCCAATTTTAAGTCATACGACAACCATTGAAAGCAATATTTTGGATCTCCATATTTTCCTAATTATTGTCTTTAAAAGAGTTACACGCCCCCCAAAGGCCCCCCATGTCAGTGTCTAGTCACAGCAACAGTCGCTGTTACGCTTGACCTCATCTTGCTGCTACCAGAGCTTTCAAGCCGCAAGGCATTTCTTATGATAGGCTTTTTAGAGTTTAATCTGGAATAAAATTCCAGAATACGGTTAAAACGTGTCCAATTTGGCTCCGTTTTGATGTAGGACATGTAGGCCGTTGATTCGGCGAGTAATGACCTACCCACATATTGTCTATGTGGTTCAAATATGGCGATTTTGATGACCAAGGTAGCTACTCATTCCCTTGGTTCTGTAAGTTATCTGCTATTAAAAGTGCTCTGTGTGAACCGGCAACCTCACCCTGCAACCTAAAATTGTTCCTAAGGTGCCCCCTATCAAATAATAGTCAAGTGGTTCCCAGATTATTCCTTTATTTGATCTGGTTCAGGTTTTCATCGATGACTACCATTGGTGTTTTGGCACCAATGTGGTATACACTCCAAATACTGACACTGTCAATGACCCTAGTCACTTAAGAAGCGGCACACGCTTCGTCGTAGGCCTCTTCAGGATGTCTGTAAACTCTGTTTTGACCAGTTTAGCGGTAAAGGTTAAATCTGACCTCAATGAAGAAAGCCACGCGGTTTCATTGTTTTACCCAAAAACTGTCATGGCCCCCAATTCATAAAAGAAACAGACTAGGCTGCTTTGCTGTTTACAGTGGCTTCCTCAGAGGTCGTCTGGAATCCTAACCTGCTGATATCAGTTTGGTGTTCGCTAAGAGCCTTGAAAAACAAGTTTTGGTGACAATTTGTCCCTCATTCAAAACGGACTCGGTGGTTTTGGTTTAATTGCAGCAGTATATCCTGAAGGACAGTGAGTCCTATACCTTGGTGGTAAGATGTCGATGCATTGGGCTTGGTCTCTGTGTAGTGCCTCAAACAGGGCATAACTCTATAAAACTGTGTAGACCGTTCCGTTTGACACAATAATCTGTCTTGCAATGTCTGTGTTTTTCGCGCCATTCTGGCACAGCTTAACAGTTATGTAAAACGCTGCTTAACTCATTTTACGCACTGCAAAACCGATCGCTTGCATGCAAAGTTTCAAATTCTTCTATGCAGTATTTGCCGACATATGGATACTTTTTTGACAAAACCATGCTTCGCCAAGGCCAAGCTTTGACTAGCCCAAAGGAGCACTGCCCAATTAAATTACTGCATATTACACAAGGCAGCAGTGCAACAGACTTGGTAAGCAGTTACTTGGCAGCGACACACCTGACTTCATACTTCTCCAGTCAGATGTCTTATATGAAATCTGAATTTTTTGAAAAAAGAACGCATTTTTACCTAGGTATACCTTTAAAACTGAAATATTCCATATTAAATGTCAAGTCTGTAATATACCTGACCTGATGCTTTTGATATTTGACAATATTTAGATTTCACGTATCAATTTGTTTTTATGTCTATGTAGTTTGTGTTGGTATTGACTTGTGCATTTGTCAGGCCTAACCAACTACCAGACTCGGCACCTAAGGATTCTGAATTAACCGGTAAATCGGACCACACTACCCGTTTTCAAGGTGTGTGTCAGATTGCATATCGGAGTATCATACCCTAGAACAAATTTTGTAGGACGACTGCGGGCTCATCCACGCTCGGCTGAACAACCTTAAACTGTACTCTTACTTTAGACCACAGTGGAAGTAAAGAACAGAAGACTCAGATGTGGTGTAACTCGCGTAACCACACTTCTCGCAAGAATGCGTTATAACCCGCTAATGGACCCGTGGTCTAAATAAGACGAGGGGTCTATCTATTACTTAGAGTACTCTATTTCATTGTCTCTATGGGGGTATATGGGGACTTAACGACATTCGGTTTGAATGTTTTAACCACTTTTGACAGGGCTTTTTTGCATTGTATTAGATTGATGTGGCAGTCTAAGGTTCATCTAGGTGGCTTTCAAATTTATGCCCTCGGTTTTAAAATCATATAGTGATTAAATACGACAGTCGTTTACTATATAATCAAGGTGACAGCCGAGCGTGGGCTTATCCTGTCGGTGTTCTGACTGATACTCCGAAATGCGATCTGACACATACCTTGAAAACGGGTAGTGTGGTCCGATATACCGGTTAATTCTGGATCCTTAGGTGCCGAGTCTGGTAGTTGGTTAGGCCTGATTTGTATAGTCTTTCACCGCAGATGTGATAAGTCGTGTAACTATTTTCCCGGAACGATGCCTAATAGATTGTTTTTACCGTGGCTGGTGTCATTTTTTTGCCTGTACACAAATATACCCATTGATTAATATCAAGGAAGTGTTAATCTGTTGCTCTGCTTAAAATTCCCAGACACTTTGTTTTATTGCACAACACATTGTAGCGATTAAGACGTTATTCATGAAAAACACACCCCTGAAAACTGCTCAGATCTATACAGACCACTCAGATTTCAAGGTGATAATTTATTGATATAGATAACTGTCTGTTCTGGTATAAATATCAGCGACGCATGTAGTTTTCAACAGCTTTAGTTTCCTGATCCGAAAAGTTACGAGAAACTTATCTTTTTAAATGGTGGTTACGAAAAGTAAATGAAAACTTTCCCCTTTTTCGCAACTGATCCACAAGAGGTGCCATTTATCTTCTAGCACGTGAGTACAGAGCAAAATAAAAGTATTAGCACCGACATTCATCTAATAAGAATAAAACACCATGGAACATACATGTGCGCCAAGAATGGACAACGGGGGCATAAGAAACATGAGCGACTTTCTTAGAAATGTACTAATATAAAGAATGGAATAATTTGCAATCGAAAGAGCAGCAACTTTTATCTACCTGTTCTAAACCACTTGAGTTGAAATCTGTCTAAAAGTGAAAAAGGCACACAGTAGAGAAACAGAATTAGATAATGGCAGCATGTTTGATGTTTATAAATCTTTTTGAAAATAGCCAAGGTGTTGAGATGAAGGGGGTGGTTGTGAGGACATAATTGTCCTAAGAATATTTATGTATATAATGCTGCTCAGCAAAATCCTGGGATTACAAATAAGTAAAATATGCGTACACCTGTAATAAACGCTAATCAAATTCACCTGGAAGTGATTCATTCTTATCGAATGCGAATGCCTGTATGCAAAGAAGAAAGAAAAACAAACTTGTTGATTGTTTTTTTGTGGAAACCATACAGAAAGCATTAATCTACACAAAGAAGAACTCGCATCAATGAAGATAAAAAAGTAACTGACAGAGATGTTTTTATACAATTAAAAATATTGAAGGCATTCTATTAATGGGTCAGTTTTCTATACAAAGACTCACTGTTATGTAAACGCGACAAGGTTTAGAATGAGGCAATCCCCTCCCGCTGGGCGCAGACATGAAAACACGGCTGGAGGAAAACACTAGCCTCCTGGTGCTCTGGCAGTGATACAGGCACACGGCACTCAGGTCATTAGGATAATACACAAATCATAAGAATATTGAAAAAACTAAAGCAGAGAAATTCAGAAGAGTGAGAGGCTGCCACAGAAAAGAGAAATGTTTCTGCATATTTGGTTCTCAGCTTAACGGAGGGAATTCCGGGCCGAAAGGTTGTTTTCTGAATCAGAGTGATCAGAGATAAATCACCGCGAAGCGAACTGTCTGTCTGTGAGGGTTCTCCATATAAGGGTACCCCATGTAAGGATAGCCTAGAATCGGCTGGAAACCTTCATCTTACGTCAGCCGCTTGGTCTTGAACCTTTGTCTTGTAGCAGCCGACATAGGCTTAAATTGGTAAAATAATGGCGGTTGCACCCCCTGGTTTTCTCCAAGCGTCCCTGCAGCTCTCATTAAAACCCACCCAAGTCACATGACTCCCGGTCCGTCATCTTCAGCATCTTTACCTTGCAACCCTATATTGGGCTCCCATCTCTTGCCAGCGCCACCTGGCGGCGATGAGGTATACGTATATAAACACTTTGCAGGGTATTTAAAGAATTCACAAGCAGGGCTTTATCGCGTCAGTCTCTTTCTCTCGTCAGCTCAGGATCAGTGGCGTGCGGTTTCTTACAATTTTTTAGCTATACCTTCAATTTTCTTTTGGATCTGTACCCCACAGCACCCGGGAACCACTAAGAACCATGGCTGATGACAGCATCGTTAAGAGGACCGTCCACAGGACCTACCAGGTCTACCGTGGTGTGTCGCCTTCCTCTAGCAACAGAATGGAGGTAAGCGGAAGAACGCCAGGGACAATATACAACAAAACAATGCTCATTATGTAATAGTCAAAACAGTCACAGCATGTGACAATATTGAAAAAGAAAAACAACAGATTATTTTATAACAAGTGATATATCTTTTAATTGAATTTATTGGATATTGCAAAATCATCATGAAAGTTTCTGCAGGCTTTGGAAAAGAAATTTGGTATCGTTTAGGATGACAAACTTTGAAAATATACTTAAAGAAATAACAGGTAACTTACAGGTAGGTGAATACTGACTAGGGATTAGAATGGTAGAAGAAGCAAGCCAGAAATAAAAATCTTGAATCAACATGGAGGTTGATACTGAAAGGCATCCCGGTCGAAAAACCTTTTACCAAGGAGTTATAACTTCTTGACTTTCACTATTTATGAATTGCAATATAGAACGTGGTAACCATTCATAACGAAAAGGGTTTCAAGTTATTCCAGGAAGGAAATCGGTTTCATCTAAACCTTATACTGCAAGAAAATGCCAGCTATACACAGGTGCAAAAGGCAATGTTACCACTAAACTAGAAAAGAGGCCACGCCCCCAACCTGGCCTGCCTGTACCTCCTTTATCGGAAGCTAAAGGATGGCTGCGATTTTTATTTGCTGTTTTTCTTAACCCTTAAAAACCAAGCGAAATTTTATTTCTTAAGTTAAGACACACTGTTGTCAGACTACACAGGTATAACCTTATTAATGCCCCTCACCTTTAAGTGTATGCGTTCTATTGAATATTAAGCTCAACAAATATCGATGACGAATTTATATAGAGATCGGTCAACACGTGAAGAGGGGTATAAGGCGACTGATGAGTATGAGGCTATATACAACCGAGAGCCTCGGCAAGTTATCTGAAAATAAAGCTATAGAATATCCTAACACACACTCGGTTTGAGGCGATAAAACTTCTCCGATCCGGAGCATTAATATGTAATACTAAACCTTATCTCTCAGATTGCATACGGTTAGGGTGTATCCTCTACACGAACGGAAACTTCACTAGGATAGGTTTAGAATTTTAGCCTTTTTACCTGGTCAAGTTGGCTTAATGGCAATAGTCTTTCAAACGCAGCGGAATTAATCTAGATGAAAAGTGAGAAAAATCTGGGGAAGTAGGACTTCTTAAATTTCTGTTAACCAAGAGAGAGATATAAGACCAAAAAACGATAATGATAAAACAAGGGAAAACTTCAAGATAGTGAATACGTTTTCATTTCGAATGTGAAGAGAAGTAAAAGTGATGGGATACAAACCGTCTCGCCTTTATCAGCTGGCACTGTTTTTCCATGTATGGAAACCAGTATTAATGTCAGGTCACGGGCAATTTCCCAAACATAATAACATCAAGTATTCCTGCATTAAGTCCTAAGAAAAGGTGGGATAGGGGATCAACAGTGTGTATTTGAGTAGCCCTTTAATTGTTGTCAATATTTAAAGTGCAGTTCAAAAGCGACATAGACTGAAAGGACCTGGAATGCGCGAGGCATTGATGACGGAAGCGATGACGTATAGTGATTGGAAATCCAAAATGGCCGATGGATTTCCTGATTTGACGTTGAGTGATCCCACACAGCATTGCTCTCCACCTGAGTCAGCCCTCGCTGTGGAATTTGCTCCAAGTTAATTGAATGAGTGATTTGGCATTTACCTGTGCCCTGCACCTTCTTTATACGTACTTCATATATTTCTTTCATTTCTACACTGAGTCCAAAGAAACGATGGTGTATTCTGTCCACAAATCAAATCAGCATACAGTATCATGATCAGAAAGGCCTGCCTGCACTGTACTTAATACTGCACTGAACTTAACAGACTTCTCTCTAAGTTGTTTCAGTCTTTTGAAACACAGTAAAGGGGTATGGACATCGGGCCTTTTATTTCTAAATCTTGAGAAATGGCGCACCGGTTTTCTGTCCAAACAAGCCCAAACAAACATATGACAATATTTGCAAAGCCAGCCTAATGCAGCTTCAGGTTACAAAACATATCTTTCAGCTGAACAACTTCTCCTTGAAGTAATCGGCATACGGTTAGGATCAGTCTGGTTGAAGATGCCCCAAAGATAAAAATAGGGAAAAACATATCTTCACATTTCTGCCGAGGCATTAAACGACCAAAATAGAAGGGAAACGGTTGATGTTTCTAGCTAGGCATTGAACATAATTTACGGAAGTACACCTGGAAGCTTACAAATCGTTCAGACGCTCTGGTGGGGCTTAAGTTAATGTGTAGGATGCTATCTCCTCACATCCCGAATATCTGGTTTATTTTTGTGCAATGTAGTCATTACATAAGATAAACACTGGTAGGGATGATCATGCTTTTCGCTCAAGCTAGTTCATCGAATAACAACCCATAGCATATTATTCCCGATTTCTGTCATTGATAAAAAGTGAGGCTGATTAAGAGGTAAAGTGTTCCCCTATTCACTTAGCAGGGAGGAAAACCATTCGAAGCGTACCCCTGTAAAAACGCTAACCTTTAACTGCAACGCTTGGGTACGGCTGAATATAATTATGGCGAGGAATAGCATTACATGAAAGGTCAGAACATAATTTGGCTGGAAGAGAGAGCTAAACAACCTGTATAATCTACAAATGATTTGTTTATTTATGCAAACGTGAAGGTGGAATGGAAAAAAGAAGATCCAATTTGTCTGTGAAAATATCAATGTTCTATATTTGTGAAGAAAAGAGGGGGGGAATTACAACTTTAAATCCTGAGGCAAGGAATGATTCAATATCACCCGAAAAAAGATAAGATGGACCCCAAACAGTTAAATATAAGCCCATCCTATTTTTTGCACACACCTTAGTCTATAAGACTCTTCATCTTGTGTCTGCACACAAAAACTGCTCTTAACTCAATACGAGCGCGTCTTGGTAAATTCCATCAGGTAATAATCATTTAATAAGAGCCAGGTGTAGCCGGGTCACGTTTGTAAACACACCTACGTCGGTGACCTTTAAGCTTAAAGTGACCAAATTATATCCACAAAACAGAATTCTTCCTTGATCAGTTCAAATTAAACATTGATGAGATATTAAATTTTCATTGGGATAATTTCTTAACCTAGGCTGACTGATCAACTTGTGGGTGAAAATAGGAAGTGATTACGTTTTAACCCCATTTCTTAATTATTTCTTCAAATGATTGGACATTTTAATACATGATAAAAATTAGTAGTAACATACAGTGGTCAACATTATTAAGCTGTAAAGAACCAAACCGAGATGACAAAAGTATTAACGTAAATCTCAAATAAAGTTATGTCTAAATTTATCATTTTTTTCAAAATGTGAACTGATGTCATGTGCCGTGTAGAATATAAATTCTTTAAGAAATCTTCAAGAATATTTTTAGACATAAAAACTGTGAGGAAAAAAGTCGTTTGGGCATCACCCGCTGCAATAATCATGAAACGCGATCTGAGAAATAACACGGTACATAATCACCAACAATCACACGAATGCTTGGACGAAAATCCTCACTAAGCATAACAAACATCGACTCCTCCTACGCTGAGGCTACACGCTGTTTCTCTTTTTTGGAGCTTTGTAAGAAGCGAACGCTGCGGATACGGAATAAGTCTTGTAACTTAACACGAAGTTTTCTCACATATGGTGTAGTGGTGTTAGAACTCGGCATTCCACACTCGGGTAGAGAGTTCAGATCGTGTAGGCGAGCGATCTGAGATGAGAAGCTGACGCAACCTTGGATGTGTTTTTATTTCAAATGATTATTTTGATAAAAACACCTCTGCCCTAGCTTTACCGGCCGCGTAATTTATTTCATCGTACGTTGACACCTGCGAAAACGCATGGTTCATACGGTACATTGATGCGGCCAAAAACATTTATCGGAACATTTCCTTTGCTGGTTACGTAAACGTCAAGATTGAAAATACATTTGTACCTGTAGATATGCATTCAAAATAAGAACTAATCAAAATTCAGCAAATACACAAAGTGTACGCTTTACTTAATAATAGTATAATAGTTGCTTTACTTAAAAATATCCCAATATTTCAGTTCACCAGGTAAACATCCAATTCCGAAAATCATTAGGTTTGAATTGAAACATAACTAGACTAGGACGTTTCCGGGTATCTTATGCAGTTTCAATACAACCAAAACGTCCAGCAATCAACCAATAAAACATTAAGCCGGCTGTAAAGTGAAAACCGAGCTTGTATCAGAGATAACAGTGCACAGTTCACACATACTGCATGCGCTCACGTGACCACATGGGTACTTCACCGGAGCCTGTGAGTAATGCTTAACGCGCGTCTAAATTTGCCCCATATGGGCATCCAATATACACGCACCACTGTCTGGCTTCTGCGGTGGCTCCAGGAATTATAGGAGAATTGCCAGATCCAGTTACCTGTAGACATCCAAATTTAGCCCCGGCAGTATGGCTACCTGCCCACGTACATGGCAGACGTATAGCATAAACGCCCCAATGCTCGAGTGCACAGGTAGCGTCTAAATCCAACGGTCAGCCCATTCACCACCGTTACGATTTTTTTGGACCTAGGCTTTGAGAGACGAATTTTATCTTTTATCTTTTACCCTAGCAAGATGCTATATTTTCGGTGTTCAAAACCTCTTTTTGTATTAAGAAAATTGTTCTACTTTTCAATGAAATGTCAGTTCATCTGAATGGTAATTACTTTTAACAAGGTTCGACCGAAAAATTTTCTAAGCTTCATTTGAGTTTTATTGTTTAAAAAATTAAAATCATTACAAGAGCAGACCCTCTTGTGCAATTGTGCATAAAACACTATAATGTGTCACAAAGGGAAAGGATATTTATTAACATATGATGTAAACGACAGGTTCGTCAACCCCCCTCCCTCCCTCTCTCTCTCTCTCTCTCTCTCTCTCTCATGCAAACAGATCAGCTGAGGAAAAGCTGGAAACAGACCCTTTCTAACAATGTACACCTGTATAAATCTTGCAGATTGCAGGTCAGATATTTTCAAAGCAAGCAAAGCAGGGCAAGTCTTCGGTTGCTACTCTGACTGCAACAAATGCACCCCTACACCAAACATCTGCTTAACTGTGTCTGGAAGATTTCACCATATCACGAAGACTAGTTCTGAACTGTCTCGTAACATCAGGAATTGTACCCTAGACTTTTGCTAGTTATTTTTTCTTGTTACACAATTATACACGACTTAAAAATTCTATACAAATATTCTGAGCTGTTTAGGCCGCCCGTGGGGCTTCCATCTTCCATTCCTTATTTGCTGCCATACTACCACTTTCATTTGCTTATAACAACCGCTGTTATCATTTCTTTGCCTACCTCTTGTGTATACGAACAGCCCTCCTCAGATATCCCGCGTCTGCACCGAAAATACTACATCGTTTTCTAAAAGTATGAATGTCAGAGTAATGGGTCAAAAAGACATGCATTTTTCAGATAAAATATAGAGTAAACTTATTCAAATATACACAATAGAAAATATTTTTAAAGCTTAAAAACAGAATTATATAGGAATTATAAGAAATACGAAACTACACAATAGAAAATATTTTTAAAGCTTAAAAACAGAATTATATAGGAATTATAAGAAATACGAAATGCTGTAGAACAGAGCGTAAACAAAATAAGATAACATGTGTACGCGTAAACATGCCAAGGATACGACGGTGAAATTTGAAGCACGGTGCCCTGCCGCTTCTTCGATTGTTGTTACCGCAACGCCAGTGTTAATCTTTTTACACGAGCAAGTTTCGAATACCAACGCCTGCAGAAGCTTCAAGTGATGAGTGAGTTAACCTTATAGGGTCACGCAAACAGTGTAGCTATGGTTACCCTGTAACCTTGGTTACGAATCAAAGTAACCGTTTCAAAAACATCTTCCAGTGTTACTAAAGGTGGAATTATCTACTATAGGTAGTTAACAGAATTTAGTCAACTGCAATTCACTCATTTCTATTGACTAAAGAGAAAATATTTTTGCTTCCCGCTACTTCTTTTTACGACCATACACGTACTGTTTCTGTTTGACAGAAATGTGTCTGCTGTACATTTATTTTTTTTTGTCCTGTAGATTGGATGCAGAGTTAAACATAGAATACACTTTTTTCTCTATACTTAGAAAACTTTTAGTACAACTTTTTCTAGTAGTTTAATACTTTCAACGTTTAATTTCCTTTGAATAAACAATATTATTAAATTATTAAATACTATCTGTTAATGCATGTATAATTAAATGATATTGTTTCTGTGTGCTTTTGATGTGGGTTTACTTTCTTTCCCGTCCAAACCTGCTTTTATTTCACATTCTGGTCGCCCGCTAATATTTTAGATGCGCATAAGAGAACTAGAAGATGCCTTGGACAGCGAAAGGGATGCGCGCGTCAGGGTAAGGAACAGCCGATAGATGTCAACAGCTGCAGCAAGACGACACTGATATCAGCTTTTCTGCATTGCATGCTTTATTTTATATCACTAAACCCTATAAAAAACATGGGAAATTTTAGGTATTGTACCATTAGCTGGTTGTGTAGAAACAAATACATTGACTGCAGGAGGAAGAAAGCAAATGGGAAGAGGGCATGAAGAAATTCACATAGAATTTCTGATGCTGCTGCCCTGCATAAGCATATGGACGATGCTGTATCAAGACATGTTAAGGAAAAATTACCAGAGTTAAAAAGAGGGACAATTTTTTACAATTAAAATCCTTCCACAGTCCATTTTTTTGGAAATGAGTAGCCAAATATTATTATCATTCATTGTTATATTTGGCAGCTTTTAGAAATATTTCATCTCTTTTTGGCCAATCTTTTATCATCCAAATACAACCTCTCCCCTTTTTTCATTATACGCAGCTCTCATCTGCTTCAACTCTTTGCACTTTCGTCGCATGCTGCATGCTTTCTGTTTAATTCCAGAATCGCAAAACATTAGCAGAACTGGAACAAAAAGACGTAGAACACGCATGGGTAAGTGTGGAAGCCTCAAAGCAATATCTGCTTAACTATGTATCATCTCCTCCTGACGTCATCCCTTCTCCTGACGTCATCTCTCTCTTCATGATGTGACTTTCGAACTCTACCCAATAAATTTCAAGTCGACCATTTAAAATTATGTATAAATTCGCTAGGGGCACATTTTCTTCCATGAAAATCTTGAAAGCTTAGATTTCCAGACAAAACTAAGGGCGATTTTCTATATCAAACATCTATTCATTTGAGCGCTTATAAGATAAAATACTTTTCTTTTGCACCACTTATTTCTCTTATCATTTCCAGTAATTTGTATATTACAATCAAAATAAACGAGTCGTATTTGAGGCTTCCTATTGTTGCATGTAATATCTATGACATGGTTCCACACTGCATGTGCCTTGTACCGTCCGTATATTTCAGAGTCGGATATCAGAACTAGAAACCATGCTAGAGGAAGAACAGCATGCTCGCAAATCGGTAAGACCGTATCAACTGAGTAGACCTGATGGTCTAACATTGGCTAGACTAGAACTCTGAATAGCCTAGTCTGCTTATGTGCCTTAGCAAAGCTAGTCTAACACTGCAATCTACTTATATCACTATCTTAGATCCGTCTGCGAGAGTTGGAGGACGCTCTTGATATGGAGAGAGAGTACCGCTTGAGGGTAAGTCGAAAGCAAGGATTGGAATGACCGCAACTCGAAAGTAAGAATTTAAATATAGTTCGGCAATGAACATCTGTAACGTTTTGAATGTCTTTAAAAGGGTAAAGGTCATTATTTCAATGCTAAGATAAGTCTAGGGGTTATTTTAAATCATTTCATCCTCACTGATATAATGACTTTGCCTTACTCTTAACAATCACCTAACCTTTCGATATTTATCTAGCCATATAGTCTTTCTGCTTTTGCGCACATAGAATAACGCATATACCTAAGTGATACATACATATATAGTCATTGTGTTACGTTATATGCTAGATAGTATGTATAGTTTATGAGTTGCCCTGTGGCTCACGTCACCGGTGTAAAGGTCCGATACCGCTGGTGTCTCGCACCATCTAAGAAGCTGAGATGTAGGAAGACACAAAGAGAGATGACGGAGCAACTGGTTTGAATTTTAAACGATGATGATGATATCAATATAATTAGATTGTAAATAGAATAAGTTCTATTTTGCAAGAAAAATCATATAATGAATAAAGAGAATGGATAAAAGCTAACGATTGAAATATTTTGAGATTAGCCAAAATTAAATGTATTGAACTGAACTTAATTAGAATTGGATTCACGCACCTGTTCAAAATAATTGCCAAAAAATTAGGCCCACGTTTCTGCAAAATATTTCTCTTATTTTTTGAGTTATGTCTTTTCCAGGCTGAGAAGATGGTAACCGAACTGTCCTACCAGTGTGAGCAAATGCAGACTCAACTAGAGGAAGCCGGTGGATTGTCTATCACACACGTAAGCATTCTAGAAAACAATGTGGCAGAAAAGCATTGCGGTTGTTGAGAAAGTATCAACATCACATATACCGCAATGCGTATCGCAGCAAACAGATTCGGATATATGCTCAGTGCGTTACACGGGACCTAGAATATGATCCTTAGAGTCATATTAAAAAGGGGAGTTTTTCTTACGTGATATATGCACATTTAAAATCACCCAAAAGGTACATACAATTAGACATCATTCCTGTTGATTTTTTGTCAGCACACGGAAACATTCAAACAATTTAAAACCTTGTTGGGACCACGGTCTGCACAAGACGTATCTCAGTACACATATGTTACCAGCATTTTCTCACATGAATTATTTCAGATCGAAATCCAGAGGAAGCGCGACCAAGAGATTAGCAGACTACGCAAGGAACTCGACACAGCCAACGCCCAGTTTGAAGCAACAGAGCACGCCCTGAGGAAGAGGTTCCAGGACCAGATCAACGACCTCTCAGAGCAGGTCGACTATCTCAGCAAACACAAGAGCAAGTACGTACATATACTGTACATGTATAGAGTCTTTAGAATTACACAAGAAATATGTCAGGCATATTAGCCTTGTAGACCTCTCCAAACCTAATGCAACTTTTTTCTCTTTGTTTGTCTTTCTTTCTGCTCCTGCTTCTTGGTGAAAAATGTACTTAATGCATTGGCACCTTTGCAATTTTAGGGCTGAGAAAGAAAAGCAGGTACTCATCATTGAAATTGATGGACTTTCGACATCTCTGGATGCTACTACCAAAGCCAGGGTAAGTCATATTGTATATTGTATATGCAGTTTAGTTTCTTATCACATGGTTATTTCTCATAAATAAGTATATATTTTAAAATTGTAAGAACATAGCCATTGTATCAAAATTTGCTCATATGAACAAAGGAATAAAAAATAGCCCTATAATAAAAAGAAAATAAAAAAAAGATAATTACACGGTAATTACTTGCATGAATCCAGAACAGACATAAATAAAAGTGAGAACTTACCAGAGTTTAATAGACCCGTTCCATTCCAGCAATCCGCCGAAGCCAAGCTCGAGGGTCTGGAGGGTGCCGTGGCCAGGCTGCGCGCACAGGTCGATGACCTTAACAAACAACTGAACGACGCCAACGCCGCCAGAGCCAAGCTGACCTCTGAGAACTTCGAGCTCCAGCACACCATCCAGGAACTGGACAGCACCAGCGGACAGCTCGCACAGGCCAAGAAGCAGCTGGCAGGTGCTCTGGACGACGCCAAGAGGAACTTGGACGATGAGGTCAGGTCCCGCCAGAACCTCCAGGCTTCCCTATCCGCCCTCCAGGCTGAGTATGACAACCTGAACATGCGTTACGACGAGGAATCTGAGACCAACTCCGCACTGCGTGCTCAACTTGGAAAGCTTCAGGCTGAGTTGGCCGCACTCAAGGCCAAGTATGACCGGGAATTGTTGGCCAAGACTGAGGAATTGGATGAGCTTCGGTAAGTGAGTTGTGATAACAGAAAAGATGTCAACATCAGTCCGAGTGGAACCATGGAGAGTGATGGTCGCAACTTAATAAAACAAAGATACTATTTCCACTGCTGTGTGTTTGATTTCTCATTGGGTAAATTTATTATGTTTTATTGGTTCACCCAAACAAATACAGATGCTCGTTGAATGAGAACGCGACATTTTACAGTCCGAAAATAATCCTTTTCCTATTAGTGATCTTTGTGTCCTTTGCATCAATGCATTTGATCATTCCAGGCGAATGGAAATCTTAGATCAATAATTAATCCACTAGTAAATTTATGAACCATACATTTAACTATACGCCTGTGTTTTGTATGTGGTATTTTAATGGACAGAAACGAAAAGCATCTTCGTCTTTGATCACTTAACTCTATCATGTACTAATTCGGTTTCCAGTCGCAGACTCACCATCCGTATCACCGAGCTGGAGGACATTGCAGAGCAGGCCCGTTCCAGAGCTGCCGGCTTGGAGAAGGCAAAGAACAGACTGCAGATCGAACTTAGAGACATCACAATTGAACTGGACAATGTAAGTAGATAAATATCTGTACTCGTTAAAATCAAGGTCTGCTTCGTTCGTTCGTTCGTGATCTCCAATTGAATAGACGACTGTGACTTCGTTTACTTTTCGTCTTGAGTCCCAATATTTTGTAATATAGTTGAAAATAAGTGATACGGCTGCTAGTATGCCATAAGTGATTTGCTGATAATTCTGTTCAAGACAAGGGTGAATAACCTTAACGGTTTACCAAATGTGCTCAAAATTCCCTGGGGTTAAAACCCGTCGTGCTGTGAATAACCGATCGTTTACCAGGAAGACACAGTTCTAGATAGGTCTAGGGTTTGTAAGCACTTTCCAAAAAGATCACCACATCTCCCACGCCATGATCTTTTCATATCCGTCAGCATATAAAGCAGACGTTTATTAAAGGTCGATTAATTTTAAATCCATAAAGAGCAAAATTGGCTTTGACACTTTTAGACGGTTATTAGTTTGATATCTCCAGGTACCCCAGAGAAGAACACGCGAAGTTCAGAGTATACATCAGTTTATATAATTGTATCGTACACACACTAGGGACAGTCAGCTCCAAAACTTACTCACTGGGTTTAAATTGGAAACATGGCTCGGACCCCCCTCTGTTTTAATGTCACTCTGGGATTATTTTAGTCCGCTGCAGTGTGCACGGCGTCTCATTATCCATTTTGATATCAAACCGAAAGTTTGCTTTTGTGAATGGAAGACGCTTCGGTATAAGAAGTGTACTTAAGCGTTATAGAATATCGTATTTGGGACGGTGTTCTGACCGTCGTGTTCAGTATGTATCGACAAAGAAACTCGCGGATACTTGGGGAATATGATAGTTATTCAGAATATTGCAAACCGGTAATGAGATGGATGGACGAGGTAAGATACGTTAGAAAACAGTAATTTCAAAAGCCAGTGTTAACCAACATGAAGTAATATGATAATCAAGTTATATCTGTGACAGAAAGAAAAAAATGTTTTGAACAAAAATGACTCAACGACTATTTCAAATAAGAAGGTAGTTTTGCAGGATTCTTAATTCAAGATATTATTTTCATAATTGGACAAACGCATCCCCCTTGTTAACAGGCATACCCCTAAAAGCCTTTTTGAGTGCCTCCACGAGCACAGTGCTGTTCCGATGCCCTTCAGTTTCAGTTTCCATTTCTACCCCACAGGCCAACGCCCTCAACGCGGACCTGAGCAGCAGATTGAAGCAGGCAGAGAAGGACAAGGCTGCCCTTGAGGCCATGGTCGCTGAACTTAAGAACGACTTGGGCAACCTGGCCAACGAGAACAAGGCCCTTGCAGCCGACAACGGCAGACTGAAGGTCAGCGTTACTGAACTTACCGAAAAGAACCAAGCCCTAGACAGAGAGAACCAAGGATTAAACGGTAAGTGACGAAGGTTGTATGCAGCATGGTATATCTCACATGGTGAGAGGGTTTAGTATTCTTTGGTAATGATTTCAAATGAGAAAAAACAAACGTGTTTTTATGCACACATATTTATATACGTACGACATAACAATTTTGTAATTCCAAAAACTCTACTGCGAAGATCGGAATTGCCGTAGTAGCCTCCCTGAGGTGTGTCCATATAAATCAAAGCGCCCTTCCAACCAAATAGCGAAATCTGATCATATTTCCCAATTCAAAACTGTAGCGTGTGTATAAAACCAGATTTAAACGTCTTTCGCAACAGACACTTGTCCTTAATTTGAACTGTTGACCACGTACATGAGTACCATGGCACTGCCTGGAATAATACCTACAGTAGAAATCTTCTTAAACTTGTCTCTCTCATTCTATGTAATATCATAATTATGGACAGCACTACAGCTAGCTGCAGTTATTATAACATATCAGAATTCGTATTTAGATAATTAAGAAATGAAAGTGTAAAACAGTGTTAAGGGTCATCGCCTTCTATTCGTTTGAGGTCGACCAAAAGTGGATACATGACGCGCGCTAACAGACTTGGCTGACTTGGCTGTGAAATGCAGGGAATATTACAGTATTTCGCCGTACAAAGACAGTAAAAATAACTGAAGTGAAATGTTACTGTTATCACGTGCCTCCTTTCCACAATTACTGTAGTCTAAACCATACCTGTTCTTAATCCGACCTCACTCTATAAGTTAACCAAACTCAATTTCTATTCAAATCAACAACACAACCATGCGCGTCCTCTGCTATAATGTCTGGGTTTGACCTTTGCTTGTCTGAAACAACTTGGTTTAGTACTGCCTTGGCAGGATAAACTACCTTTAGCCACACCAAATGCTTACAAAACTTAAATTACATTGGCAAAATGACTTGCAAGCCATCGACAGCGATCTTGATGATACTTATGTTTCCTTTTACATTAGTACTTGCCATGTTAACCAACTCACTGGCTGTTGACTGTAGTTTGACCTATACATGATAGTATCTTAGTTTATTGCTTTTTTATGGTGCATCCCTGGACTTATTAACGTATTGGAAACAGGAAATACGCAGGAAGAGCACCTGTCGAGATGAAACGTCAAGCACAACTGAGGTGAAAAGGACTGAAATCTTGCGAGCTTTTGATCGTGTAATTTGAGCTCTTTTTCTACCTGGAAAAGCCTTGCCGTTTTTGGTTTGTAAGGCATGAGCCAGATCCAGAATATCTATCTGAGTGGTAGCCTTCGAGCAACACCTGTGTTTTGTAATTACCAGGTGATAAACGCTCAGCAACCTATACTTATCCACGGGAATACAATCGTCTGTATGCAATGAAGTAACCTACTTATTTATCCAAAGCGTGATATCAATATGTAAGTTTACTTGTGCCTAATTTAATAAACAGCTAACAGCATGGTTTCTGTAGCACATATGCCACTTACGCTATCATCACATCTTGCTTCTTATCATATTGGTTATTCTGAGAAATACGTATGGCAACAAACAGCGGCTAAGTGCTATAATTTACATTGCTATTTGATATAATTCTGAACTGTAAAAAAAGCACATCTGCGAGTTAACAAATCAAATATTTTGATGTTTTGATCATCTTGTTCATAGCCCAGAAAACTGTTCAATAGACGAGGTGCTGAAACCAGCAAACGTTCCTTTCCTTCCTAAATATGCTTAAAACGCACTTTTGATAATAAACGTGCATATTAATAACATGGTAGTTCTCCAAATGAGGTTTCAAAAACTGTCGATAAAGGAGTGCAAGTTCTTGTTTATTCAGAACTAAATTGAAATTAATATATATCAAAGTTCACAACTCAAGTGGTAAAATTCAACAACAAACTTTTTTGTGTAGGATTTATTTTTGAAGTCCATTATACTTTTAACTCGGTTGATATACACAAGATGATGTAATATTACCGATCCTTTGTACTTAGGATAACTTTATAGAGAAACGGTTGAAGTTACAACGAAATCTATTACACTAGGAAAACGCTACATCGTAGGAGACAACTTGCATCGGTCATCACGTTACTACATGTACATAATCGTGAGACCCACGAGAAGATCAAACCTTATCCTACTCAAAAATAAAAATTGAAAGATTTAAATTGAAGAATTTTATAATGCAATTTCTCATTGACAAGTTACAGTTTACCCCCGTGGATAATGTTAAGGTCACTGAAACCTTGTGTTTCTCTCCAGGCCAGGTTCGTGAACTGAAGAACGAGCTCCGCGATGCCAACCGCCAGATCCAAGAACTCACTGCCGCCAACGGCGACCTCAGGAATGAGAACGACATGCTGAAGAACGCTGTCAAGGACCTCGAGGATGCTCTCAGGGACGCTGAGGCCAGAGCCAAGGCCGCACAAGACGCCCTTGCTGCCCTCAAGGCCGAGATGGAAAGAAGACTTCGTGAGAAGGAAGAGGAATTGGAGGCCCTGCGGTAAGTGTTGAAGAGGGGCCGTCATGAATTTGCGTATAACAGTGTGCTCATGAAATGTTAATATTTATTCGAGGCATGTGCATATAACCTCTTTAGTCCTACTCTCGTTGATCACAGGTAGGTAAAACCTATTCTTCTTTTCATTCTTACAGCAACAGCACACGCCGCACCATCGAGGAACTTCAGCACACCATCACGGAGATCGAGGCCCGCTACAGAAGCGAGCTTGGCCGCCTGAAGAAGAAACTGGAGGCTGAAATCAGAGATCTTGAGATCGCCTTGGACGCTGCAACCAAGAAGGCAAAGGACTTTGAAGCTAAGTGCAGAGTACTGGAAGTCAGAGTAAAGGTTTGTATATTTGTTTTGTTGAAAGGCACTGTGAAAATTACCTCATTAGATTCCACCATAGCGCTTTGACGAACGAGTCTTATGCTTTTAACAGGCTAATAATAGTGGCTATTATTATTATTATTATTATAGTAATGATAATGATTATTAAAAAGCAATAACCTATTTTTAAGATGTGGTTTTTAATTTATTATTGGAAATGGATGTAACCGGTTGATAGGACCTTGAAATAATCGTTTTATGACCGTGGATGCCATTTTATTTAAGGAACTCGAAGTCCTGCTTGAGGATGAGCGCCGCCGTGCCGACGATGCCACCAACGCCCTTGGCAACTCTGAGAGAAGAAGAATCCAGCTTGCACAGGAGCTTGAGGACGTCAGGAGTCTGTACGAAACCGTGAGTTTTCAGAATTTCAAATTTTGATCAGGAAAGTTATACTTATTGCAACGGCCATCAGGGAAAGTTGACGGAAACGTATTGAGAAGGCGCGTTGAAAGTGGCACGCACCATTTGTCGGTATTTATATATAAGGCGTAGTACTGTTAACATTAACATTCATTTAAGTAGACAAATTAGTTCTAAGTTTATCTGGCAAGACGACGCAATGCGCGTTTCCTCCATTCTATTAACGCAATCATGATATTTTCCCGCACAGTCCGAGAGAGCCCGCAAGGCCTCTGAGAACGAACTGCACGACGCCAACACCCGCATCAGCGAGATCACCATCCAGATCAACACTCTCACCAACGACAAGAGACGCCTGGAGGGTGACATTGGTGCTATCCAGTCCGATCTTGATGATGCACTGAATGCCAGCAGGGAAGCTGAGGACAGAGCTAACAGGTAGGAAAACATTACATTATTATTATTATTATTATTATTATTATTATTTTTAATTTTAAGAATATGTTTGCACAGCACATATGCTACTCGGTGCCTTTGAATAACCCAGGTAACTCGACCGCACTCATAATTCTTTCTTCATTTTCACATCTCGTCGCAACTGCTAAGCACATCTAACACATTTGCAAAACCAACGTCTTCATATTCCAGACTGCAGGCTGAAGTAAGCCGACTTGCTGACGAACTCCGCCAGGAACAGGAGAACTACAAACACGCCGAGAGCCTGCGCAAACAGCTGGAGGTTGAGATTAGAGAGATCACCATCAAGTTGGAGGAGGCTGAGGCATGGGCCCAGAGGGAAGGAAAGAGAATGGTCGCCAAGTTGCAGGCTAGAGTAAGTAAAATACAGCCAGTGGTGGGGCTTATTAATCAATGCTTGTCATTCTTTTAATCATTATTCAAATCATATTTTATTATCGATAGAATAGATATCACTATAAATCGAAATGATGGTTGGTTATTTAACGTATGGCAACTCACTAAAGTTAACCGAGGCTCACGACTGAAAAAATTGATGCTCGGTTAGTGAGTAGAAAGGCATTTTTAAACTTTATTCTAGTTTCTTATTAAAAAATCCTCTACTTTCGTCTAGGTCCGTGACTTGGAAGCCGAGCTGGAGGCCGAGCAGCGCCGCCAGAGAGACACATTGGGAGCCCTGCGCAGAGTGGAGCGTAGCTACAAAGAGATCATCGTTCAGGCTGAGGATGACCGCAGATCGGTCGTTGACCTCCAGGACTTGATCGACAAACTGAATCTTAAGATCAAGGCATACAAACGCCAGCTTGAGGAAGCCGTAAGTATTGACTGTGGAATCTCTATGTCGTCGTACAGTAGTGAGGACGTTGTTGTCTTTAGCTATGGCAACTTCATAAAATCTGAATTTATATCTAGAATTGTCACGCGAATCTTATCCGTTGACAGGAGCTGGGTTAAATGACAGGAGTTCGAATATAGTGGCACGAATGAAGTTTAAAATAATTACACAGTAATTTAAGGCGTTATTTCTCAAGTGATAAAATATCCTTCAAAATTCTTCCTAAATAATTTTTAAGTGTTCTCTGAGAATTTCACAAATTTTCTGCTTCTTTTTTTTTATCAGGAGGAAGTGACGACCATTACCCTGAACAAATACCGCAAACTACAGGGTATGTTGGAAGAATCAGAATCCAGAGCTGACGCAGCTGTGCACGCCGCCCTTCGCTCCAGGCGCTCCATGTCTGTTACCAGGGAAACGTACAGAGTTGTAAAAGCATAAATAGGTATGCCAGGCAGAATACATACTTGCTGTTATTTCGCACAGTAGATGCGCTATTATTGTCTCGGAAACACATTTGATCTCATGAAAATTATGTAATTAAGTAATTTGTTCCAAACTCAGCATTTTTATCGCCGTTTATGCACCCGTCATACTGAAAAGAAATCTGCAGCTTGTAATGGCTTTCGAGTCGCTGAGCTATTTATATTGGAACTTATCTATTTATGAGTTCCATTCCTAACATTTTTCTTCTTTTTTTCCAGCTTCTATACGTCTCAAGTGCCCTGTGTTTTAAATCACCCAGCTACTTTCACAAACTGTTACATTTTAACTGAATGGAGATCACTTTAGACATAAAACGAAACAAAAACTTGGCTATTCTTTCGTATATTTGTTGTAACTGAACTAAAACTGTGGAACAAAGTACACTGAGGAAACCAAGTATTTTTACGTCATCTTCATCTTGGAGGGGGTCACGTGATCATCGCTGATTGGGTGGGTCCACTAGGCTGCGCCATCTTGACTTTCCATCGTACCAACAGCAACACCAACCAACGCCACTGAATGCCATTTAACCAACCGGTGGTCAAGCGATTCCCTTTCTCGATGCCATGTCCGGCATGTGCGACACTGCCCATGTTTATATTTGTTATGTTGTTATAAACTTTTGTATGTATTTTACAATGCTGATATATTTAGGACTACTTGAACTAGCTTTTATATATTAAATGACAGTGATGATTCAAGAGGGAGAACATAGTACGTGATTTTATTTTGTTGTGAAGACAGGATGACGTGCAATAGATATATTGAATAGTGCACCACTAAAGACTAACAAGATGTGGAGGTTGCACATGAAAACTATCACCAAGGAATAAAATTCTGTTCGAACAGTGTATGTGTTGAGGAGCAATACAGTTAAAAAGACGAGGAAGCGCACCACTGCTTGTAGGGCTAGAAATAGCAAACGTGACATACCTTGTGAAATCCAGGAGTGCTCACGACGATAGATGTCATCACCAATCGGGTCGACTCTCCTAATTCCAGGACGAAGCAGGACCGACGTTTAAAAGCTGCAATGGATGATATCTTATGGGTGGGTGGAATTGGTACATCCCGTTTACCCTTGTGTGGTTCCCAACTCTATTGACACCCCTGTGTGCTGTTGTGAGCTGGCGCTTCTGTCGCTGGACAAACAAGCTACTTGGGTGCATAGCGACATCTAGCGGTGGTGAGAGAGTGCAGGCACACGTGTCTCGAGAGCTGGATGCACGGAATTGTTACGGGTGTGTCAGTTTCAGCCATTCCCACAGGCCTCGCCGACTCTGTAGTTTGAATTTTAACTTTAAAGGACTGCAGCACACCGCCTCCCTTTCCAGCCTATTTCGAACATTGCGGAAAGGTTGTGAAATATAGAGGTGTAAAGCGGTCCTAATTTTTTTCTTCAAAATGTAAAAACAATGTAAGATAGGATGGGAAAGCGAAAAGAGAGAGATGGAGATACTTTTATTTCTTTTATTATGGAGGACGAAGTGGCCTTTCCTACCTTTTAGATGTTATGACCTGCAGCTGCGCATGCGCCTCGTCAATCCACTGGTAGTGTCGTCTGCTCCAGGCCACGTCGTCGTCCATTTTCCGCCATTTTATGGCAGTCGATTTGTACTCAGCTCATGGCCATGTTGATGAGAATAAAATCGCTGAATAAGCGAAATTTGTCGTTGTTATGGCAATTAATGTATGATGTATCTCAATCATGTAGCAATCATGTCTTAAAAAAGAAAAATATATATATAAAACTACAGCGCATGAATAGCCCTTTCCTAGCCTATTAGTATTGATTAACACATCCAACTGTTACAGAACCGTCCGAAAGTCATTCCTCTATACCCCCCTTTTTCAAGGCGAATACAATACAGTTAACGTAGCAAATTTCTTGGCGGGACTGTAAAATATCTGTGTATTTTAAACTGTTTACCCTCTATGAGTGAAACTCTACTATTCCTAAACTATTTTATACCACAAGATTCTCCCCCGATACCTTTCATGATATATATATATATATATATATATATATATATATATATATATATAGTTTATGATTACACCATTCTCTAAAATCTAGAAAGCCTACTCTGTTATGTATGTGAACGGTTATCATAACAGACAGGAAAGTAATTTTATTTACTAGATTACACTTTAAGGCATTTTTAAAATATTAAATATGAATTTCAGGTACACATTTGGGTCTATTTCTGAGACTTAATTTTGAATACGTTTTCAAATCTACCACATTCAATATAGCAGACATAATATTACATCGTAAATACATGTATATAAACTTTATAATTCAACTATCTTTCTGACCAGGTGAATACAATACGTCACACTTATGCCCAGCTATCAGAAAATACATTACATATACAAAAGCGTGTACCCACTTCGTGTCTTAATTTTCAAAAATGTCGATGCATTACGGAAAACTTAACAAAGAGTTTAATGCCGTTTACATGTGCCGATTTACCATCATTTGCTCACTTCACTGTGTAGGTTTGGAACATTTTATGAAAAATATATACAGTCTGGATATAAATGCTCTGGTTAAAAGATAAAACAGTGCCGCAAGACTTCCATACAAATGCTAGCGTTTACCTCACAACAGGATTCAAGTTTATAATGGCTTTTCTATGAGACAACAATATTCACGTATCTTGAACATTTCAAAAATTAAGAATGATAACATTCATGATACATACTCCTTTTCAATAGATATACCAGCAAAATGCGTCAGCGTTCTATTGAAAATCACCTCATTCAATTAATCTGCTTGGAAATGAAGGTAATAAAATTACACCAATTTCGAGGACTTGGGCATTACAGATAGGATACCAAACAACTTGCGTCAAGTCTTCTTTATGTTACTTGAAAGTGGTCGACACTGCAATCAACTCACAACGTTGCTATCATGCATCGCCATGTTGAGGGTCAATACCAGTTTCATTGCTTATCAAAATCTGAGTGATTTTATTCCAAATCAACGCCAATTAATAACTGCAAAGTGCGTCCCTTGGATTTTGATAAGGCGCGACGGTGGAAGAGTTCAATCGTCTGCCCGAGATGGGTGCTAGTTTAGTGTTTATAAAAAATAAAAAAATGTAGTATCTTAAACTTATAGGCCTATATATGTGTTTCCAAATGTAATTATTTTTGACCATTTTCATATGCATTCACTGTGTCACACTCGCTAGTTAAAATCTGAGTCAACAGGTGTTTTATGCATATCAAATGAGCCAGCGTCTACACATAATGGGTAGGTCTACCTATCGGCACCGCCCGTATAAAAGTTAAACTGGTAGGAAGAGAATTTAGAAAAAGTCAATTCGACAGGAGAACTGCCGGAGTATTCACACGTTATTTTTAAGATTTAAAATGGATTCGAAATCTGTACTTGTGGTTTGCCTGGTTGTATTACTGGAACTGCATCAAGGCAATGCAGGTAAATGTGCTTCTTTTGCTTCTTTAATTCAATCAAATTACTACCTTCTTATTACTAAAAAACCAAAGGTTATTACGGTCAGAGTTCAAACGTGTACAGTAAATTTTCCACAACCGCAAAGGTATGATTATCAAAACATGTGAGTGCGCATACCCTTATACATGTAAAATAGTCCGTGCATCGAAAAAAGCAATTATTGTACAGAGAAGAAAATGTTAAGTTTATTGTTTGTACGATTTAATGCAAACTGTGCTGTTCGAATTGCATAAATTGGTTGTTTTAGTTTAAAAATATGCGTTTTATTAATGCATTTATTTTTGGTCAGAAAATATAGTGAATACGACAAAGAAAACTACACTAGGGCGGTAGAGTGGCATTTTGAAATCATACGCATTTTGCAACTTAAGAAGTACGTAAATACACGTTTTGCTACATATTTTAGTAGGAACTGAATATCGATATTGTCCAAGACTGCAAATGCCTTCATTCGGGAGCTTTTCAATCTAGGCCAGCGCTACTGTCTCCGTCAAATGCAGTAGTTAAGTTGAAAATCGCCGTATTTAGCATTTAGCGCATATTGTTTAGCATCGATGCTTATTTTTACGTTAACACAACACTTAACTTTTTAGAAACAATCTTCACTTGACTCTCATGGCTCTCATGAGTCTAAGCAAAAAAAAAAAAAAAAAAAAAAAAAAAAAAAAAAGGTAGTGTGGGTTTAAAGTATTATACAGAAAAAGTGTGTATTCACTTTTTTCGTTGGTCTCAAAATGCGTTTGATTGCGAAATGCTGCTCTTCAGAGCGTAGATCTCTCTCGGAGCAGATCATGCGCTCCGCCTTTTTGTATCTCTTTTTATGTTTTTAAAATATACAAAAAACGAAATGCATAATTCTATTATTAAATCGGTTTTTATATCATGTTAAATTATCTGTACTCAAAGATGGAAAAGCGGTTTTGTAGGAGTCAGCTTCCATTTGTATTTAATATCACACATTTCCCTATCTACATGGCATTGTAATCAAGGGTGAAAGAGAGATTTATAGAGACGCATTACCTTTTTAATTAAAATAAAGAAAAAATAAGATAACGCACGCTGACAGGCTCTTTAAAAGAACATATTTTCACATTAGGCTTCCTGTTTGTCCTCAG
This sequence comes from Lingula anatina, assembly GCF_001039355.2. The sequence goes on from NW_019775837.1 coordinate 69,021, forward strand.
ATTTGTTTCAGTAATTTAGCATATTGGAGCGTACAGCGTTAATTAGCACAATGCAAACATTCGGTTGTGGCTTAGGGCATACGTAAGAAGTCATTACAAGTTGATCTTTGACAAGCTCAGCAAGGCCGCATGCAAAGTTTACCGTAGCGTATAAACATTTATCAAACTCAATTTAATTTAAATTGCTCTATTCAAAGTTTTTATCGCGCGTTGCCGTGTAATAAAATTCTCCAGAATCCTAGATACCAAGATAGTCAACCATTCTAAGTGCCGCGTTGGCACTGGGACCAAGAAAAAACAATTTTTAAAAAAGAGAATTTAAGCAAATTCTCTACATTCTTTTTTCTTTGAAATGAAATGGTAACATTCCAACCTTTGTCCGAGATTTGCTCACACACGTCCGGGTCCCTTTAAAAAAAATGTCCTCAAAAATGCACCCCCTGGACCCGCGGGTGACCTCTTGCCTCCGACGTGCACAAAGACTAGCAAATTACGAGAAAAGGCCTCATAGAAATACCCGCACAGGCGATTATTATTAAACGATTTTGAACAGTTATTAAAATTTGATTTATTGAATGATTATATAGATTACAGTTCTTTCAATAAATGGGACATTTGGGCTAGAGATGCGTGATGACTAAAATGATTAATTATATTAATTAATTAATTATATTAATTATGAAAAATGAAAAATTATGAAAAAACTTATTAGCCGGAGTTTTCCTTGCCCGTTTTGCAATATTCCCAATCAAGCCCCGCCTTTCTTCCGAGTAAAATGAAAAAAAAAAACTGATATACTCATTGAACAGAAACTATGATTTTTCCAGCATGGCAAAACTTCCTGGGACAATATTACAAGTTCATAGCGCAGCCAAAGACATGGTCCGACAGTAATGCCTACTGCCAGTCCCAATACGGCGCCAAGTTAGCCGAACCAGACGACAAAATCAAGCAGTTCTGGATGGGGCAGACGATCAATCATATTTACACATCAAATTCCCACCTAAACTGGTGGGTAGGCATCACGGATATGGGACAGGAGGGACACTTCCGTACCGGCAGTGGGAAGCAGGTCACTGTTTCTGGTAAATTTATTGGGATATCCAACCATTATCTGTAAATGAAAATGAGTTGTATTAACATTGGCTTTCACAAAGGAAATTAAGCATGTAACTTATTTCTCTCGTTTTTACAATGACACCTATTTATACCATAAATCTAGAATATACAGTATCTGCTGAACTGGGAAATTTCTGTATTTCAACATGACTATTTCACGGATGTTAATCAATTTTTATCTTTCCGTTTTTGTGCTGTACTAAAATATTTCTTGTTTTCAGCTGCTGGACGTGGAGATTGCGTTCACATTGTAACCAACCCAGTGTCCTTGACCGACGCCAATTGCGCTCTTGCGCAGCCTTTCATCTGTGAATGTGAGTACTTTTATCCAAAATTTTGCGTTTCGCATTTCGCTTTTGTATTCCAACCAGTTTCTTGCATTATTTCTGTGTCGTCTCTTTTTGGACTATCTTGATGCCCATTGATTAAACTTATCATCGTTGCAGATTTAGTGTGTCCATGATGCTGTGTCACTCACCATTTTTGTAAGGCTTGTTTGAACTTTTAAACAGATCAGTTTCGTCACTGATCAGTACCATTTGTATTATTTTAAAATTTTCAGATAGTACTTCGTGTTATCATGTTGCGTGCAAGATTTACCACGCTCTTAATGGTTTACACTTACCGTTTTTTCCTATTTCAGCCTCTTCAATCCCGACAACTCCTTCAGCCTGCACCGATGCTATTCCGAACTGTGCAGCTTACGGCGCCAGTGTCTGCACGGAGTACGCCGGCTGGGCAGGGAAAAACTGCCCGGCTTTCTGCCAACGCTGTCAACCTGGTGAGCTTTTTAAACGCTTGTTGTTAAATCTACATCCCGAAAAGTTTACAGTAAATTTGAACATCCATGATTTGTCTAGACATAAAACTGCTTCATGACAAACGATGCAGTGCAATGTACGACTAGTCGAACAAAAATAACATAGTTAACATTGGTAATAATTATATTTCAGCTACAACTACAACCACCACGACTACGACAACTAGCCCCCCACTCTGCGTAGACAGTATTTCCAACTGTGCGGACTACGGTGCTTCTGTGTGCACTGAATATGCAGGGTGGTCTCAAACCAACTGCAAAGCTTTCTGCGGACTTTGTCCCGGTAAGTTTTTTTTTCAGGATCTATTCTTTTATCATCTAAATCAAGTGCGAGAAATGACACATATTATTAAATTTGTAAAAATGATATATTCTTAAAATATTATTACACTTTATTTTGAAGCAATTGGAAGCTATTATAGGCCTACTGAGTAGGAGAAAAAGATAATGATAAAATAATATTGTGTAGAATTATATATTTTAATATAAAATTAAATGTGTGGTTTCAGAGAAGAGGCAATATCCGATATAACAGAGTCTCTGGCGTTGTAAACGTAAAATGCTTAGTAGATTTTTTTGATTCATTTTAGCACCGGCGTGCAAGGATACTTTATCCAATTGTAACGAGTACGGAAGTCCCGACTACGCGTGCGCGTACAAAACCTGGGCAAAAAATAACTGCGCCAAGTACTGTGGTCTTTGTCCCTAGATTATCACACGGTGTGGTGTGGTGTATAATGAAATTTTATAGACATTTCTTAGTGATATACGCATTGTGCAGAAAATCCTGGAACTTTACTGCGGTTGATTTTTGAGCGATAAAGCGCACTCCTTTCATTAAAAATCTTTTGACAAATGCAACTGTTAATTAAATAGTTAAGTGTACGACTGGTATACTTTTCAGACCTGAGCTGTATTTCTTTCAGTTGATAAACTTCTTTTTCGACAAGTTGTTCCTTTGAGATATAGGCCTAACTCTTTAAGAACGTGAAAAATAATTTTTGGAAATAAACAATTAAGCTACATTGTACTATCTATTACGTGTAAAACAAATCACTTTGACTGTACACCTGTAGGCTATGTCATACAACATTCGAAAATGTGATTATGTAACTTTGTGACGAATCGTGTCTGTTCCGTATGGTCACTGTTTTTAATGCGTCGTCGCATCGGTGTAAACAATAGCATCTTAGTGAGACATTGCATGTAAATTAGCGGCTATTCAGAAATAATTCGTGTATAATTCAGTCGCAAATCTTCGTGAGTTATGTTTATTGTATAAATTAGGTCATTGTATGGAGTGTATATTTGACTAGCACGATGATATGTTACCTTACCAATGTATATATCATATAATGTGTGCTGAATAAAATGCTTAGAATGTATTATACCAGTGTAGTGTAAACACACTGTATAACCAGGTTCAGCCTTTTTTCCTAGGGTCTTCTGAAACAAAAGAACTTTGTCACACACTGAAGGATAGACCTTAATGTGGCAACATTAGTTTTCAGAAAATTTCAGCTCTTTCAACGCTCAATTCACAGCCAAGGTAAACCATATCTCAAAGCGAAATAGAGACTGTTGAATTTCACTCTTGATGACACAGATAAAACATCAGAAGATTTTCAAAAGTATTCTGACTGAAGTTTTTTTGATAGGGACCCGCTGAGGTGATGAATATTGCTACAACGGTAACAGTAGTGTAAACGTTGTCTTACCGTGGTTGACTAGTAAATTAACCTCGAATCAAATGCACAGCCTGCACTCGTGCTGACATCTGGGGGGTATACTTGATGAGGTGACTGGATTGCTTAGTGTAGTTTCAAGCCTATTCACACTTCACACCACTTCACATAAGCCATCAAATATAAAATGAACTTAGTTATTTTCGACAATCAAAGAGAGGGTGTAAGATAATTTTGATTTTATTAACGTCTCACGTTAAATTAAACCCACCCTACTAAGGGTTATGAGAGACTAAAACCTGTTATGTGAAAGTACAATCAAAATTCATAAAAGTTCTTTAAAGTAAATTATTGATCATTTAAACAACAACAACAACAATAACAAAAAATTAAAAACTTTTTCAATCCCTCTCGTCTGTATTTAAATTTAATTCTGCTCCACATCATTGCGCGTACCATTTTGTTGTCTTATATTGTACCAGTAAATGTTCATTTTGCATATAATCTTTTCAGTGTCATTAAATGGATCAAAATGTTTTTCCAAAAGAATCGGATAAGAATCGGGTAATATAAGGGTCTGTGCAACGTTGAAAAACGTTCCATATTGTCCCACATGCAGGACCGGGACCTACGTTATTGCATATATAAGTAATTATAGAAAGTAAAATTCGATAAAATAAATAGATGAAAATGGCTTCGCGTTAAAACGGTGTAGCTTATGGAAATTAAAATAAAGGTATACAGTTTCAATTGTATTTAAATGGGACCCTGTATGTACCCCAACTCTACACTTCTTATCCTCTTTTTGGCACAAATAAGCTAACATTGGCCAGGGAAGTATTTTAATAGGCCTACTTAAATGGCCAATGTTACGCGAAGACCGATAATGATGTTATGGTTTTACAGAGCCTCTCGAAAAATAGAACATGTTAAAATTGTATTGTGAAATCGTAATTAAATGCGACCAGGTTTTGACACGTGTGATAGAGATGCTTTTTAAAGACCCATCTTGAATGCGCAGATAACTTTGACAAGCTGTTGAAAAACCTTTGTTTTCCTATGACATATTTCCATTTGTTTGCACCTGCACATTTCCCGTGCACTTTTTGTAGAAGATTATACCTACACCGTGTTTGTACATGTAACCACGACAACCGCCGTTTGAGTCGGTGGCGTCTCTTTCCAAACCACTCTGTTTTGATGAATAATCCCCTGGGATATTAGACGCACATTTGATAAATTGCTGTGTAATCTCCCACAATCCACCCAATTAAAAATTCACAAACTCCCCGCTACCAAGGGAACGAAGGTTTTCATCACTTTTTAGACTGTTCACATGGCTGCACACCTTCTCAGTCGCACAAGCAAAATGAAGGAAACAAAGTTTAAACGGAATAGGTTTTCGAATATCTCTTCACGCCTATCAGCATATGTCATTGAACAAAGAGATGAGAGCCTCTTAGAGAAAGCCTAATTATGTACTCCAAGTTAATGCATGTTTGTAATAGGGTTGAGATCTATTGAATATTTATAAAACTTTTTAATACCTGTTTCATAACGATTGGTTGGGTTGAAATTTATAGGATGTTGTTTTAAAACGTATGGCACACGGGGCATCGAGTAAATGGAAAAAGGACAACATGCATATTCAAAATACATTCTTCGGTGTATACAAGAAATGTTGTGTTGGCAAAGGCTGATCAGTGCGTTTCTAAATGATTTGAAGTTAAAACTTGACTTTCCAAAATCCACTTAGATCTTTAACATTGATATAAACAGAGCGGTTTAATGATACCTTTGTCGACTAATGAAGTCTCAGTACTGAGTTCAATCGCCTATTCTCCACTTCAAAACTGCAGTTTAGTGGTAGCGAATGGTCATCGTTGATGGCGCTCGATGGCCTGCCGCCAATCAATGGCACACAGAAATATCTTAAAGTGGATTAAAGAGCTTCATTAACTTTGCATGCAATCAGACGCCATTCTCGGAAACAATCCATTTAGAACAATAAGAGTGATATTCGAGCACACGTGTGTTTTGTCTCCGTTTTTTTTCAAAATTCATTAAGGGGTAAAAGATGACAGTCATTAAAGATTGTATTATAAGTATTATTCCATTTATAAATTATTAAAATACGTCTGAACACAAGGAATTGCAATTATCTCATTTTCACGTCTGGTTATTTTTTCCACGAATTATTTTCTACGGGCCACTGTTATTCCTGTCATATTGAAAAATGATAGAGTATACTTGGTGCGGCAAATTATAAATGGATTATTTATACGAGACTGATATTACTATTGTCTCTTGCAGTTCATTCAACGGTATCAGTTTTTGTGAATATGTTTTCCCTTAGTCGTGCCGTTGGGATAAATACTGAGAAGAAATGATGAGTTTTCAGTAATACATGTAGTTTATTAAGCCCAATATTTCGTTTGGTATCCAAACGAAACGACAAATAGAATAAGCCCTAACGTTTGTCCTTTTTCCGTCTATTACATTGTCTAGTTCAAAGTTCAAGAATGTTCTGCACAAATGCCTTTTTGCGGACGCATTTCGCCGATTGACTTTGACCGACTGAATTGTTGCAGCCCTTAATGGTTAATCTTTCATTCTGAGTTAAATGCTGTTAACTAGCAAGGCTGGCCACTCCACCTATTATCACCTGAAGAATCGGGAATGTTTTTTTATAAAAATAGGGGAGACCGGGGCTAGTTGGGCCCCGGGGTAAGTTAGTCGCTCGTCAATTTATGAAAAAATTAACTACGAGCTAAAAAATTGATCAGATTAGCTTGTAAAGTGACCGTATCCAGCAATGCCAAGAAAGCGTCGATCGTAAAAAAGTTTTACTTAAGAGGCGAGTCAAAATGAAAGATAGCTTAGCCACACATTCCCAAGGCCAAATGTAGGTCTAAAGATGAGGATCCCCTCAGCATGGAAGCCGGCCTGAGGGTGTGACCTGCAGGTGGAACATAAAGTGTCAGCAACTCATAACTAGTGATCTCGTTTACATGTTTGTTTTATAAATGTATCATGAGACGCCTGGATAATCTACCAACACAGTCTGATAGCTGCAAACTGTTTGGTAGTATAGAGGACTGTTTTGTACTATAGAAGGGAGGGCGGCTTGGCTCAGTGTATAGACCATAGTTTGATACGTTTTGGTGGAGTCCAAGGACTTGTTTGCAAAATTTTAGCTGCAATTTTTCTGCAGGGCATTTATCAACAAACACAGAGTAGCCCCATATCTCTCAACAGTGTGTAAGGATTGGATATTTTTTCTAAAAGGGGTGTGCAAACATTACTCTGATGTGGTAGACACTTACCCATACTATTGAAGGCTTTTGTGGCACGTTGGGGGAGATTATTGAGTTTTTGTAAAACATCTTGATCGGGTAAGAAAAAAGACCTAAGTATATGTACTTGGTGTCCCCTTGAATTGGATTTCCATACAAAAAAAAAAAAAAAAAAAAAAAAAAAAAAATCGAAACGTGCGTTTGATGTTGAGTTGGAGGTAACTACTTTTCTAGTTTTGTAGCTATGACAGTCGTTCTCCTCTTGTAACAAAAGTTTTCTGCACTTTCCAGACTTCGTATTAGCCCTTCGAGTGTCTTGAACTTTAGAAAGAGGCCAAGAACATATTGTAAGTCTTGGACTTTTAGTACTTTGCCATCATTTGATCTAAGGAGGTTTTAAATAAGAATATTAAAGAGAAACGGGCTCAGAGTGTCACCTTGTTTTACACCTAGTCCTGCATTAAAGGCCGGCAATATACCATTTGTTGTCTTAACATATGCTATTGAGTTTTCGTACATGCTCTTTATGTTTTTGCATGTAAGTCCTCCAATTCCCACGGTTTTTAGCTTTAGCAGCAGTTCATTTCTCCAAACACTATCGTATGCGTTTAATGAAAATGGTGCTTACTTTTTTTCTTCCCTTATATCCTTTTATAAATTTGGTGAAGCACAAATATGTTATTTGACGTACTATAACCGTGTATAAAGTCATTTTGATGGGGTAGTGGTACCCTATGCTGTGATGTGTGGACTTGTATTCTATTTAGTATGACCGCGTTGTATAGATTTCTAAGGCAGCTTGTTACACACACACGCGCGCGCACACATTCGCTTGTAGTTGTTCACATTTTATTTGTCAATCGAATTCCGAAGTGCACATCCCTGATGATAGGTCTATCAATCCCCAAAGTTCCTAACTCTTATAGTCTGGGAGGAAATAGCGGAAATTACTAACGCACGGACACACAGATGCACGGACGGGTGGGATGACACGATAACCGACTTTTGCCACGAAAGTCCAGGAATAAATATGCCCATCTCTCCGTCTACATTCCGTGCCTCCATTGTATGGAATGTGACGTACTTAATAGATGTGTGCTGTATTTAACTGTTAGCTCCATTGTCTCGTCAGAGAGTTCGTTCTCTAACCTCCAACTTTGGAATTCTTCTGCTGCCATGATTCTAGATCAACTGTGGACTTACTAGCAATATACGTAGATGTTGAAATACACAGAGAAAAAAAAAATTATACAGTTAACACATTGCAAAGTTCATAAAATCTACGCTGAGCTGCGATGGCTTGCTGCTGCCGCTGTGCAGTTTAAAGCTGTGAGTGACCGTTGGGCAGTTTCACGTGACCAAATATCCAAACGAGGCAGCTGATGTGATTGGACTGGCCACTGGTCAGTTACACGTGACCACTGCATGTTAGAACAAAGAGGATGCAGGGATAAAGGTCCCTATGCAGCCCTCCTGTGTGAGTTTTAAATACCATTTAGTTTAAATGGGCACTTTATTGAATGGCGGACCACTAAAATTCAGAATTTTACAACACTTGATTAAGTGCTTCACGGACGCAAGTTCACGTGTACAATGCCAAACTGTCAAATCTGTTTTTCTACAAAATTATAGCCTAACAGTTGTCTTAAATCAACGGCAGAGTATTTCTCAGCGATGGGTGTCGGTGGCTAGTTTGATCCCAGAGACAATGTCTTCGGTTTATAACACCGTACTGAAATCAGTCATCTTTCCTCTGGCTCCTGTGTAAAATGTCCTTAGTAGTCAGCAGTAGAGCAATTTGTGAAACGCACATCGCGCGGATCATTATTAACACCCCAACCCCTATAGATCTAAAAATGCTCTTGTTTTTTATCTTTATGAAGTGGTGAAAGGGAAGAAATAAAATAGAAAAAACAATGCGAGTTACCAAAAGGGTGGGCCCCACAAGAGTTAAAATTTATGCGCCCTACAATACACGTATAAAGGCTCCATGGTACCACGTAGAATGTAAATGCCCGTTCATTTGGCTAATAAGTGGCAAACAGAGAGCGGTTCGCTCTCGCCTCGTCTCACGTCTCAGCTTCTCTAAATATTTAACTCCCCTCAGTTAGAGGGGCGTGTTTGTCCTTGGGATTTCAAGGGTGCTTGAGTAAGGCACGTCGCTGGTCACCGTGTCACGGGGTTTGCTCACGTGGAAAACATCACTACAGTATGACAGTGAAAGCTGATTATGTTGGACGCGGCCCAGCAGAAAGGCTCACACAATTTAGTCCACAAACACAAGGAGTCAGAAAATTGGGTAATTTGTGTTTTCATTTCCCCCGGGGAAATGCAAGCTCAAGGCCCCTATTTGTGTGCGCTACGGTTGATTAGCGTTGGATCATGAGTCCTTTAGAATTTTCAGATTTTAAATCACAAATCGGGGAGAAATAGCAGCTGCCTGTATGGGATCGACGAAACCAGCATATTAGTTTATATGGTTTTGTCATATCGCCAACAATCATCACTGGCCGTACAATGTACGTTGTTAATACTTGATTATGAACAGGTTTCTTTTCCTTCAATTACTCAGTCACTTAGGTCGCATCCTCTTGGTGGATGTTGGTTACGCAAAAGAACTTTACGATTACTTCCCGAGAGGAAGACCACCGAAGATTGAATAAAGTTTGCGTCACAAAGAGATCAATCACATTACTTGTACAATGTTAATTGAACCAGATTCGTACTCAGGATACATTTTTGAACAAATGGGACACTTTGATTTGATCAATGCCCAATAAATTAAGCTGCTCGTGGTCAACATTGACTAAACGCAATTCATATCTCAAGTGGCGTTAAATCAACAGCAGTTAAGGCAGCTTGAAAAAGTTGAACAATCACCGTCTCTTCATTGTCTGAAACGCCAAATGTGTACAGTAAGGATTTTCAATCCTTGGAAACGGTCAGTTTTGGAGCAATGTCATGTATACACAAGGGAAGTACACAGGGGATGGGCGGCGGGCAGGCAGCCGCAATATTTGTAATCCTCACAACTACCAACACTGATTTTAAACACTCGCTTTATTTCCATCTATGTACCTGTCTTATTCTTTTTGCTTGCTCGTGATTTTCATAATTCTTGCTCAAAACAAGACTTCATTTTTTTTCTCATAGGTATGGATTTACCCCATTAACATAAAATTGAATTTAACGTAGGATTAGCAATTACATTTCTCGCATTTCGAACTTTTGCTTGAAAATTCAAATAATTTATTGAAAGACATCCAAAATATTTACAGGCTACTGCGAATATTCAATTAAAATGAGATCGTTCAGTGGCTGAGATTGTGAAAAACTGTAGATGGGTTTCTATTGTACCTGTATTTTCCCAAGCAATTTTTATGCTGTCACACAGCGGCATTGTTAGGTATCCAGCATTGAACTACTGGCTGATCTTAACATCAGTGTCATTTATTTCTCTGGTTAAGAACTGGAGTCTCCCTTGACAGCATTGGCAATCGAACAAGTTGTGAACAGGAAACCGTGGCCATCTACGTGAAAAAGAACAACAATTACTTTAATTTCGGCTTTTAGTTGCGTCAGTCGCGTGGATGGGAAACAAACCCACTTTAAAAGATGAAAAACACCATAAAAAGAAAAATAATAATCTTTAATTAGAACAGTGGTGTCAAGGTTTCCTCACGAATCGTTTGGTTAAAAATTAGCAAAATATATACAGTATATATATTGAAAGTTGTTGAAAAGTCCGTGAGTTGTATTTAAAGTTGACAGTCGACATGGGATTTGGGATCATAGCGGCACTTCCTCCGATAACTTGAACCGAATCCATGGAAAGCTGGCGAGAAAAAATTCCCTTAAAAACATACCTTTGTTTGTTGATATCGATCGCTCTGTTTGTATGTAGGATGGGTGTTGTCACTTGGTCAATTTGATATCGGAATTATCTTCATCAAAAGTAGGCCGTTTTAATTGATGTTTTGAAAGTCTATACACTAATCAAACCAGTCTATTCACAATGAAGAGAGTGAATAAAACCAAGCAATACACCGTATTATATAAGTCTCATCTCTGCAAGTGTTCATTTCCCAAGAAGAGATTGAAACTTTTAACTGGGGGGTATTATTCAAAGTGGATCGTTATGGCAACCCACGCTGAGCGAGCTATTCATTTTATCATCGAGCTGGGAGAAAGGCACCATTCACTAACGTTCAGTCCCAGTGGAGACATTGTTGGGGAGTAATTTGAACACTATTGTGACATCACCTACAACTGGACAGACGCTACCTCCCTTTTCACATAAAACCATGTAAAGAACGGCACATTTTTTGAAATATTTGAAAAATAAGGTTGATCTGTTTTATCAGGTAAAAGTAACGCGAACGCAAATTTCTTCTAAAGAATGTACATGTGCTAAATGGAACATGTAAAAAAGGACATGGAAAACAGAAATAAAACTTGAAGATGCCGAGACCAAAACAAAAACAGTAAAGCCTTTCTTTTTTCTTTTTTCCTAAATAATTTTTTCAAAGAAAGGGAAATCTCAACGCAAAACACGAAGGTAGGTAAAGTAGACCATAATATATCATCTAAAAGTTTACTCAGTTGCTTAGAGACATATTCATTCAGTATACCGTTAGGTTTCAATGCCTTATGTAATGTCCGAAATAATAATAGGGCAATTCTGAACGAATAAATCAGCCGCATTTGTGAGTCCGTAAATGTTGATTCAGTTTTGCAAGACGACACCTAACCCACAATGGGTAGTCCAGTAACGCAAACATGGACTTGAATTATCTGAATGCTCGGTCATGGCCCTATAGGGATGTATTCAGAAAAATAAAAGGATTGCTTTGAACAAAATCTTCCTTGGGCCTTGTGGTCAGATGGGAGGCCAAGAAATAAGGATGGTGAAGAGGACTATTGTTGTGGCATCAGAAATCCGTCCCCATGGTGTCACCATGCTACCGAGAGAGAAACACAAAAATATTGCGAAGATGATAAAACATACGCTGCCGTCTCTAACAGCATCAGAAATCTCAGAGGCGCCTAAGAAGGAACACGTGAAAGTCGGATTTAAAAAAGGCGCTCCACATAGATTGAAACAGAAGGAGTTTTAGGAAGCCAGGGAACCGCAGAAGCACCTTATCTAACTGAGATTTATACTACAAAACCAAACATGAAATTTACGTTGCTTCTTCACTTACTGCTTGTTGCATTTGGTAAGTTATTTTTCATTTTTTCGTTTTCAGTAAAATAATTTATTTAATTAAACTTATGTTAGGGTATACATTTGTAGTTAATTTTTCGTCAACTTTTTTCATAGTGAGCGATAAAGCTACCTGCGCGACGGACAGTCTAAAAAGTTATGTGAATTCGACCAAAATTCGTTAATAGCACGTCTAACATTCAATTTTTTTTCCATTTCAAACATGATAGCATTCTCTTATAAAAAAATAGATTATGGAATCATCTTCAAGCGAAAACACAGTGAACAAAAAAGGACAAAAAATGTGACAACATCATTTCTTTGTCGTTCACATCCAACCGAGCATCATCAAAACTGAAAACCAGGTTAACTGAAGCGCCAATAAATAGCGCCAATTGGATTAAATATTGTTCTACAGATCATTTAAATTTCACAATCATTTTAAAAGTCTTTACGAGATTGGCTTAAAATGATTTAAAGAGACGCGCAACATCAGTTGGATTTGCGTGTTATTTTTCAGGATAAATCTCGCGGTGCTGTTACTTTTAAGATATGCCTTTGCAAGATCCTCGAATAAAGTTACTTCCTATTTGAAGTATATGAATGCGAGCAAAAATAATTTCTGCAATTTAACGATGCATATATGTTTATAAACTGAGGTGCTAACCTCAAACTAAAAGGAAAAGACAACAAAGGATAAGACTCTAAAGCGACAAGTGTAGTGGTCTTTTCTAGTCTTAAGGCGAACATCTGATTTATACTAGAAAAATCTGTGTGTACAATCAATTCATGAGTAAACTTAACTGAGAAGTTAACTTACCACTTGAATTAAGCATCGATCAAAAGTAGTTTGTGCAAACATAGTGCGCCGTTGTCCAGTCAATAGAAATAGACACCTTTGATAATTATCATCTTATCCTTTATCAAAATTTGAACACTGTGTTGCTATGGAAATACGTGGGTGACGTAGCAATACTGCGGCTATTAATGATATAGATTACACTTTGTTGTAATAATCTATTTTGAAAGAAAAAATGTAGCCTTTGCATGAAAAAGATTACATTTATTTTCACTACTTAAAAAAAGAGAGGGTAAAGAAAAAAAATGAATTTAGCCGTTTAATCATTTCTTTCTTTTTCTTTTAGTGTTGCATTCCGCATACTCACAGAGCTCTTCATCAGACACGGCGTCAGCAGGTGCCTCATCCTCTGCTGGAGCAAGTGCGTCATCCTCTGCTGGAGCAAGTGCCTCATCATCTGCTGGAGCAGGTGCCTCATCCTCTGCCGGTGCCTCATCCTCTGCAGGTGCGTCATCCTCTGCCGGTGCGTCATCCTCTGTTGCAGCAAGCGCCTCATCCTCCGCTGGAGCAGGTGCTTCGTCTTCTGCTGGAGCAGGTGCGTCATCCTCTGCCGCTGCGTCATCCTCTGCCGGTGCGTCATCCTCTGCTGGAGCAGGTGCCTCATCCTCTGCCGGAGCTGGTGCCTCATCCTCTGCCGGAGCCTCATCCTCTGCCGGAGCNAATCTCCCACAATCCACCCAATTAAAAATTCACAAACTCCCCGCTACCAAGGGAACGAACATTAAGGTTTTCATCACTTTTTAGACTGTTCACATGGCTGCACACCTTCTCAGTCGCACAAGCAAAATGAAGGAAACAAAGTTTAAACGGAATAGGTTTTCGAATATCTCTTCACGCCTATCAGCATATGTCATTGAACAAAGAGATGAGAGCCTCTTAGAGAAAGCCTAATTATGTACTCCAACTTAATGCATGTTTGTAATAGGGTTGAGATCTATTGAATATTTATAAAACTTTTTAATACCTGTTTCATAATGATTGGTGGGTTGAAATTTATAGGATGTTGTTTTAAAACGTATGGCACACGGGGCATCGAGTAAATGGAAAAAGGACAACATGCATATTCAAAATACATTCTTCGGTGTATACAAGAAATGTTGTGTTGGCTAAGGCTGATCAGTGCGTTTCTAAATGGTTTGAAGTTAAAACTTGACTTTCCAAAATCCACTTAGATCTTTAACATTGATATAAACAGAGCGGTTTAATGATACCTTTGTCGACTAATGAAGTATCAGTACGGAGTTCGATCGCCTATTCTCCACTTCAAAACTGCAGTTTAGTAGTAGCGAATGGTCATCGTTAGATCGCGCTCGATGGCCTGCCGCCAATCAATGGCGCACAAAAATATCGTTAAGTGGATTAAAGAGCTTCATTTCTTTTGGTATCCAAACGAAACGACAAATAGAATAAGCCCTAACGTTTGCCCTTTTCATGATCTTTTCCGTCTATTACATTGTCTAGTTCAAAGTTCAAGAATGTTCTGTAGATATGCCTTTTTTCCAACGCATTTCGTCTGATTGACTTTAAGCGACTGAATTGTTGCAGCCCCCTTTCATTCTGAGTTAAATGCTGTTAACTAGCAAGGCTAGCCACTCCACCTATTATCACCTGAAGAATCGGGAATGTTTTTTTTTTTATAAAAATAGGGGAGACCGGGGCTAGTTGGGCCCCGGGGTAAGTTAGCCCCTCGTCAATTTATGAAAAAATTAACTACGAGCTAAAAAATTGATCAGATTAGCTTGTAAAGTGACCGTATCCAGCAATGTCAAGAAAGCGTCGTTCGTAAAAAGTTTTACTTAAGCTGTGAGTCAAAATGAAAGATAGCTTAGCCACACATTCCCAAGGCCAAATGTAGGTCTAAAGATGAGGATCCCTCAGCATGGAAGCCGGCCTGAGGATGTGACCTGCAGGTGGAACATAAAGTGTCAGCAACTCATAACTAGTGATCTCGTGTATGTTTGTTTTATAAATGTATCATGAGACGCCTGGGTAATCTACCACAGTCTGATAGCTGCAAACTGTCTTGTAGTATAGAGGACTGTTTTGTAGTACATGTATAGAAGGGAGGGCGGCTTGGCTCAGTGTATAAACCATAGTTTGATACGTTTTGGTGGAGTCCAAGGACTTGTTTGCAAAATTTTAGCTGCAATTCTTCTGCAGAGCATTTATCAGCAAACACAGAGTAGTCCCTATCTCTCAACAGTGTGTAAGGATTGGAGAAATGAGAGTATCGAATATTTTTCTTAAAGGGGTGTGCAAACATTACTCTGCAGTGGTAGACACTTAACCATACTATAGAAGGCTTTTGTAGCACGTTGGAGGAGATTATTGAGTTTTTGTAAAACATCTTGATCGGGTTTAAAAAAAAAGACCTAAGTAGATGTGCTTGGTGGCCTCTTGAATTGGATTACCATACAAAAAAAGAAGAAAATACGTGCGTTTGATTTTGAGTTGGAGGTAACTCTTCTAGTTTTGTAGACATTATCAGTCAGTCTCCACTTGTAACAAAAGTTTTCTACAATTTCCAGACTTCATCTTAGCCCTTCGAGTGTCTTGAGCTTTAGAAAGAGGCCACCAACATATAGTAAGCCTTGGACTTGCAGTACTTTGCCATCATTTGATCTAAGGAGGTTATAAATAATATAATATTAAAGAGAAACGGGCTCAGAATGTCACCTTGTTTTACACCTAGTCCTACACTAAAGACCAGCGATATACCATTTGTTGTCTTGACACGTGCTATTGAGTTTTCGTACATGCTCTTTATGTTTTTGCATGTAAGTCCAATTCCCACGGTTTTTAGCTTGAGCAGCAGTTCATTTCTCCAAACACTATCGTATGCGTTTAATGAAAATGGTGCTTACTTTTTTCTTCCCTTTTATCCTTTCATAAATTTGGTGAAGCACAAATATGTTATTTGACGTACTATAACCCTGTTTTAAGTCAATTGGATGGGGTAGGGGTACCCTATGCTGTGATGCGTGTTCTATTTAGTATGACCGCGTTGTATAGATTTCTAAGGCAGCTTGTTACACACACGCGCGCGCGCACACATATTCGCTTGTAGTTGTTCACATTTTATTTGTCAATCGAATTCCGAAGTGCACATCCCTGATGATGGGTCTATTAATCCCCAAAGTTCCTAACTCTTATAGTCTGGGAGGAAATAGCGGAAATTACTAACGCACGGACACACAGATGCACGGACGGGTGGGATGATAGGATAACCAACTTTTGCCACGAAATTCCAGGAATAAATATGCCCATCTCTCCGTCTACATTCCGTGCCTCCATTGTATGGAATGTGACGTACTTAATAGAGTGTGTGCCGTATTTTACTGTTTATTGAATGGCAGACCACTTAAATTTAGAATTTTACAACACTTGATTAAGTGCTTCACGGACGCAAGTTCACGTGTACAATGCCATGCTGTCAAATATCTTTTTCTACAAACTTTAACCTAATAGTAGTCTTATATCAACGACAGAGTATTTCTCAGCACTTGGTGTCGGTGGCTAGTTTGATCCCAGAGACAATGTCTTCGGTTTATAACACCGTACTGAAATCAGTCATCTTTCCTCTGGCTCCTGTGTAAAATGTCCGTAGTAGTCAGCAGTAGAGCAATTTGTGTAACGCACATCGCGCGGATCATTATTAACACCCCAACCCCTATAGATCTTAAATGTTTTTGTATTTTATCTTTATGAAGTGGTATAAAGAGAGAAGTAAAAAAAAAAAAAAAAAAAAAAAAAAAAAAAAAAAATGCGCATGACCAAAGGGTGGGGCCCACAGGAGTTAAGATTTATGTGCCCTACAATACACGTATAAAGGCTCCATGATACCACGTAGAATGTAAATGCCCGTTCATTTGGCTAATAAGTGGCAAACAGAGAGCGGTTCGCTCTCGCCCCGTCTCACGTCTCAGCTTCTCTAAATATTTAACTCCCCTCAGTTAGAGGGGCGTGTTTGTCCTTGGGATTTCAAGGGTTCTTGAGTAAGGCACGTCGCTGGTCACCGTGTCACGGGGTTTGCTCACGTGGAAAACATCACTACAGTATGACAGTGAAAGCTGATTATGTTGGACGCGGCCCAGCAGAAAGGCCCACACAATTTAGTCCACAAACACAAGGAGTCAGAAAATTGGGTAATTTGTGTTTTCATTTCCCCCGGGGAAATGCAAGCTCAAGGCCCCTATTTGTGTGCGCTACGGTTGATTAGCGTTAGATCATGAGTCCTTTAGAATTTTCAGATTTTAAATCACAAATCGGGGAGAAATAGCAGCTGCCTGTATGGGATCGACGAAACCAGCATATTAGTTTATATGTTTTTGTCATATCGCCAACAATCATCACTGGCCAGCCGTACGTTGTTAATATTTGATTATGAACAGGTTTCTTTTCCTTCAATTACTCAGTCACTTAGATCGCATCCTCTTGGTGGACGTTGGTTACGCAAAAGAACCTTACGATTACTTCCCGAGAGGAAGACCACCGAAGATTGAATAAAGTTTACGTCACAAAGAGATCAATCACATTATTTGTACAATGTTAATTGAACCAGATTCGTACTCAAGATACATTTTTGGACAAATGGGACACTCTGATTTTATCAATGCCCAATAAATTAAGCTGCTCGTGGTCAAGATTGACTAAACGCAGTTCATATTTCAAGTGGCGTTAAATCAACAACAGTTAAGGCAGCTTGAAAAAGTTGAACAATCACCGTCTCTTCATTGTCTGAAACCCCAAATGTGTACAGTAAGGATTTTCAATCCTTGGAAACGGTCAGTTTTGGAGCAATGTCATGTATGCACAAGGGGAGAACACAGGGGATGGGCAGCGGGCAGGCAGCCGCAATATTTGCAATCCTCACAACTACCAACACGGATTTTAAACACTCGCTTTATTTCCATCTATGTACCTGTGTTATTCTTTTTGCTTGCTCGTGATTTCATAATTCTTGCTCAAAACAAGACTTCATTAGCAATTAGATTTCTCGCATTTCGAACTTTTACTTGAAAATTCAAATAATTCATTGAAGGACATCCAAAATATTTACAGGCTACTGAGAATATTCAATTTAAATGAGATCGTTTCAGTGGCTGAGATTATGGAAAACTGTAGATGGCTATCTATTATACATGTACAATACATGTATTTTCCCAAGCAAATTGTATGCTGTCACACGGCGACATTGTTAGGTATCCAGAGTTGAACCACTGACTGATCTTTACATCAATGTCATTTATTTCTCTGGTCAAGAACTGGAGTCTCCCATGACAGCATTGGCAATCGAACAAGTTGTGAACAGGAAACCGTGGCCATCTACGTGAAAAAGAAGAACAATTACTTTAATTTCGGCTTTAAGCTGCGTCAGTCGCGTGGATGGGAAACAAACCCACTTTAAAAGATGAAAAACACCATAAAAAGAAAAATAATAATCTTTAATTAGAACAGTGGTGTCAAGGTTTCCTCACGAATCGTTTGGTTGAAAATTAGCAAAATATATACAGTATATATATTGAAAGTTGTTGAAAAGTTCGTGTGTTGTATTTGAAGTTGACAGTTGGTTTAAGATTTGGGATCATAGCGGCACTTCCTCCTATAACTTTAACCGAATCCAGGGAAAGCTGGCGAGAAAAAATTCCCTTAAAAACATACCTTTGTTTGTTGATATCGATTGTCGATTGCTCTGTTTGTATGTAGGATGGGTGTTGTCACTTGGTCAATTTGATATCGGAATTATCTTCATCAAAAGTAGGCCGTTTTAATTGATGTTTTGATAGTCTATACACTAATCAAACCAGTCTATTCACAATGAAGAGAGAGAATAAAACCAAGTAATATACCGTATTATATAAGTCTCATCTCTGCAAGTGTTCATTTCCCAAGAAGAGATTGAAACTTTTAACTGGGGGGTATTATTCAAAGTGGATCGTAATGGCAGCTCACGCTTAGCGAGCTATTCATTTTATCATCGAGCTGGGAGAAAGGCACCATTCACTAACGTTCAGTCCCAGTGGAGACATTGTTGGGGAGTAATTTGAACACTATTGTGACATCACCTACAACTGGACACACGCTACCTCCCTTTTCACATAAAACCATGTAAAGAACGGCACATTTTTTGAAATATTTGAAAAATAAGGTTGATCTGTTTTATCAGGTAAAAGTAACGCGAACGCAAATTTCTTCTAAAGAATGCACATGTGCTAAATGGAACATGTAAAAAAGGACATGGAAAACAGAAATAAAACTTGAAGATGCCAAGACCAAAACAAAAACAGTAAAGCCTTTCTTTTTTCTTTTTTCCTAAATAATTTTTTCAAAGAAAGGGAAATCTCAACGCAAAACACGAAGGTAGGTAAAGTAGACCATAATATATCATCTAAAAGTTTACTCAGTTGCTTAGAGACATCTTCATTCAGTATGCCGTTAGGTTTCAATGCCTTATGTAATGTCCGAAATAATAATAGGGCAATTCTGAACGAATAAATCAGCCGCATTTGTGAGTCCGAAAATGTTGATTCAGTTTTGCAAGACGACACCTAACCCACAATGGGTAGTCCAGTAACGCAAACATGGACTTGAATTATCTGAATGCTCGGTCATGGCCCCATAGGGATGTATTCAGAAAAATAAAGGGATTGCTTTGAACAAAATCTTCCTCGGACCTTGTGGTCAGATGGGAGGCCAAGAAATAAGGATGGCGAAGAGGACTATTGTTGTGGCATCAGAAATCCGTCCCCATGGTGTCACCATGCTACCGAGAGAGAAACACAAAAATATTGCGAAGATGATAAAACATACGCTGCCGTCTCTAACAGCATCAGAAATCTCAGAAGCGCCTAAGAAGGAACACGTGAAAGTAAGATTTAAAAAAGGCGCTGCACATAGATTTTAACAGAAGGAGTTTTAGGAAGCCAGGGAACCGCAGAAGCACCTTATCTAACTGAGATTTATACTACAAAACCAAACATGAAATTTACGTTGCTTCTTCACTTACTGCTTGTTGCATTTGGTAAGTTATTTTTCATTTTTTCGTTTTCAGTAAAATAATTTATTTAATTAAACTTAATGTAGGGTATACATTTGTAATTAATTTTCCGTCAACTTTTTTCATAGTGAGTGATAAAGCTACCTGCGCGACGCACAGTCTAAAAAGTTATGTGAATTCGACCAAAATTCGTTAATAGCACGTCTAACATTCAATTTTTTTTTCATTTCAAACATGATAGTATTCTCTTATAAAAAATAGATTATGGAATCATCTTCAAGCGAAAACACAGTGAACAAAAAAGGACAAAAATGTGACAACATCATTTCTTTGTCGTTCACATCCAACTGAGCGTCATCAAAACTGAAAACCAGGTTAACTGAAGCGCCAATAAATAGCGCCAATTGGATTAAATATTGTTCTACAGATCATTTAAATTTCACAATCATTTTAAAAGTCTTTACGAGATTGGCTTAAAATGATTTAAAGAGACGCGCAACATCAGTTGGATCTGCGTGTTATTTTTCAGGATAAATCTCGCGGTGCTGTTACTTTTAAGATATGCCTTTGCAAGATCCTAGAATGAAGTTACTTCCTATTTGAAGTATATGAATGCGAGCAAAAATAATTTCTGCAATTTAACGATGCACATATGTTTATAAACTGAGGTGCTAACCTCAAACTAAAAGGAAAAGACAACAAAGGATAAGACTCTAAAGCGACAAGTGTAGTGTTTTTCTAGTCTTAAGGCGAACATCTGATTCATACTAGAAAAATCTGTGTGTACAATCAATTCATGAGTAAACTTAACTGAGAAGTTAACTTACCACTTGAATTAAGCATCGATCAAAAGTAGTTTGTGCAAACATAGTGCGCCGTTGTCCAGTCAATAGAAATAGACACCTCTGATAATTATCATCTTATCCTTTATCAAAATTTGAACACTGTGTTGCTTTGGAAATACGTGGGTGACGTAGCAATACTGCGGCTATTAATGATATAGATTACACTTTGTTGTTATAATCTATTTTGAAAGAAAAAATGTAGCATTTGCATGAAAAAGATTACATTTATTTTCACTGCTTAAAAAAAGAGAGGGTAAAGAAAAAAAAAATGAATTACGCCGTTTAATCATTTCTTTCTTTTTCTTTTAGTGTTGCATTCCGCATACTCACAGAGCTCTTCATCAGACACGGCGTCAGCAGGTGCCTCATCCTCTGCTGGAGCAAGTGCGTCATCCTCTGCTGGAGCAAGTGCCTCATCATCTGCTGGAGCAGGTGCCTCATCCTCTGCCGGTGCCTCATCCTCTGCAGGTGCGTCATCCTCTGCCGGTGCGTCATCCTCTGTTGCAGCAAGTGCCTCATCCTCCGCTGGAGCAGGTGCTTCGTCTTCTGCTGGAGCAGGTGCGTCATCCTCTGCCGCTGCGTCATCCTCTGCCGGTGCGTCATCCTCTGCTGGAGCAGGTGCTTCATCCTCTGCCGGAGCTGGTGCCTCATCCTCTGCCGGAGCCTCATCCTCTGCCGGGGCAGGTGCCTCATCCTCTGCTGGAGCAGGTGCTTCATCCTCTGCTGGAGCAGGTGCCTCATCCTCTGCTGGAGCAGGTGCTTCGTCCTCTGCTGGAGCAGGTGCCTCTTCCTCTGCTGGAGCAGGTGCCTCATCATCTGCTGGAGCAGCCGCCTCGTCCTCTGCTGGAGCAGCAGCCTCATCCTCTGCTGGAGCAGCCGCCTCATCCTCTGCTGGAGCTGCTGCCTCATCCTCCGCTGGAGCAGCCGCCTCATCTTCTGCTGGAGCAGCCGCCTCATCTTCTGCTGGAGCAGCTGCCTCGTCCTCTGCTGGAGCAGCCGCCTCATCTTCTGCTGGAGCAGCCGCCTCATCCTCCGCTGGGGCAGCCGCCTCCTCCTCAGCCGTTGCGGCGTCGTCCTCTGGAGCAGCTGCAGCAGCAACATCATCAGGAGCGGCAGCAACAACAACAGCAGGAGCCGCAGCAGCAGCCTCAGATTCAACCGTTACAGTTACTGCTGTAGCAGCTACATCATCGGCAGCGTCTTCATCATCCAGTTCTACTGCTGTTACCTCTTCATCAAACTCCACAGAAGCAACGACGACTGCTGCCAATTTCGGTCCCGAAAATGGCGTTTCACAATTCACAGTTAGTATGGCATGCTTCTTTTTGGCTCTCTTAGCTTTCTTGGTTCACGGATAAAATACGACCCTACTCGCAGTGCCATTAACGTGGGCGAATGGACATTATTTTCGAGTTGATTTCGAAATTTCAGCGCTGGTCACCCAGGTTAATGGCATCACCTATGTATCTTACACCGCTTATTTTTTAAAACTGTGATGGAAAAGGCAGCAGGACTGCAGTTGGATATATGAAATTTTATGACATCATATGACTTAGATTTGGGAAAATATCCCCTGGGACCGATCTCCTTACTCCACTATCACTCTTCTCAGATGACATCTATTCTTACACATAACTTTATGGATAATATCTCTGAAGATGCTTTAAACGGAAGAAAGGACAATAATTGAATACAGATCACGTACATGCATATCCATACTTCAAAACTGTGATATATATTTGACTCAGTGAAGATTTGATCTGTTGTGCCTTCGATGCTATATGCAGTACGGCAAATTGAAATGAACTTGCAATCTGTGATATCTCTTATGAGACATATTTAGCTTAGTTATACCGAAGCAAGATGGACGGTTTTCTATTATTACGTGTATTTAAACATATCAATAGGACATACAGTAGCATGATGTTTATTTTGATACAATATTTACGGAAAAAATGTTGCTGACAGCAATTGTGTCCGCTGTTTGAGGCAAGTCCGATGAACCCAATTTGTTCTCCTTGTCGCATGCACAAGATGCACACTCGCTTGAAAAATGCGATGTGATTTGCTACAGTTCCAGTATCAATTAATGTCGCAACTCAAACGCATATGGCGCTCCACCGATCTTGCCGATGACGATCTCGCGGTACTTCTCGAGATCTGATATGAAATGGCGATCTGAATGTTAGAGGATGTGCCAATGAATTTTTGTGTTGACAATTTATGTATTTTCAAAGAAAATTGAAAAGAAATATTTCTCCTGTGGACTAAGACGTGCTGAGTAATTGATCAGGGCAGTAGCATGAATACCCTAAGTTTTTCATTTATTTGTTTTGTATTTATTGGTTTAACAATATTCCATATGTAATGAGTCTTAACAAGGGTATGAATTTTTTATTTACGCTCTTTATGACGTTACTATGAAGCGCTGAGTTGAACAGTTGAGGAATAGAAAAAAAAATAAATGTCTAATATACATTGTATATATCGCTTGAGTGTTTTTTCTTGAATTTTGCCATGTACATGTTCCTTTATGTTGTCCTCAATTTGATTTAAAACTATAATGTCCATGTATTTATTAAGCAAGTCCAAACGCATACTTAGTAATATCTGAAGTTAACTAAGTACCATTTGCAGTAGCACGCGGAGAAGGGGGGATTGTTATTTGTATTACTTTTATCCATAAATCATAACAGAGGACCAAGAAGAGCTAATAACAAAAATACAAGTATAATAATTGTTTTCCTATACCCGTATATCCGCGAGTTGTGAATTTTCTCACCTACCGCATTTACTGTTAATGCACTGCACCGTACCAGTACTCCGGCGGGTACGCTTACTTTTAATGAAAGGAAGCCGTTTACCATCACAAAATGGCGACGTGTGGTGTTTGGTTAATATTAACTAGTGTTTGGCATAAAACAATTTGTACAGGGAGGTAAACAGGGTGAATCTTTATTTTACTAAGAAGTAAAAGATGGCGGTTTATCAAGTTTTAAATATATATAAAAATTCACAAACGGAAAATACATGTAAGATAACACAAATGTACCGTTTGTTATGCATGGGGTTCTATGGGAATACGCACCGAATATTGTCTCGCTAAGATATGGGACGAATGTATCAAACATTTTTGTAGCTAAGTCTTTCCACAAAAAAGTGATTCCTTCCACGTTGAAATCATAGAAAATGATCAGGTAAGTCAGAATAATACAAACATTCCACAAATTGAAAGGGTCAATGAATAGCCTGAGAGAATCACTTTGTCTAGAATGTCCCTGTTTTACGTACATTGTACATATGGGCACATACATACACTGGAGGAAATTTTGCCTCACGAGTTGGGTCACCCGTGAGGACAGAGGCAGAGATTATATACTCATGTCCTTGTGAACTTATACAAATTTACCATACAAATTCATAAGGGCTACAAGTATTAATGAAAATAACTGGTGTCTGATAAATGCTATATTCACACCTGGGATAACGACATGGTTTTGCGCATATATTGTTGCTAATAAGCAATCTATGCTAGTCGTTGTCAGTAGTAACAACGGGATTGAGTCATGCAAATAATCTGTTGTGAATAATATATTTTACTTAACCAAGCAGTGAACTAAAACGTTTGACATCCGGCAAAAAGGCAAGTTTCGTGTACACAGCACTTGGTTGATCATGAGTTGCCATAGAGGGATATTGATTTCCTTGGTGTTTATATGAAATGTAAGCATTGTCGAAGCCATTTCCAGCTACGTTCATTAATAATGCTTTGTATAAATTTTAGACTTCAGGTGTGTTTTGATAGCAGATATTTGCATGGTGTAAAATAACGTAAATTTAGGCTTTGAATGATGGGGAAATAAAACTTGGCTGATAATATCAACACAAGGTATCTTGAGTTAGTTGTCGTAGGTTACGGTTGAATCGGAACTTAAACTTCGAGTAAGCCCATTTTTGTGGAATTAAGATCTGTACAGAAGAAGAGATACGTGAGGGAAGCAAAAAATTCTGGTCGTGTTTATTCTGCTAAGCGCGTAAGAAATCGTTAAATAAATGGCGGATGCAGTAGGCAGTTTATTGTAACCAGACAAAAACATGACAGTTTTCTTTAAAAAAACGCGTTTAAGAAGTGATGAAGGATAACTCAAGCACATAGTGTGAGCGAGTTGAATTCACATAATTCTCCTCAAAATGGTGATAAATCAAATTTTAAAAAGATTTTACAGATTATTTATATGAATTCATAAAGTTCAAAAGTATATAATTGCGATGAAAGACAAACAAAAAAGCTTGATTATATTGAAATAATTGCACAAAACTTTATTTTTTTTACTATCTCAACTGTACAACTCAGAGCGTCATAGCTACTTCATAACAAGCTTTGCATTTACATCATACCCTTACTTTTCTTTTCAACCGTTCCATAAATCATTAAATTAATAAATAAATACATGGCATACGACTGATCAAAGTTACAAATGTCACTTCATATTGGGTAATCATGACAGTGCTCGCTCAGTTACTCAACTCTCAGTAGGAGACAGGAGATTTTTCCTTCAATATCACACATTTTATGATGCAAAAATAATTCGGCACAACTCCATCAAATAAAATGTCACCAGCTCATCAAATCTCGAGAATCAACACGAGATCATCATCGGCGATTTTCAGGGTTGGCCATTTTTTAGTCACTCGGCTAGTTTTTGTCTTCACTGTGATGGGGCACGTAAGCGTGCGCCTAACAGGACAAGGAGAACCGACAGGGTTCATCGAACTTGACTTCAACAGGAGACAATCACTGCCATCAGCGACATTAAAACACACATTACAGACATTTTATATTATATAACACATGTATAAAACGGACGGACACCAGCAAGATGATAAAAATAGAATACTAATCAGATAATACCGGACATTCAAAATAAATGTAAAATAAAAGACAAGTTCTCGTCTTCGGAAGTTATCACAGATTTCGCTTATCAGTCTCTGCCACTTCTTGCATAAGGTTAAGTACAGTATACAGAGTATGGAATGTAGACACGGTAGACATGCTACGCACATCATCACAGTTTGAAATCATTGGCAATTTTTTCCGACGCCCCGTTACTTTTGGATGCTCGATATTTAGCCTAGAAAATCGAAAAGGAATCGTTCATGACTCCATAGGACGAGGGGTGTCAAATTAGCAGAAAGTTTGTTGAGGTAAAGGTGGTGCCTTTAAAATGGAGGATCAATGTCCGATTTCCTATAAATTGAGAAACAGTCCAAGGGCACATCCAAGGGCACATGGTGATAGGGTAGCGGTTTTCCATTTGGTGCTTAGGCCCGAAGTAGAGAGATGATCAGGGCCGCAAAGAAGCAGAAAAGACTGGTGCCGACGGTGTCACTGCCTGTATTGTGGCCAAATTCTCCTGCGGTGGTGGTTTCGTTTGAAGCAGCAGTGGTGCTGTCACCTGAGGCGGCCGAACTGGAAGCTGAGCTGCCCGCAGAAGAAGCTGTGTTGGAACCACCCACTGAAACCGTGGCTGCTGAATCACTTGATGACGCTGCCCCGCCACCAGCTGATGATGCTGCTGCTGCTGCTGACGACGACGCACCCGCGGAGGAGGCGGCTACGGCGGCGGAGGAGGAGGAGGCGGCTACGGCGGATGAAGCGGCGGCGTTAGAGGCGGCAGAGGAAGCTAATGCGGAAGAGGCAGCCGCGGAAGATCCTGCTGCGTTTGTTGACGATGATGCAGCAGCGGCCGATGATGAAGCAGCGGCGGAGGATGAAGCAGCGGCCGAGGATGCGGAAGAGGCGGAGGATGAAGCAGCGGCCGAGGATGTGGCAGACCCAGCAGAGGCCGATGACGAATCTGAGGCGGTTGCTGCTGATGACGATTGCGAAGATGCGAAGGGCAACGCTGAAATAAAAACAAGAAAATGCTTAATCATTTATTAATTCTTACCTACTTCAAGCTAGCATTCTATGAACAACCATGACTTTATTTTATTACATTTTCTTTTGGTTTAAAGGAACTATTTATCAATTTTAAAGTTTTCCTCGTGAAACTCATATGATAATTTTTAGCACATTTAATTGCGACAGAAAGGCGCCTTCAAAGTATTTCCTTACATTGCTTAGTAGCGAAGGAAACGTTAACATAGTGAACAAAAGATCGATACGAATTTGCGTTGTGCAACCTCTCTTATAGAACTTAAATCCATGAAACGAAAATGGATTTTATATAGAGAATGGAGGTCTTTTGCATTCGATACCTTTGGAAGTTTATAAACACCTTACGCTAAACGGCGGTAACCTATCAATAATTACGACAGATATAATTTCTTTGGTTCACCATCCAAACATGCAATGGACAGTTCATGGAAATGTTAAGCAGGGAATTTTTTCTCATTATTTCTTTTCGTTTTTTAACCATGGCAAAATTGTACTTGAATTCATGAATCTCTGAACTAAAGCTAAACATTTTCCATTTGTATGTAACATATTTCAAATATGTATTCACGCCAACAGATATTTACTTTCATTTTGATATCAAATAAAATAATAGAGAAATTATAAAGGCCTTAATATTAATAAGACATAAATGAATATTCTTGTAAAACGAAAGAAGCAGATACTCACCAACAGCAAAAATCACCAGAGTTAGAATTAAAACAAACTTCATGTTGATGCTTATTGCCGAATCGGATGTTGAATCTCTAATTGCTTTTTCTTATCTTTTCTTTTTTTTCCTGAATGTAATACTCGTTTGATAAACTATTTAAGATAATGTGTTAACGAAGCCCTCTTCACTGTTTCCAAAAAATATCTGCAGTTCAGAGACGGCGTCTCCTTTTTATCGTCGTCGCTGTAGTTTGGTGTTTCTGTTAACGTAACCTAGTAGCACCATGGTGATTTCTTTTCCAAAGGAGAAACAGACTTGCTTTAATATTCTGATGTCTACACGTCATGCCCACATGATTAAAAACTGTTTATTACAGCGGCCCGCGTCATGGATACGGAAACAAAATCACAAGGCCTTCAGGTCGTGTTCGAACCAATGACAGCCTTGCTGTAAATTTCACGGGAGTGGTGCGTCGTTATCGATCCGCCGTATAATGCCATTCAAAATCCATGGTGTACCGTAAATGTCGCGAAGTTGTGATAGAATATCTCAAATTTGCTCACGATTTAAATGCATTATTAGTTATGAAGGGTTATAAGGAATCTTGTATTTTTTAAACGGCGAGATATCTTAAGAAAAGACAATGACGTCTCTTTAAAAAAGGTGAATTGATGTTCAGTAGCCACGAAGAACAAATAAGTCATAAAATGAGTTACTTTTTACGCATTGCTATCCATCTAATGAACCTCTGGTGACAGGATATATGAATGATGTATATGAATGAAAAAACTCATACAAGCTCATCCCCGCACGTTGAATAAATTGCGTATCGGTGCTCTCTTGAGTAATGGTCCTAAACAAATGCGTCCATTGTAAGCAATGGTATTGGTAAATTCATCTTGGATATCATCAACCTGTGATGGTTACCGTCGGCTATTGTTCATACTTAAGTCATCAATCCAAAAGCGGGAAATGAAATGTAAAGGTTTTATTGTCTGTGAACAGAATAATATGAGATGATAAATGCTCTGTAATCTTGGCTGTTGTTGCTTTACGCAGAGTATAGTACATTAACATCAGCTGCGGAATATGTAAATCCATATATATTGGTGTGATGGGCTGGTTGAGAAATTCATGGATAGCAATAAAAATTATCACACCCCCTAACCATGCCCAGTGTCCACCTGAACAGAGCCAGTGGTCAATCTTGTCTTCATACTTGTAAAACCCAAGTCAGCATGTGGCGTTATGAGTAAAGTCCTTTGTAGTTGAACTCCTGAAAAGAGGCGATTTCATCAGTCAAATCTTGGGTCTGTTATACACAATGGGTTCATGTTTATAGCTCAATAAGGGTGTAGGGGTTTAGTGATGTTATCCCTTCATCCTTCTACTTTGTACTTAACTTTTAAGTTCGATCTGGTCACCCTTTAAATAGCTTCCACGTCTCCCGGGCCATACATGTGGCTAAACGTACCTTATGTAATTAGGCTTAGGGCTCATTTCCATTGAAGCTATCGGTCTAAGTAGATCGATCCAACTCTGTGAGGTCTCTCGCTGACTACAATCAGTTTAACAGATTAACAAGCCTCCTTTTGTTTTCAACGTACTCGTGTAATTACCAGCTCGGCTGCATTCTACTCAATGTCTGGAGACGGCGTGTTATCTGTTAAACTGACTGCATTCAGTCCTTGCGGAGTTGGATCGATCTACATAGACGGATATCTGCAATGGGAATGAGTCCTTGGTCTCACAAGCAACCATGACCTTATAACATAAGCAAACACCATTATTTCCCGACAGTAGTTCTAAATACCCAGTACGTTTTGTGAGAACAGGTTTCTCGAACAAAAATGTGCCACCCCGGGCCACCGGGCTGGCCATGAATAAATGCACACAACACCTCAGACAACAAATTATTAAGGGATTTATTTATTCAAACGCAAAAAATGTTATTGAAGTTTCAATATTCTATAAAGCGCCCTAATAACTACAGCGGCGGTATGACCCCACACACTCAGTTAGAATTGGTTCAAGCCTATTACTGATACAATGGTTTTAAATACAGGTGCGCCTCAGGGCCGTTTTTTATCGCCATGCTTTTACAGCCTGTTCACATATGATAGTGTGAGCAACCATGAAAGCACATCTATTATAAGTTTGCTCATTATACAACACTTATAGGACTGACAAGTGTTTTACCAAGAGACTATATGCAGACGTAATATTGAATCAGCGGTTGAATGGTGTAACGATTATTACCTTGTTCTGAATGTTGGGAAAAAACGGTAGTAGATTTAAGAAAGAATAAGAATGAGAAGAAGCCTGTTTACATTGACAACACTGTAGTTAAGCAAATGTGAGATTTTATACTGCTTGGGGTTGATCTTAATTGCATCTTGACATGATATTATTACATACACACACAGCTGAGAAAAACGAGACAAAGAGTTTACTTTTAAAGAAAACTGAGGGACTTTACAAGAAACCAATTGGTTTTATCTAATTTTGGCGCTGTCTTAACCTTTGCTGTAACAGTATGGTATGGACCTGCCACAGAGGAGGAAATTAATAAATTAGATGGACTTAGATGAAACGTGGGGTTGGATTTCCCCTTAAAATAATTTATGGAATAATTTATATGGAAAGAGTGGCTTCTAAAACCGAAAAAAATTATGAACTATACCATTCACCCTGCTAATAAACTTTTTAAATTTATCCCAAGCAAATGTAGACTTTAAACTTTTAGAAGAAGCTTTTATCCAACTGCCGCATCTCTTTTTAATAAGTAACGATTACTATTATTTGCTTTGTTTATTTTTATTTATTTTATTTGTTTGATCTTTTTAAACCCGAGATAGTTTGACAATCTCGTTATATGAAAACTGGCAAGTGGATATTGCAAAAAGAACTTTCCATTTGTTCAGTTTTATGACTGGGTCATGCCTTGCGTTTTCCAAAGTTATCCATTATAGCAGCCTCATTGTTGTGTTTGAAAGGATGCTAGCTACAAACACATGTTGCTGAAAAATACAACAAAATATTCCTTGTTGCCCTTTGCCCAAGGGTTTTTGGGAGAGTCAGGTAACAATATGCAGGCGTGGTTTCTGTCCTGAAACAAAATATAAGTTCATATGCGTCTCTGTTGTTAGACTCGTAACAGAAGTAGAAGGTCAAATATTGATGTTCGTACAATGGAAGACACGCAGTTTGCTTGGATAGCGATCGTGAACAACGCTCCTTGCGCAGTGACAGTTTATGTATGTTATGGTGATTTCTGTTTGCTCCTGTGTCACACATAGCAAAGGCAAACAATTCAGAAGTGGGCTTTAAAGTGTTATGAGCCGGTTGTTGTGGAGACGGCCTACATTGCCCCATCTTTTGACTTACCTTCAACGAATATTGACACGAGTATAGGTACATTATATATCTATATGAAGAGATAAATGGGTTGTGCATTATCTTTGTAAAGAATTGATAGATATATACATAATTGATATAAAGAGAAAGAAAGATATGCATATTATCTACATAAAAAGATAGATGGAACATGAAAACAATGTAAAATATTTACGTGTTCGCTTTTAGGTACTAGAAAGATTGTAAGGAGTATATTATTGTCAATAAACAAGATAGATGGATAGATATGTGCATTATGTATTTAAGGAAATATAAGGACATTTACTTGTTGAAACAATAGGATAAAAAAGGATTGCCAGGAGTACATTGTTATAAGATATCAAAGTAAAAGGAAGGTACATTTTAAGAGAGAGGAGGATGGGTAAATGACCCCAAAACCTGTAAGACAGGATTACAGTAATGTGTAAGCCAATATTGAAACCTGAATATGACACCAAGATGATTCTGGAGATTATATTAATAACATGTTTTTTTATGAAAAGATGGGTATCTATTTAACGCATATCGAGAATTTTCAGAAGCCACGTAGAGAAAAGTTGTGAATGGTGCAGTCAAAGTTGCGGTCTTCACTTGCTAAAATGAGTCGTAATGTTTAACTCTGAATAACGAAACTATAGAACCCACAGATTCTGTTGATGATGACATGATGAAACACTAAACATTATTCTGTTGTCTAAATCATACTTGATTGCCAGAGAAAAAATACCATTAGTTGCACTTATTGGCTCCAACAAAGAAAACCACCCATCTGATTTCAAAACTTTCAACCAATATTTCTCTAGTCAGTACTTTCTATAAAAAGAAGAAAAAAGTATAGCGGTTGACAATATTTATTGTGGATAAACTGTTTGAGATATCCTAATATAAACCTGTGATAAATCATGGGTTACACTAAGAAGTAAATAGAGATATGTGTAGTAGAATTCCGAAGAAACAAACGAACGATGTTTATCATAAACTAGGACCTAGGCATTAACGAGTTTTAAAAATAACATAATTTGCACAAATGAAAAATAAGATAAAATGTAGCACACACACAGTGTGAATTCATGAAAGGTAAAGTTGATAGATTCTAGAAGGCAAACTTTAGTAAAGTGCCTGTAGCATAAATACACAGCCAGCTCTCCTAGGCGACAGTTTGTATGTTATTTATACAATCGATCAAAATGACAAAAACTAAAATAAAAAGTTTATGAGAAGAATGGAATAAATGGGATTGCAGTTTATCTCTCTCCTAATTTCCCCAATGGATCGATAGAAATTTTGCACTTTTCACCTGGAAAACCGGCTTCCATTTTAAAGAACTGTTGCTGGTACATTGCAAGGACGGCCATTGGGTGCCTAACAGGTATCGGCAAAATACAGTCGAAAGAAAATGGTATCGATTCAAACCCGGATAACGCGTGCATAATTTATGAAAAGGTGTAAGAGATCGATTACTATATTAGAGACCCACAAAATGCAAATAAAACTGGCACGTTTAACTAGATATTGAATAATTCACAACATGAACTAATGCTGTTTGTAATAAGAGTGTGGTAAGAGTAAGGATAAGGCAAGGAAACGACCCATCCTTTATCGTTAATTCAAAGCATATTTTACTTGTCAGACATGAAATAAATTCTAGTGATTTTTAATTTATTTAAAAATGATTTTTTATCCTTTATCCACTTAATGCTAAAACATGTAGTACAGTGTAATATGTAATAAAAGAACTTATATCAGAAAGAAGAACAGGTCAGAAGCACAGCGCTGGATTGTAAAACCTCCAGTTTTTCTAAGGCAATGGTTCACTTGTTTCGTGTCATTAGGTCATTATTATTGTTGTATTATCGATAGAATATACGCTGTGAGATACCTACTTTAAAGCGCTGAATATTTCTCACCCACGTCATAGGTACAAATAGGAGAGTGGCACAGATATGTTCTACTTCGCTCTTAGTAAAGCGAAACATGCATGAATCAGTTTCGAAATTTGATATTTGTGTCAAATGGGACAAGAAAAAAAAGTGACATAGCGCAATAGCCTTGTTTTTGTAGATAAATATAGCATTATTTTTCAGCCACGCCGACGGAACAAAATATTGATTCAATAACTGTTGTCACAGCAGAGGAAAAATGGTGTGATGAAGGATCTATTTCCTGATGTAAATCTGAAATTTCTTTCGGATTTCATTGCTTCTAGATTATAACGACTTATATAACACATGTGGTTAAAAAAGCCAGTGGTAACATTCTGCGACTTGATCCGACAATACAAACATGTCGCCATGTCCAGCTATGACCAATTCAGTGACCTTCGTTGACCCTATGTCACGTGCCCATATTGCACGTGCTGTCCTGTTCTCTACCAGGGTGACAGATTTTATACAGGGGCGGATCCAGAGATATTTTCTGACAGTCTTCCAAATAATCTTTGTTAATTCGTCCTCAATTTTTGACCGTCTTCCGACAGAAAATATTAGATACCCGTCAATGTAAACTTAAAAATCTGACCGTCTTACGGAAGACCCAGAAGACGGCCTAAATCCACCCCTGTTATAGGCACATTTTCTACATTTCCAGAGAACCAAATGACCGTGTATTTATCTAAATACATATCTGTGAATATCTTGTGAAAAATCAATCTGTGACTCTGCTAGAGGGTAGTACTTTCCTTGTTTGTGATTTCATCATAGTGACTCAATGTTCACATTTGATCATCAAGGTTGCGCCACTCCCTTTATAAAACAAAATGATTATAGCACACTACAGTCACGTTATGCAAACATTTAGCATGAGTAGCAGAAATAGAAACGACTATTTATAGTAAAACAGTGGATTTATAGAAATGATAAGCGCAAATACAGATGCCTGAAATTCGCGTCAACCCATGGGTTGCCGTTTCTTTGTTTGAGATAGAGTAAGAGACGGAAAGAGGGAGAGAATAAACCAGAAAAAAAAAAGTTTTATAACAAGTCTGGTTAACATTCACAATGCTGTGTAATACAATATAAAACTTCTATCACATATTCCACTTAAACTGCTTAAACTTTTGTGACCTCTCCTTTCAAAGGCTCCTATGTCAGCAAGACATGAAGTAAACATAGAAAATCCACTGTGTCTACACCAAGGAATTCAAATCTGAAATCAACAAATGCGGTATCCACGACAACAGTAAACTCGGAAATCGAATATTTTACCAGCGTGATGAAGCGGAAACTCAAGTATGAAGACTTCAAGAAAAAAAGAAAGGTTTGACCAATCACAATGCCGCATTAAGGGCAAGCTGAAAATAGATCTCAAGTGCCCTACGGGGCATTGGCTAAATACAGTGTACATTTCATCACGATTTGCTTGCACAGACTTGATCGATAAGATTTTCATCAATGTCGATTCTACCTTAAGTAAATACCAGGCTGAATGGAGATATATTCGACTTTATTATTTCTTTTCTTTTCTTTCATTTCTTTTGAAGGGGAGATGATGGTTTGTTTTAGTCATTATCTTCGCCATGATTTTGGTGAATGTCGAACTATTTTACTATTAAACGGTTATATTGTTGCGTCCTCTCCAGGCCAGATTTTCGATTAAGTTGTATAATGGTCTTCAGTTAAACCACATTCCAGGCTATATTGTGTTAAGTTATAGACGAGATATAATAAGATCCAGCTTCTACATTCTTAATATACACATATACAGTTGTGTGTATTGTTAACGGTGGCGTTAGCAATAGCAGGACGGGAACAACTGACAACAGACAACTGGTATGAAACTGATACAGACACGGTTGCGTAGTGTTGAGAGCAACGCTTTCTTGCATCATCACAACGTTTTTCAAACAACTGAAGAACGCCTTTTCATAAAGGTGAATCGGTTGTGCATAGTTAATACACAAAATATTTAACGACCAAACCACAACCCCTTTAACTTCTGGCCAACTTCTAGGT
Organism: Lingula anatina; assembly: GCF_001039355.2. Next base: position 103,805 of record NW_019775837.1, read on the forward strand.
ATAGGTTTTGCTTGGCATTTACATAAAGACGTTTGGTAACGTTTTTAGATGCAGGAGTTTTGTGAAACGTCTTATAGATGCTATTCTAACGTTTTCTATATAAGAAGACGTCAAAGAAGTCTTCGTTACCAAGATCGGTGACAGACTGGGAAGTGCCGGCGTGGTTGTTGCGACGGTTGTGATCGACAAAATGCTTTATAGCAACTCGTCGCATTCGCTTTCGAACTCCTATTTACATGAATACACAAAAAGTGTTAAAAATATCAATACCCCCACAGGGGCGGATTGAGGCCGTCTTCTGGGTCTTCCGGAAGACGGTCAGATTTTCAAGTTTACATTGACGGATATTTAATTTTTTCTGTCGGAAGACAGTCAAAAAATGGAGGATGGATCAACAAAGATAATTTGGAAGACTGTCAGAAAATGTCTCTGGATCCGCCCCTGCCCCACCACCCCCACCCACTTGCAACTGTTACATGTAAAAACTGGTAATTGAATTAGAATATTACTAAGCAAACAATCCTTTACTTCCTAAATAAATCAGGATATTAAAATACCATTTTTGTTTGAATAGATTTTAGGGTGCTTCCATGAAAAATGAAATGTGTAAAAAGAAAAAAAAACACAATGAATTTTGTATAAAGTTTGTATCATGCATTTATTTTTTTTTAGTTCCTTGACTGTATAACTCAGCGCTTCATAGTAACGTCATACAGAGCGTATATAAAAATTCATACCCTTGTTAAGAGTTTTTACATAAGGCATATTGTTAAACCAATAAATATAAAAAATTAATAGGTATTCATGCTACTGCCCTGTTCAATTACTCAGCACCTCATAGTCTCCAATTGCAATAACAATATATCTTTTTTTCAAAATTTTAAAATTACATAAATTACACAAAAAATCCATTGGCACATTTTCATTCATTTAGACCACCATTTCATATCTCGAGATTCACCGCGAGATTGTCATCGGCAAGATCAGTGAAGCGCCATATTTGTTTTAGTTGCGACATTTATTGATGTCTGGGCTGCAAAAGAGCACATGGCTTTTTTAAAGCAAGCTTGTGCGACAAGCAGGAGAACCAACTGGGTTAATCGGACTTGTCTCAAACAGCGGACACAATTGCAGTCAGCAACATTGCCATAAATACAGTATTATATTGATATAAACATTATGCTATTGTCATATGTGTATATACATTTAATAATAGAAAACCGCTCATCTAGTATTGCTATTACATATGTGTCATAGGAGATATCACAGATTGACAGTTGCCGTATTGCATTCAGCATAGTGGAGAAAAGAGATCGGTCCCAGGGGACATTTTTCCAAATGTAAGTTATATTATGCTGTCTTTTCCGTCACAGTTTGAGCAAATAAGCGGTGTAAGATATATATATATATATATATATATATATATATATATATATATATATATATATATATATATATATATAGGTAATGCCATTAACCTGGGTGACCAGCGATGAAATTTCGAAATCAACTCGAAAGTAATGTCCATTCGCCCACGTTAATGGCACTGTGAGTAGGGTCGTATTTTATCCGTGAACCAAGAAAGCGAAGAGAGCCAAAAAGAAGCATGCCATGCTAACTGTAAATTGTGGAACGCCATTATGACCGTACATGGAAGCAGTCGTCGTTTCAGCTGTGGTGTTTGATGAGGAGGTAGAACTGGATGATGAAGACGCTGCCGTTGATGTAGCTGCTGCTGCACTCACTGTAACGGTTGAACCTGCTGCTGATGCCGCTCCAGATGATGCAGTTGCTGCCGCTCCTGATGATGTGGCTGCTGCAGCCGTACCAGAGGACGACGCTGCGACGGATGAGGCACCTGCTCCAGCAGAAGAGGAGGCACTTGCTCCAGCAGAGGACGAGGCACCAGCTCCAGCAGAAGATGAGGCACTTGCTCCAGCGGAGGATGAGGCACCTGCTCCAGCAGAGGACGAGGCACCTGCTGACGCCGTGTTTGATGTAGAGCTTTGTGAGTTTGCAGAATGCAGAACTAAAAGGAAAAAAAGACAATGGTTCATGTGTGAAGATAAGGCTGTTGAAGCCCTGAAAATGAGATTCTCATTTTAATAATGTCCCTTTCGATAACATCGTGAAAACAGTCGTTAAGTCTTAAGCAAGTAGATACCTAACTTGTCTTTTTAAATTTGCGTGCTACTGCATATTTTAAGTATTTATAATATTTCGACGTTACCAAGTAAATTCTACATCTAGCGCTTTCTGCTTTAGGTATATCTGTCGCACCAGATAACTTTTAAGACTGTGTAGACTTCAAGTAGCTTTTAAACCCACTAGGCTACTACACACAAACGTACACCTAACTTTAATCAATTAACTATTTAACTTAAAAAGAATAAAATAAAAATGTAACTTACCGAAAGCAACAATAAGTAAGTTAATAAGCAATGTAAACTTCATTTTTCTTTCGTATAAGTCTTAATTAAGTAACGTGATAATACAGTTCCTCTGGTCTCGTAAGATCCCTCTGCTAAAATGTACGTGCGGTTCCTTTTTTAAGTTATAAGTTCCACGTTTTCTTAGGATTCTGTGTCTCAAAGATGACAACGATTACGAAGCGAGATTGCAAATGTTGTATAGCTCGTTCAGTGACTGGCGTGTGCTTTTATGGCGAGCAATATGTTTATTTAGTTACCTCATGTTGCATCTTGGAGACTCCATGGCTACTTTTTTAGTGGCGACAACTTCGAAATTTTGAATCATCCTCTTTCGGGGCCATACTAGCAAAATGCAGCGTCCCCTATCATGCATACGTTTTTCCTATGCGCACGCTTTATATGCTTTGTATTCTGTGCGGCCATTGCGGAGTATAACGGCCATTTCGAGATTACGTAATGCTTACTGTGGCAGGCGAAATGAGGCGTAGTTCTGTTATGATTATATTTGGATGTTGGTAGGGAAGGGGTAAAACTCTGCCAAGCAAGTATTTTATATGTATCCCTAAAATAGGAATCACTTTGACTTAAGTTTACCATAAAAATAAATAAATTAATTATTTAAAAAATTAAATAAAATAAAGAGAGAGAGAAGATACTTTTATCAGTAAACGCAACTGTTTTTTCCTCAGGGGCGGGTGAGGTTTTCAACTTTTAGCAGTTTACTCTCAGTACATCCTGTTTCAGAGAAAAGAAAAAGCTGGGCTCTCAGCGCCTTAACTCAGGACCAGGTTACCGGCTGCAATAAGAGTAGAAAAATGATATTAATATATTGACATGATTTTACAACTGTCTTTTTAAGTCATGTCCTGACAAAGCTCGTCATTACAAATATTGTGTCAAGCAATAAATGTCGAATTATTGGTGCGAAATACTCCATTTAATCGGAATTTTTGTACATTCCCCTTAATACCGAACCCTTAATCCCGTCTTCACTTTTTCATGAGTTGCAAAATCTTGAGTTCTCTGGATCAATATTAAATTTTGTTATGGTCAATTGAATATTATTGCCATCTGTATTTTAGTCTGGATTTCCAATGTTTGTTCTTTTCTTTTCTTTTCGTATGTGCAACTAAATCAGTGTTGCAAATCAAACACTAGTCAACAGATGCGCAGCAATCTTAAATCAATATCATTTTTATATTCCAAACTTTCCCCCAATAGGTCCTTAAGATGAAGGCTGTTTTTAACAACAGCGTGTGAAGAAATACGTTTGTTTTTATCTTTATCGTTCTTATTTTTCATCGTAAAATAACTTATGGAATTTTTATAGAAAGTTTGGCACAAAACAAATCGTAGTCATCAAGTAGTTTAACTTTTTGTCATTTATATAATATTAGCCTCAATTTAGAATCTAACCTTCTCATCAAGTTTGTAAAAGTGAACAAGCATCGTAAACTAAAGAATGTAATTACTTTCTTGTCACTCATTGTTAATTTGTCAGATTTGTTTCAGCTTCATAGGGGGTAAGGGGAACTTTCGAAAAGTTTCGCGGTGGCCAGCAGACTTTGATTCCCGATCACCCTCACTTTAACACTTTGTCCACTCTTCTGTCGGTCTGCACTGAATAAACCTATTATATCCAATGTGAGTAAATAAAGTGATTTCAGACGGTATTGTGAATGAAAACAGAGAAAGGGTCAACCATTCTGTAATAAAGTGCACACGGCAAGGTTTACCGCACGGCTTGTGTATAATGTGAATAGATTTTCGGTATTATATAGGCTAAGTGCTGTTCAGGCCACGCCCTATGTTTATCTAATACATTTTATAACTTCAAAGTATAACTTGAAGATTGTCCTTAATTATAACTATTTCTACAAAAATGGCTGAGATTCGAATGCATTTTAAAGGTTAATTAACAATGTTGTTGAAAACATGGAAAAACTCAGAGCACGAGTATACCCAGTACTGTTATAGAAAGTCGTTACTCTAAAACATAAATAAATCCATTTTGATATTATATCTTTTTTTATTAAAGCCTAGACCCAATTCTCATACTTAGATAGATCTAGCAGGATCGACCCATCTTCGAGGGAATTCTCGGTAAATTGCACTCGGCTTAAGCGGCTCTGATGTCTAGACTTACACATATATAAATATAAATATAAGTGCACCGTCCCCTATGTTCAATTATATGTAGTGACAATGTACTTAAACTATCACTAAACAATATATATACCGACATTTTTGAAATAGACATACTTGTTCTTTCTAGAATCTCTAACTCCTTTTACTATTTTAGGTTTAATTTACGACATTTGCTGCACTTTTTACATTACTTATTCTTTGTGTAAACAGCAATGACAAGAATGTTAAACGCGGTTTTAAGAGATTGAATTACTAGCATTTAAATGAATAGAATGATCATTATTCAAGAATCTTAATTTATCTAGTAGGTATATGTAATACGAGTGACGTGTGTTTGTTAAGTATTACTAAGTAAATATATATAGGATTATATTTAACATCTGTAAAGTAGATCTTCAGAGATGCATCAGCAATAATACTTATACATAGGATAATATTTAACATCTGTACAGTAGATCTTCAGAGATGCATCAGCAATAATACCTTTATCTTCCTTATAATCTATACGGTGAATTGACATGAATCCTTGAAGTATTACTAATGACGGGTTCTTATGGGTAACTGTTGGATGGTACACCCCTGTACCCCTGTGAGCAAACTGAAGTTAATTCATCAAACACATAGTAGACGGGAATTCAAGTAAAGCAAACTATTTAAATGGGATGTTGAAAGACGCAGAAAGAGGAAAGTGCTTCTCTGACACACGACACTCGAAATAGGGGTGTGTTGCAGTTAGGGTCACTTAAGCATCATATTTAGACTTTTTTAAAACCAACACAATTCTGTCTGGAATATATTGGATCGAAAATATCCAAAGGTATCGGACTTTAAATTCTATTAAATAAAAAAAGTCTTAATTTAGTTGAATGAAATTGTCTCCTGTGCTACTTAATGGTCAGCCTCTGCCATGTATAAGTTTAGAATTTAATAACAATTAAGTACATTTGTTCGGAGACAATAACAATTTAAATCATATAGAAACCATACAGTCGTCATATCACTAACCTCAACATATATCAAGTACACAATTGCCTTCGGATGTTTATTTTGCGTTGCCATGGCGACTATTATTCATACCTGAAGTACGTAATGATTGGAACGGGCACTGGACATTATATAATAGGTCCTTTCATAACACAGTGGTCAAGTTAGGTGTGTTTAATATATCGTGTGCTATAATAACATTGACGGTCGGGTCCACTTGATTCGGGTCCACAAGAATGTATACATGTGTCGGTGCAATGTACTCCCTGCATCATTAAGGAAGGGCATCGAATTCGGAAGAATTGATAAGCAATAAATTATTTTATGTTTGCCCATTATAGTGGCCATGCGTATGTTTTATTTCCAACTTAAGGAAAGGATTGGCTCAAGTAAATTTTCCGGCTTGAAATGCTTCTGCATAGGCCCTACCCCTGAACATACAGATCCTGAATTTAGAAGAATTAAGCACTGCACTCAAAGGACTGTCACAGATTAGACAGTGAGGCCAAAAGGTACACAAATAATATTAATACAAGGAAAAAGAGGATAGTGGAAAAGATGGCTCAAAGTTTTTTTCGTATTTAAAGCTGTTATTAAACGAATATAAAAACATGATATAGTAAAACAAACACGGACGAAAATTTAAGACATTTCAATTAAATTCAATAATACGAGCCTAGAATCAGTGTAACTAACTGAGATTGTCTAATAAATAATTTATAACCAGTCGATAGGTATAACAAACTGACCTTTTGGGTTAGTATACGCGAGGCATTGCATGGTATAGATGATCAATAACAGATACAATGTGCCTTACATAAAAAGGGAGATGTCCGCAAATACGAGAAAAGGTGAACTTGTCTTTAAATAAATAAATAATTAATTACATGCGTTGAAAGTTTTATACGTATATTGACGAATGCCCCTTATCATTTGAACGAATTATATTGATTGAAAGGAGTATTACAGGCACGTGACAAGATGAGCTAATCTTTCATAACGAAAGCATGCGGTGGTCTATTAAATTAATGAAATAAGCTAACTCTTATTGGATACAACATATATAGAGATTTTTCAAAATTAATGTAGTCGATAACAAATTCACTAAATTGTATCTTTGGCTATTTCACATATAGTATTATATCAGGCCCGTAGCCAGGGGGGGGGGGGGGGGGGTTGGGGGGTTTGAAAGAACCCCCCTTTTTGCTGGAAAAAGGTCCACTCTGGGTAAAATTTGACCTAGGTACATGGGGATTATATGGTAAAAGGTCCACTTTTTCAGAAAAAGAACCACCCCCTTTGAAATTGCTGGCTACGGGCCTGTATATACAACCCAATATTTATCCCTATATTAAAAAAATAGATATTTCTATAGAACAATTTCAAAGCTTAATTTAGTCCCCTGAAATCTCCCCGCTCAAAATAAAAATCCCTGTACATTTTATAATCCAATAAAATGTTGGGTTCTTAGAAGAGAATTGAACATTTAATACATGTAGCCTATAAACTTATTGTTCTTCTCTCGTTTTAAAAGACACATAAAGGCTCGGGGGGGGGGGGGGGGGGGGGGAGGGGGGTATAAGTTTTTTTAAAGTCAAAATTGGTCCATCAAAACCTAGATGACAAAGAATGATCGCCAGTGTCTCCCTTTAGCATGCGTTTTCGTCACGAGTAAAGTATTTTTCAACTAACAGGCCATCCGGGCCACCAGGGTACGAATATCTACTGGCACGAACCAAAAATCATTGGCCCAAGCCCAATTTTCAAAAAGACAGAAAAAAAATTACTTAAATTAACACGCTGAGATTAAAAAGCCTTTCCATTACAAATAAGAACAAAAATGTGGTTTTCAAAGGTTATTGAAAATTTCATTATTTAGCTTGAGAATTTATAAAAAATGAAGTACATATTACAGATGAAAAAAAATCCACTGACATGGCCCACACTGGCCCAGTCGTGCCAGTAACTGACAGTTTTTCAGAAATTGCACCGGCCCAGCCCAATTTCTACTGGCATTGGCAGTCGGGCCAGTTGCTAAAGTTGCAAACTGATAGTATTGCCCGACATACATTATACATAGTGACTTCATTCTTCAAAGTGATACACAGTATGGGTTGAAACTGTTTATGTGTCACTATGGACATTATGGAATCACAAACTAATTTTATTACTTCTTATGTAAGCCCATATATAAAAGAAAACCAAACCTTTATTGTAATACAATGTAATTCCGGTGACAATGCCCGACATCTGCACGTAAGCTAAATTCTTGACTACAAAAATAAACTTCGGCAAATATATATTAGAAGTATTCAAAAGCTCCAACTGGACGTGAAAATGCTCTTAGTTTGCTTGGTCAGCAGCCCTGAAACAACTTGGTCAACACGTGGAATTTGCACAACGTGGACTTGGCTTGACAGTGGATGTTAACTGGTTGAAAAACATTAGTAGCGTTCAAGGCTACTTTTATCTTACTTTTAACCGAAATTCCTGTATTGAAATTTTTCAGAAATGCCTGATATAATTATAATCAGTCTGTTACTATATTAAGCATTATTCCTGATCTTACAGTAGCGGAAGAATTAGGAAGGGCCTACGGTCAATAATAATAAAATTAATTGATAAACTNACAAGTAGCTTTTAAACCCACTAGGCTACTACACACAAACGTACACCTAACTTTAATCAATTAACTATTTAACTTAAAAAGAATAAAATAAAAATGTAACTTACCGAAAGCAACAATAAGTAAGTTAATAAGCAATGTAAACTTCATTTTTCTTTCGTATAAGTCTTAATTAAGTAACGTGATAATACAGTTCCTCTGGTCTCGTAAGATCCCTCTGCTAAAATGTACGTGCGGTTCCTTTTTTAAGTTATAAGTTCCACGTTTTCTTAGGATTCTGTGTCTCAAAGATGACAACGATTACGAAGCGAGATTGCAAATGTTGTATAGCTCGTTCAGTGACTGGCGTGTGCTTTTATGGCGAGCAATATGTTTATTTAGTTACCTCATGTTGCATCTTGGAGACTCCATGGCTACTTTTTTAGTGGCGACAACTTCGAAATTTTGAATCATCCTCTTTCGGGGCCATACTAGCAAAATGCAGCGTCCCCTATCATGCATACGTTTTTCCTATGCGCACGCTTTATATGCTTTGTATTCAGTGCGGCCATTGCGGAGTATAACGGCCATTTCGAGATTACGTAATGCTTACTGTGGCAGGCGAAATGAGGCGTAGTTCTGTTATGATTATATTTGGATGTTGGTAGGGAAGGGGTAAAACTCTGCCAAGCAAATATCTTATATGTATCCCTAAAATAGGAATCACTTTGACTTAAGTTTACCATAAAAATAAATTAATTAATTAATTAAAAAATAAAATAAAAAAAAGAGAGAGAGAAGATACTTTTATCAGTAAACGCAACTGTTTTTTCCTCAGGGGCGGGTGACTAGGTTTTCAACTTTTAGCAGTTTACTCTCAGTACATCCTGTTTCAGAGAAAAGAAAAAGCTGGGCTCTCAGCGCCTTAACTCAGGACCAGGTTACCGGCTGCAATAAGAGTAGAAAAATGATATTAATATATTGACATGATTTTACAACTGTCTTTTTAAGTCATGTCCTGACAAAGCTCGTCATTACAAATATTGTGTCAAGCAATAAAAGTCGAATTATTGGTGCGAAATACTCCATTTAATCGGAATTTTTGTACATTCCCCTTAATACCGAACCCTTAATCCCGTCTTCACTTTTTCATGAGTTGCAAAATCTTGAGTTCTCTGGATCAATATTAAATTTTGTTATGGTCAATTGAATATTATTGACATCTGTATTTTAGTCTGGATTTCCAATGTTTGTTCTTTTCTTTTCTTTTCGTATGTGCAACTAAATCAGTGTTGCAAAACAAACACTAGTCAACAGATGCGCAGCAATCTTAAATCAATATCATTTTCATATTCCAAACTTTCCCCCAATAGGTCCTTAAGATGAAGGCTGTTTTTAACAACAGCGTGTGAAGAAAAACGTTTGTTTTTATCTTTATCGTTCTTATTTTTCATCGTAAAATAACTTATGGAATTTTTATAGAAAGTTTGGCATAAAACAAATCGTAGTCATCAAGTAGTTTAACTTTTTGTCATTTATATAATATTAGTCTCAATTTAGAATCTAGCCTTCTCATCAAGTTTGTAAAAGTGAACAAGCATCGTAAACTAAAGAATGTAATTACTTTCTTGTCACTCATTGTTAATTTGTCAGATTTGTTTCAGCTTCATAGGGGGTAAGGGGAACTTTCGAAAAGTTTCGCGGTGGCCAGCAGACTTTGATTCCCGATCACCCTCACTTAACACTTTGTCCACTCTTCTGTCGGTCTGCACTGAATAAACCTATTATATCCAATGTGAGTGAATAAAGTGATTCAGACGGTGTTGTGAATGAAAACGGAGAAAGGGTCAACCATTCTGTAATAAAGTGCACACGGCAAGGTTTACCGCACGGCTTGTGTATAATGTGAATAGATTTTCAGTATTATATAGGCTAAGTGGTGTTCTGGCCACGCCCTATGTTTATCTAATACATTTTATAACTTCAAAGTATTACTTGAAGATTGTCCTGAATTATAACTATGTCTAGAAAATATGGCTGAGATTCGAATGCATTTTAAAGGTTAATGTTGCTGAAAACATGGATAAACTCAGAGCACGAATATACCCAGTACTGCCACAGAAAGTCGTTACTCTAAAGCGTAAAATATCCATTTGGGTATAATATCGTTTTTATTAAAGCCCTAGACCCAATTCTCATACCTACATAGATCTAGCAGGATCGACCCATCTCCGAGGGAATTCTCGCTAAATTGCACTCGGCTTAAGCGGCTCTGATGTCTAGACTTACACATATATGAATATAAATATAAGTGCACCGTCCCCTATGTTCAATTATTATATAGCGATAATGTACTTAAACTATCACTAAAGAATATATATACCAACATTTTTGAAACAGTCATGCTTGTTCTTTCTAGAATCTCTAACTCCTTTTACTATTTTAGGTTTAATTTACGACATTTGCTGCACTTTTTACATTACTTATTCTTTGTGTAAACAGCAATGGCAAGAATGTTAAACGCGGTTTTAAGAGATTGAATTACTAGCATTTAAATGAATAGAATGATCATTATTCAAGAATCTTAATTTATCTAGTAGGTATATGTAATACGAGTAACGTGTGTTTGTTAAGTATTACTAAGTAAATATATATAGGATTATATTTAACATCTGTAAAGTAGATCTTCAGAGATGCATCAGCAATAATACTTATACATAGGATAATATTTAACATCTGTACAGTAGATCTTCAGAGATGCATCAGCAATAATACTTATATCTTCCTTATAATCTATACGGTAAATTGACATGAATCCTTGAAGTATTACTAATGACGGATTCTTATGGGTAACTGTTGGATGGTACACCCCTGTACCCCTGTGAGCAAACTGAAGTTAATTCATCAAACACATAGTAGACGGGAATTCAAGTAAAGCAAACTATCTAAATGGGATGTTGAAAGACGCAGAAAGAGGAAAGTGCTTCTCTGACACACGACACTCGAAATAGGGGTGTGTTGCAGTTAGGGTCACTTAAGCATCATATTTAGACTTTTTTTAAAAACCAACACAATTCTGTCTGGGATATATTGGATCGAAAATATCCAAACGTATCGGACTTTAAATTCTATTAAATAAAAAAAGTCTTAATTTAGTTGAATGAAATTGTCTCCTGTGCTACTTAATGGTCAGCCTCTGCCATATATAAGTTTAGAATTTAATAACAATTAAGTACATTTGTTCGGAGACAATAACAATTTAAATCATATAGAAACCATACAGTCGTCATATCAGAAACCTCAACATGTATCAAGTACACAATTGCCTTCGGATGTTTATTTTGCGCTGCCATGGCGACTATTATTCATACCTGAAGTACGTAATGATTGGAACGGGCACTGGACATTATATAGTAGGTCCTTTCATAACACAGTGGTCAAGTTAGGTGTGTTTAATATATCGTGTGCTATAATAACATTGACGGTAGGGTCCACTTGATTCGGGTCCACAAGAATGTACACATGTATCGGTGCAATGTACTCCCTGCATCATTAAGGATGGGCATCGAATTCGGAAGAATATTCATCGATTTATTGCACATCGCTTAGAAAATTCTATCAGTAAACGAAACTGTTTATCCTAAATAGGTTCGCATTCATGGGATCGCATTCGTTTGATAATCTTTATCATATCTGATAAAATTTGGTATTCTATCTTGTATTTTTGCTTAATGTTTCTGGATCTAGCCACGCAAATGTGATGAATAAAACTTGATTTCTCCATGACTTGTAGGGTCTACGCCAAATCTGATATCAGAGCAAATTTGAATAATTGAGCAATTTTTATCTGCGTAAATTTGATAGGTATTGAAATTATTTATGCATGTTTACTATTGTCTATAATAAAGAAAAATAATTATGTTTTGACATAATTTAAGACTTGTCATTAGAAATATTTAGAAGAATTCTTTTTCATGATAAAGGGCCTAGCAAACAGTGCTTTAATAGTTAACAACATTGGTGCGTCTAACTCAATTTAATCAATTATTTTATTTTCGTTGCATTTTTTATACTTTCCTTGATACTGTAACCTTAATAACAACTTTATTTTCGTCGTAAATTTCAAAATAGCGAGTTTTCTGGATCGCTATTATATTTTGTTTTGATGGATCAAAATACCATTGCCTCTCTTAATTTCCAATTTCGATGTTCTTTTTACAGCTGAGCTATCACCGCCAAATGACTCGAAATATGGAAACAAACAATACGTGGTCATTATTTATCTATACATTTTCGTCTTTGTCGTTTTGATAAACTTTTCATCAACCCCCGTAAGTGTCAACACGTACTATTTAAGGATATAGTTATTTTCCTCTTGCTCATTTTTTGCCAAGTGGGCCCCAGATCTCATCGTTAACATTACAGCTGTTTTTGTACATGCATGTGCTTCAGTCGGGCCAGTAACTGACAGTTTTTCAGAAATTGCACCGGCCCAGCCCAATTTCTACTGGCATCGGCAGTCGGGCCAGTTGCTAAAGTTGCAAACTGATAGTATTGCCCGACATACATTATACATAGTGACTTCATTCTTCAAAGTGATACACAGTATGGGTTGAAACTGTTTATGTGTCACTATGGACATTATGGAATCACAAACTAATTTTATTACTTCTTATGTAAGCCCATATATAAAAGAAAACCAAACCTTTATTGTAATACAATGTAATTCCGGTGACAATGCCCGACATCTGCACGTAAGCTAAATTCTTGACTACAAAAATAAACTTCGGCAAATATATATTATAAGTATTCAAAAGCTCCAACTGGACGTGAAAATGCTCTTAGTTTGCTTGGTCAGCGGCCCTGAAACAACTTGGTCAACACGTGGAATTTGCACAACGTGGACTTGGCTTGACCGCAATTCAAACCACAGCTTAACAGTGGATGTTAACTGGTTGAAAAACATTAGTAGCGTTCAAGGCTACTTTTATCTTACTTTTAACCGAAATTCCTGTATTGAAATTTTTCAGAAATGCCTGATATAATTATAATCAGTCTGTTACTATATTAAGCATTATTCCTGATCTTACAGTAGCGGAAGAATTAGGAAGGGCCTACAGTCAATAATAATAAAATTAATTGATAAAATTTTTACTGCCAGTGTGACAGGAATGGTAGTCCTAGGAATAAAAGTCCGGGGTTCCAAATGATTAGTTTAGGTTAGGGTTAGTCGGAGCTTTGGGGTTAGTATATGGGACAAATGTCACCCGTATTCAAAGTAATGGGAAACGGACTACGATGAAGGGTGGACTCTCTGTAACACGGACCTTCAGTTTCGTTAAACTGGTGCTTTCGCAAAGACTAATTGCAAACACTTAAATACATCTTAATTACAAAAGTTAAAAATAAAACTTAAAACATGTCAGCTTTACACATTAATATCAAAAACACTTTATTAATCAGTATGTGTATACTTACACGTGCTGTGCTAAAACTACAATTAAAATTGAACATTCAGCTTGTATAAAGTCCATTACATGTACGTAAAGCCTAGTACTGAGACAATCTTGAACAATGTGTTGCTCCTAACATACATGTAGTTCTTAAATATTGCTTTTCTCCACCGTTACACAGCGAATAAACTTCCTGTGAAAAAATTACCACCCACGTTGAAAAGCTAGTTATCTTATAAAATCATTTACTGGAAGTGGAGATTCTACCTTTTTCGAGTGATTACAATTCATGCCAGAAATGTACGCATTGTTGCACAATGGAAAGATAAAGCCCAACGGCTTATCTTTCAGAGAACACCCAGAAAAGGTTTTAACCAATGTCCTCACTAACAAGGTAATATTCTCCGCCCGTAAACAACAAAACAAAAACAAACTATATATTTGTATTTATATGTAAGACTGATGAAGAGTAAGTTTGCAGCACATTCGATGTTAACTTTGCATGTGTAGCCAAGTGTTGTTCAGTAATTTCAATGAATTTTTTTCTAATTTACAAAAATCCTTGCTCGCACCGAATTCCAATCCCTCGTAAACGCATCGAATCCTAAATCCAGTGAACGGCTGCATAACGATATTCTTATTGCAGGGGTCATCGGCTTTGTTGATGGGCCGGGGGGTGGGGGGGGGGGGGTAGGGCAGGGCACAGGAGACTTTTCTGTGTCGCCCGGTACGTTTCCATCAAAAAGAGCATTTTAAGACAAGCAATGGAGTAGAGGGAGGGGGGGGGGGGGTAGAGATTTGCCTTCGAAATTGATTCAAAATTTCTGCCAATTGTGCAATCTCTCTATGTTTAGCTACCCGTAGCACAGGGAGCGTTAACTGGCGTTTTACTTCTATTGTCTTTTTGATGGGTGGATCGTTTTGCTGTCGACTTAGCTGCACTTGTAGCGATTTACACGTCGTCACAGAATTCAAAACATAACTTTATAGCTGACGACCAGCAATCATGCTATATGATAATAATAAAAAACAGTAGGATCCTGTTGTTCTCACGTTGCATCACTGTAGCTCGCAAACGCATTCCCCTTTATATATCACGTTTACGATCATGTCCAACTTTTCTTAATGTCTGTGCATTTCGTCCACTGTCATCAGTGCCTGTTCCATCACTGAATATAATCTACACCTTAGACAAAACGTGTCCTTTCAAACCTCGTGAGTATTGTTATACAGGTGAATTGCAGCTAGATTTAAATAGCGTTTTATGAAAACCATATACAAGTTGTACACTTCTAACGCATTCATTTACTTGGAATAATTTTACCGAGACGACAGGACTCAAATAAGGCTTAACCACTGTTGTGATAACCTTCGCATAGGTTAACGATGAACTCCAAGTAAACCACGTCAACAACGTCAAATTTGGCACTAATTTTTGCCGGTGTTTATTATAACCTCCGGGCTACGTGTGGTGTCCTGCGTTCACGTGCGTACTGTACATTGTATCATAGTATTCTGCCTTCAGAGAGAAGTTCACATTTTAGTTTCAAGTAATGAGTTTCTGGACACGCGAACATCGTCTACGTCGTTGTGATTATAGGCATTATACGTAGCAAATACCGTCTCTTTTAAATGCTTATAGTTAGCACCAATTGCAATGAGGAAGTGGACCTGAAAATAAGTACAATGTGTTAAGTGTGTTTTTGTCACAACTATCGCAATCCGTGTCCAATGCCTCGCTATCGCACTTGTCTAGAATGATTCTACTGTGGTTATTTACTAACGCAAATACATTATAAATGGAGTCACTTAAAAAAGTTTTGATACAACACCTATATAAAAGATTCTCAAAAACGCACTGTTATGAGATGCAAAAAAGCAACTCGTGTACATTTGGATTCAATGTGACAAAAAGTTCGTTTCACGTTCACGGTAAGAAAATATTAAAATAAAATCCATAGAGTACTTACCATACTAATGGCCACGAGGACGGCAGACACGAAAGTTGCTCCAAAACATATCAAGTTCTCTTTTCCCTAAAAAAAAAAAAAAATCAAACTTCGCATTATGTACAAAGAATCGCCTTCATTCGATGTTTCCCTATGCTGGTTTTTAATTCTATCAGGACATATTAACTGCGAGTACCAAACGACTTTCATGTATTAATTCTGTGCTATGACGGTATTAAGCCATTCAGCACAAGGCATCGACACCGCTCTGAATCTAAGCACATATTATTTTTAACATCATTCACAGAGTGGACAACATCACACAGATGACGTCACACATTACATCACATACCTGAGTCCAAAATAAGTACAACCTATCGTCACATATGGGTTCTTTATTTGGGAAGCCTGAAAAAGAAAGATATCTTGAAGGAAACGGATGGCCGTTAAAAGTGGTATAGAGGGCCTAACGATGACGTACTGAGTACTTAGTACGAACACCAATAACAAAAACTATAAACTTTTTTGATTCACTGTACAGGTAAATACGATAATTACGTGAAAACGCATGTGTTGAGAGCCAATAATAAAAACTAATTGCTCAAATGCTGCGAAATATGCACCACTTCACTGATTTTTTCTGACAAGACCTGCTGGTATATGATAATACGGCTGATTTCCAGATATAAGAGCACTACAACACATCTTTGCCAACTGCCTGCATGGATGGTCGTTAAGTGCACTGTAGGGCAAAGTCAATATCTATATGATATCCGTTTGCAGAGGCAAGGATGCTTCAGTCCGTGATATCTACCAGGTACATCAGGAGTATCAACTTTACATATCCGTCATTATTAATAATAATCTTCACGAGGACATACAGCAGATGAAAAAGAACGCCCCAATGGTCTTCCCAAGTATTTTACTGTATTCTTTGCTTACTCTACCTGTAATCACGCGATAAACAACAAATATCCGCGGTCACTCTATAACATAACTGTAGAAACTCTGCAACATACCGTAATTTTGCAAATTAATACACTCCACTGCATACTCCTCATACAGTATCCGCAGTAATATTAGTAGGAAGAGAGGCAATGTCAACGCACAGCAGATCAACAGCCAGACCACGTGAAAAGTGTAGGCGAAGATTAAACACTGAAATTAAATATGTATAATATCTACATGCATATTGTTGTACTGGTCATAACAATAATAATATATGTAAAACATTGAACTCAGAAATCGTTGAATATGGTACATGTACTAGTACCAGGGCAAGCGCCAATAAAGGTGTCAATGAAATGTGAAGATTCTTTTTTATAACCGTTTTGAGATTTGTATGTATAGTATATTCACGATATGAAACAGGTTGGATGTTTCACAATCGCAATCAACTTAGTGTATTCATACAGGTATACTGATAACTTAAAAAGTTTCAGAGAAATCCAACTAGCGGTATAATGCGTACGTGTACCAGGGGAAACGTTCATTTCAAAATTATATTTATACATCGATTACGGTAGGCAGAATATAACCCACGAAATCGACAGATTGTCCAGAAAACCGTCCACATAAAAAAATGCCTTAATTCTGAAGCTTGCACTCTTGTACACTGATACAAAGTCCTATCGATCTGACTAGCAATTCGAAGGTTGAAAAACATTTTACACTCTCTCTCTCGGAGTTTTTCCTCTTCATTTCCTAAGTTTGTGTGTGAGTGTGTGTGTGTGTGTGTGTAAGCAACAAGTAATTTCAGTTCAAACACTACCTAATAATATCGCCTGTTTCACTTAAACACTTACCACGATGTTCAGCGATCGTCCAAACGCATTTTTCTTAGTGGTGCTAAATACATGTCTGCTGTTTTTTCCAGACGACAACGAGGCTACGACGAGGAGAAAGGTTCCCACCACGACCACAGATACACAGATCCCTATGGTAACGTCCTCCATCATATACATCCTGTATGGTGAAAATAAGTAAAGTTGACTGTACTCCTCCAATTGCCAATAGTTAAATTTTTACAATGCCAATCGAGAGGCAATACATTTTAAAACTCATATGAAACTTTTATTAAAATAACAACTGAAAACGGCAAATGCAATGTACAAATATTAATACTTAATAAACTGTCAATACTAGTCGAACACATTTAATTTGAGAAGAAAACAGAATGAAAGGTTTCGATCGACATTCACAGATGTAAAAGGTCAGGGATAAAGATATAACAGAAAAGATTTAATAATGACATAAATATATTACAACTGACCAGTCTGGGTCGGCTAACATCTCCCTGAGTCTGCGCACCCCAATAATCATGGAGGCGGTGAAGCCCCCTATCCCTACCAGCATAATAATCCATGCTATCAGAGACGCACACGGTACACTCGCCATACAGGCCAAGCAGCCGCGGTCCTGCTCCGATCCTGAAAAGAAATAATCAGTGAAATAATGGAGAGATACTTACTACTACATGTACATTAATATGGATTCATGTATTTTACTTAGGGAGGCACAAGGAAAATTTGCCTTTTTTGGATATATAAAATGCTTGGGGGGGGGGGGGGGTAAATATGTGGCACATGTATGGTATTGGGAAGAAGGGGGGCGTTTAAACTAATAGGTAGAGAGCAATCACCCTTGCCCTCCCTAAGACTTGCCACTTATTAACCATAAGACATAAACTCATAGGCTGTAGACGCACTCATACACAATATATCAATTACTATGCTGGTCAACCTGCTTCAATTTTGAAAAACCTATCCAATTTTAGAACAGATAGACCTCATTTCCACAGATTTTAGCTCAATCTATCCCTTTGGGAGTCTCACTAGATTACTGTCAGCTTAGCCGGCTTAAGCGTCTGTCCCGCCTACTAAAAGCTGTAAGGGGGTAATTAACTATGGTGCGCGCTCGGCTGACTGCAATTTAGCGTGAACCCCCAGGGAGTTAGGTCGATCTAAATCTTAATCTCTGGATCGATCTAAATCTCTGGAAATGCACCTTTAGACATCTTCAAATCTTGAATGACAATAACTCTATTATAATAGACTTGCACCAACTGCTCGCCTTAACTATGGGATACTGGTACCCTCTACCAGGGCGAGTGATAGATTTTTTACAGATATTCACAGATATGTCTCTAGCTAGATAGATGGTCATTTAGGGCTCAACTGTAGGATACTGGTACATATCAAAATGAGCATTTTGCTGTGAGTACAGCGGCGCAATCCAAGAAAAACACCCATGTATCCCAACGAGAATCACTTACTCTCTTTTACAAAGAAACATGTCCTAAGTCCTGCATGACTGTGAAAGTCCCTGTAAAATTCATTTTTGTTGTAACTGCGCTCAAAATAAGGATCATTCTCATATAAGCAACTTCAGGTTTCCCACACAGTAACACGTCTAATTTCCTATTATATCAGTGAGAATCACTGAAAAATTAATATTTTACTTCGATATCTCAAACAAAAACACCTACGATCTTAGTTACTGTTCTTTGTTTCTCCCTTGCGACATTAAACATGGCAATGTATCCAAATATTTTCATTGGCTACTTATACTGTTTATCTTTAGCGTTTCAACAACACTGTAATGTGATATAACAGTTTTTAACTTACGTTTTCCTCAAGAAAAAAAAATTCGCTAGCGATACAAAATACAAATACCACCTAGCAGAATATGTAACAAACAAGCACATACATCATCACACTATACTATATATACTTACTCATGGTTTTGTCATATATCTCCCATATATAGTCTTACAATCCCTTAAATAATTTTCTCTTCCCTCAGCTTCGATTGTAACAGAAAACGTCAAAGACTTGATTCATAATTTTGCGTGTTTTGAAGGTAGGCTAATGGTATTCATCAACAGCGTAGATGTACAAGACAGACATTTAGCACAGCACGACCGATCCAAAATGTCAACAGCTGTGCTTCTTAACCTTCCCCAATCAGCTGCACAAAAGCAATGAATTCCGGCCTTACATGTAGATATACAGGGTAAACAGAACGTTGTCATGCGTTCAGTTCACAGTGTTATCGAAACTATGGCTATGCACTACAAGATTTACGTGATCGTAACCTTCAAAGAATCCCAGG
Organism: Lingula anatina; assembly: GCF_001039355.2. The sequence goes on from NW_019775837.1 coordinate 123,489, forward strand.
CATGTGAGGCCACTGAACAACGAGGGCCTATATACATGTGCAGCACATATCCTGTTATATGAAATACAATACAGAGCGTCGTTTTCAACTCTTCTGAATGTATAGCGTGTTCTGTGATCGTTGGCATCAGTTTCTTTCGATTTTCCAGATGTTGTAGTATTGTTCTACACACGACAAACCTTATACCCTTTAATTTTTGGCATTATATGATATCTTGAAGGCCATTGATGGTCTTCTGCAATGAACAGTTAGCTTATACTCATGAACGTTCTCTATACTTGGACGGTTTGTATCACACAGCAAGGATATCAACAGAACTATTAACTACACGATATCAACATTCGTAATATTTTTGAACGCCATCCCATCGCCACCTTCCTAACAGAAACATGTCATTGCTTTATCCCTACTTTCTTCATCTGTTACACGAACAATAATACAGACTGAAGTGTTTTAATCATACATTGTACGTGTAAAGATTGTCACAGCAAACTGAATAGCGACATTAAAAGCTATATATACCTACTGTATATCCGTCGATACGTATGCGTCCACCGTCCAAATAGCTTTGTTTATCTAATAATTTACGGGAATCTCAGGAAGACATTTCAGAAGTGAATGAGAGGAGGGTAAATGCCACAACTGTCATCGCGGGTACATATTGTTCACAAAAGCCTTGATACAGTTGCCTCGATTTCAGTCAGAGGCTGCCTCTAGGAAAGACGATAGAGCCGCAACATCTTATAGAAGGAAATCGTTAGTTAGCTGGGGAATTTAAGAAGAATACTGTTGATTGATTAAGACAGTTGTATATGTCAGTATAATCTCACAGCTATATGTAGCTCTAGGCTATCACCATCTCCGAGGATTGCTTAACAGTAAACAGAATAGTTCCCCATTGTAATCGTGACGCAAATCGAAAGGCAATTACCCGGTAGTGGCCTAACCATGTACATCTACATTTACATGAACATGTATGATGTACGTGTAACAGTACATTTACATGAACATGTATGATGTACGTGTACCAGTACATGTAGATGTACCCGATTGCCCGTCCTAGTTCCTATTCATTACAACATATGGCATAGCTTCAATTCTATTTTAATTGACAGCAGTCATGCACACCAAACCCAGTACTAAATTCTTCTATAGTTAATATTTAGTACTGATGTGTATGCATATAAACCTGAAGTACCCTTGTGGTAATCTCACTGCAAGATCACGATCAACAGCTAGCGAAACCTGGGAAATTAACAACAGAGGTTTAATCACCCTTCGGTTTACTTTCGTCTATTTCAATCAATAACAATTTGTGCAAATTGGACGGGGATCTAGATAATACAGTAACAAGACTGGTATAATACGGCATCAATCATTTTCAACCGAACATAATAACCGAGTATTGTACTCCGTGGCCTGAAGCATTTAGAATCTGAACTCCGGCTTGCTTAAAGCATTGGAATTGTGTTAAACTCCCAGAAAAAATCATGAATCTCTGAGAAGCACCCTGAGATTATGAGACTGTTACCCAGCCTGTTTTATACTGAGTATGAGAGTACGAACGGCTAGTCTGCACTGTATATTCAATATACGTTATTTGTACTTGTATTTGTACTTCTTTATCGAGAACACTTCTTACAAAACGTGTGCCAAGCTACAGAGGTGACTCTCTAATGGACTCTCTTTCTCAGGGTGATCTCCATGGAATTCTTGAGAAGACATCAAGAAACACTGTTTTTCACTATTCCCTCGTCACTTGTGATTTATAACCACAGAGATTGACGTCTAAGACCGATAGTGAAAGCCATCAAGACCGCATTGTTTAACCAAGAATGTTCATTGGTCATAACGATAAATTGTCAAGTCCGAATGAAATATCCAGCAATAGGCCACCACGTGTCAAAATATATGCCCCCCGGAATGTTTTAACAACTGCTTTTCACAGAACAGACCCAAAATGATTGTTTCTGAAATATTGTAAAGCACAGAGACTTGAAGTAGTTCTTGTCTATTTGTTAAACTCACTTGAACTTCCAATGTTCTTTCGCTATTAACTATCCATAACAAGTATTTGCTTATAACATTTTTAGCTTCAAAGTCATGGTGATTCCTTATTATTTGCGTTCTTAGAATCGGTTTCCAATGCCAAACTGTTTCTCAACAGTTCACGTTAGGAGAGGCACGTACAGAGAATGGAAACCACGCTGGTTCAAACGTGGTTAAAATGTCGACGATAATCAACACATATGTAGGACGCAGGTCAAGTTAAGCCTTACTGTTTTAATAAACAGCGTTCTGCTTGGAGGGAACCGTGTGCTCGTTTTTTTTCTTTGCGGCGCGTGCGGCTTCTAAGGCCTACTTCAGAACCCAATTTGCGAGTCCAATTTTCCTCTTTCTTCGGCCTTAAAATAATTCGACGAAATACACATTCCATGGGTTTACCATTGTCCAGTAGGCTATTCTAACGTTTGACGAAAAGGCATGATATACTGTGCATTATCTGAACGACACTGATCACCTGTGGTTGATGAAACTAAAAGCAGATTTCTATATCTGTACTTGTTTGACAGATCTCTCTCTCTCTCTCCCCCCCCCTTTCTCTCTTTGGGCTCTCTCTCTCTCTCTCTCTCTCTCTCTCTCTCTCTCTCTCTGTGTGTGTGTGTGTGTGTGTGTGTGTGTGTGTGGGAGAGAGAGAAAAAGAGAGAGGGGGAAGAGACTGTACCATGTAGGAGCCTTATCTGTTGCACATTCAATTTCGCTCAAACTAATGTCACCACATACACATGATATCCATTGGCTTGGCCAACTTCCCTTCGAAACCAGGCGACAACACAAATGACCAGGTACTTCCTTTCTCATGCCTATTCTAATATAAAACCCTTTTCTCATTCTGATATAATAAATATACACATATGCGATACCAAAATCTGATATTATTAATCCCCCCCGATTTGCTAATCAACAGGCCAGGCGGTTCACTACTCATTCCTAGTGTACACACTGCATAAGTCACCTAGCTATCTCTGCCAGCATGGGGGGACAGACCGCGGAGAATAAAATAGGTCGCTTATGAAAAATGTAAGAACTTGGAAGACGATGAGACGATGAGAAGAAGATAACTGCAGTCATTGCAGGAGATTCCGTGGTTTATAACCTTGGCTGGCTAGAGCAGACCGGAAAAACAAGAAGGGACTACGCCCACCGGGATCAGAGAGACCTCTGGACCTTGCCAATGTGCAACGTTTTTTCCCCATGCGTTATACTTAAAAGTTCGGCTTGGTTGATTGGGGTGGGGGTGAACAATGAAAAATATTTACTACAGAAAGAGTTACAATTGTATGTTCTGATAAAATCATGTATAACTGCCTAACGTCATGCACTACTGTGATAGTAGGTTCTTATCCTAAATTTGCAGATTTAAAGCACGCTTATTGATACTAGTTTAACACCCACAAACAGACAAATGTCGTAAACCACACCCTAAGCCCATAGAACATTTCTTTAATAACGAAGGTACTCCTGCCTTGAGACTGGGCCAACATGTACAGTCATGTTTTAACCACCATCTCGACACTTACTTCCGTACTCAACGCTATATGACCTGGGCGATCCCCTTATAGTTGGCACAATGTCAGAGTAATAGAAGCTAGGCGTCGGCTCGTAAGCGTCCAGAGGGGGCAGGGAGGACGTAGATGGAGGCTTGTTCCTCTTCACAACGCGCATTGCCCGTCAGATGGAGCCACACCCTTTCCGCGACTCCGCGAGAAGAGGTGACGCTCCGATTTCAATTAACCAGCGGTGCTCTACCCCGCGTCCTAAAATATCGCATAAACAACAGCGTCTCAGGTTTAAATGATCGAAGCGTGTTAAGACAAACGCGACCTCTAACTCGTATATCCGTGCTTCAGTAGTTCTGTTTCTGGAATTAAATTAGGATTCCCTAATCCTGATTCAGTTGCTCTCCCAGCGCTGGTACTATAAGTCTTAATTCACAGCACGCACGTACAGCGAGCGCTTCCCCTTGTACTTCCCGTGTTTCAAATCTTCCTGGCCATCATCGGCTATTTCCTCCCTTTTACTTGCAAATGCAGTAAGGTTTTCCAGCCAAACCAATCCATCTCACGCATGGAAAATCAGTCCCTCTTATTGTTGATCTCGGAATATAGCACTATTTGCGGCACGGTATCACTCACCGTTGTGGCTCGCTGACTTGCTGCGGGATGACCTGGGTATGTGAACGATTACTGCCTTGTACAAAGTTCCGAGGTAGAAATGCACCGCCAACTGGTATTGAATCCTGGCGGTAATATAAGTGAATATACATTCCAAGTGTTTAGTGTGGGCGCCTTAAATTTTCTATGCCAGAACAAATGTGTGTTTATAATAGTATATTCCTTTGTATATACAAAGAGAGAGTACGTGAAATGTCGAAATTAAATAAATAAATAATATAAATTAATAAATATATAAAATTTTAAAGGATAATTAAATAAAACAATGAAGATATATGGAAAATGTAAAAACGAAAAACGAATATATTTATGAAAAAGATAGATAAATAAAAACTGGTACCCAAAGCATTTAAAGCCACCTTACTGACTCCTGTCCCCTAAATTAGTTTTATGAACAATCATTTCTCATAACTTATCCGTGTAGTCCCAAACTTATGAGCATTGAGATAAATCCAAATGACGCTTCTAGATTTTCCCTAGGCTTATCCTAAGTTTATGTTTTACTGTATATATTACACTGAAAAAATAAACGCCACATGAAATTCGTGAAGGTAATTACACTTGTTGGACAAATCTTTATGTTTAGATCCTAAAAGGTATTTCTTTTCGCAAGTCAGATTACTAGTAAAGCATAATGTAAGTATAAAAACACACTCCACAGCGTGTGTTACCTAATTACAGTTGAGAAAATTGCTGACAAAAATAATGTCACCACGCAATGGCATGTGACAGCCACTAACACCCATTAAGGCACGAGAGAGTTGCATGGCGACCAACGGCCGCCTGTAGGCTGATCTTCTTAAATTAAGATACCGACGCGTGAAACGTAATGTACTCTTCCGCCTTCAAAAGTTAAAGCAAAGAGCTAAAAGAATCTTGTGAAAAAGTACAAGAGAACCCTACATGGTTTCGATTAATTGCTGTGACAATGATAAACAGTGCACATTTTTCTGGTCGACTATACTACTAAAATGAATAAATCTTGTAGATAAAAAGTACTCAGGAATTCGCACTATTTTTAAAAAGCAAAAATAGAAAGAAAGAAAACAAGGAAAGAACCGAAGACCCGCTGAAGGCGCTCACACAAATTCTTACCATAAAGATATATTATGCATCTGGCAAAAATCCAGCCTCGTAAACTACGTGCATCTTCAGCGTCTCTCTTACAAGCTACAAGTAGATTCTAGCAAACAAGGGCAAGTTACCCTAGAAGTCTCATTGGTAATAAAGTCAAACCTAAAACGTATTAGCTAGTACCGGAATAAATCCAACCCCGCTTTCTGTCATCTATTACTTTACCTGACGTCTTGCTTTGATAGCCTATTTCACTTGAAAGACACACAAAATATTTGAGACCTTGAGGGACAGCAAACTGGCAAGCATACAGTAGCCAGGGCGATTTGACGCGTTTTTGAATGGAAAACAATTGCATTCTGTTTACACAGAACCTAAATGCTGGCCCGCTTCTGGTGTTCAACAGTGAAATATGACCAAAGCCATAAGCTTGTGTTTTTAGCAACGTCTATCATTTTACGGAATTCGTGTGATCCTTTTATTTCAAGGCTGGTAACTTCCCATTTGCTGCCTAAATTCAATTTGTTGCGCACCAAGCGCGTACTTTGACCGCTTTAATCGAAGAGGTGTAAACATGCTACAACATGGCCACCAGTTGGTCGCATGTGTTAGCCATAACCCGTACAGACGTGGTACCAAAACACTGCATGGAATGCAACCGTTCCCCTTAAAACAGGTTGCCAGATTAAACAAACTTGGATTAAAACCATACCAAGAACGCTGCAAGAACGCCGTCGGCTGACCAACACACTGTCCGACTAATTTAACCTGGTTGGCCAAGACAGGTGACATTGTCATTAATAATGGTTATATATAAATATGTGTCCAAACGCAACGGTATTTGTATTATTTCAACTGGAGGTGGTAGGTTGCAATAACGATAATTCCATATTGCACTGATATTCTAATATTTCGAACTTGTGATACAGAATGGATTTCTATCTATCTATCTATCTATCTATCTATCTATCTATCTATCTACAAAAATTTCTATTCTTAAAATGATAACTAATAATTTTGATGTACATCTATTATGCAACGTGAACTAAAAAAGCAATGGTCGACAATACACATGCACTCATAAGTGCACCGCAAATGCCTCGTGTAATACAAGTAAGTAGTTGTCCCACCTTTTTAAAGAAGGCCAGCGACAAAGATAACACTCGTACAAAAATGAATAACCAACTTCAAGTTTCTTTCATTTAATTTTGTCATTTTTGGTGATTTTTTTAGATGTGCTCAAAATGTAAAAGAATACAATGTTACTGTTACTTGCCAGTTAACATAAAAGGTTGGAGGATAAAGTGTCTTGTATTCGGGCCACATAATAAAAATGGTCACACCGGATTGACTGTTTCATAGATTATCACAATGATAGTTCTGGAATGATGACAACCACTGTTTATTATGTAAAAAAAACGTGTCTATCAATTACAGTATAACGTACGTCTGTTATCAAAGATAATCGGTTGCTCGACGTAAGATATTCGAATACGCAAAAGGGTGTAGAGATCTACTTCACATGCGATGCTAATTGAATGTCCAACATCATAAATGCTACACGCAGATTTTTACTTGAAGTGTGCCCACTCGATGCCTTTTCTTTGATAAAAGAATTAATGCCAGCTGTTAGCTATAAAACATACAGGGCGTGGTTCAGATAATCGCGTGGTTCCAAAATATGACATTAATTTCTATACAACATCCCTAAACCTTTAACATCCCCTTCCCATAATGAATACGTTCAAATTCCAAATGACCTTTACCGTCTAGTAAATGAAAACTGATTATCATATCACAGATTTGTTCTAAGTATCAAGCTTAGATCGTTGATGAAGGACTCGGAGAGACAATTGTGACAGTTGAGATACCCAACGCAATGGTTGTGCCGTCAACGTAAATCACGAGGAAAAACACTATTTAGAGATATGGTGGGAATGGCACTATGGCTCTCCCTTGATCTCCCACTGGGTTAACATTTTCAATTAACTCAGTTAAAGGTTATCGTAGCCCTAAATTCCAAATGTAAAATGTCGTCTGTATTTATATACACGGGCTGTACTTGTTGGCAGTGAAAAAATAGATATAGTTTTGCTTGACGAAAATGTTATTTCAGACACACTAAAATGTCAAATTCCGATAGCAACATCACAAGTGCATCGCTAGATAGTCCTTAATCTACAGACAGCGAGTTTTCATTTTTTGTAACTGATACGAATCTAATTATGGGTATGGCATTTTCTCTCTACTGGGACCCTCAGTGTCGCCAACAATATGAATCTATCGATCTGAGAACATTTAGCTGGAGCCAGGGACAAATTAAGTGAATATTGTGTGACCTTTCATTTACATCATGTCCAGTATACACACGCAATATATTTACCCTTTTTTTCACCTGGTATTTTATGTATTTGTTGATTTTGTATAATAAGAATGAAACGCAGCACTCCGAAAATCTGTTCAGACGAGGACTGATTAACACTGGAATAAGGGTTAACTGGCGTTATCAGACGACGACTCAAAGAGAGAGAACCCGCGACACTTTAGATGTTAAATACTTGGTCGTCCTGATGCCGTAAGCAGGCCAGGTTCTGGTCTGGAATATTCCTCGTCTGTAAAGCCGTAAAGATCTCTCGATTAACCCCCAATGTTCTTGAATATGACACAAGTATACAATGTGGATCCTCTCTCTCTCTCTCTCTCTCTCTCTGTGTGTGTGTGTGTTCATGTCTCTGTGTGTGTGTGTGTTCATGTGTAAAATATGCCCTAAAAGAACATACCTTATAAGAGTATCTTCTGGTCCAGTCTTTTTGAATAACTTAAAATGCCAGTCCCACTACCTCAGCACATTTCACACAAGCCGTACAATAATAACCCTGTAACATTTCGGTCCTGTCTTTAAAGAGGTGCTAGTAATTTCTCTAGAACAAGGAATGGCAAACGTAAGAGTAATCTAAGGGAATAAACCTTACGGTGGCAACCACCACCACAAGAACAAAAGTATGACAAATAAGTTTAAGAAAGTGAATAATAAAAACTACGATAATTTTAAGCAAATAGTAAAACGGGTGCAATTATTGAGATAATTAGCTGAATCGATTTTTGCTTAAGTTTTTTTCAATTTCTGTTCTCTTTTCTTTCCAGGAAGAAACCACAACCAGAAACCGAAAAAAAGCACCCCTGGGACAGAAGTGATGACGCAAAGAGATACAATTGATTCCTTTGAACCCAACCAGTATATATCTCTAAAATACTATATCATAGACACAGGCAACGACAATTCCGTACTCCTACAATTTTACTTGTACGTAGCATTCGCATATAGACAAAAAGTCTTCACATATCACTATTTCAGTGAACAGCCGAAGCGATGGCGGTGCATTCGTTATAAAGTTTTAAGAAAGGTATTGTGTTCGTTTACAGACTGAGAGCAGAACATAGATATGCTGCCATGGCAACCAGAATTGTTCTAGGAGAGGGTAAGCAAAGTTGATCTGGTTGCTTCAGCAGCTTCCTCCTCCCGATCACGCAAACGCAAAACGATGTTCCAATGTTTAAAAATAAGACACAGACTTAACATAAACTTCCGAGGCTATCCTTAATGGTTAAATCTACAACCCCTTGCCAAAACCAATAGATAAAGAACCATGTAACACTTCACGTGAAGACATTCGCCATTCGGCCATCACCTTAATGGATTAACAGGCACATTAACCTATGAAATGTAATTGTCGGTGGGCAAAGCCACCTGATTCGAGTCTTCTCGGAGTGCTAAATTGTCAATTCTAATCGAATTTGATCGTAACATGGGGAGAATTAACTCTCCTTGACCCTGGGACTAATGGAACTGCTATCCAGATAAGTGCATTAAACAAAATTCACCACTGCATCTAACTGAGCGCCCTGGAAATTGTTTCCACTATACAGACTATACCATGTTCGGTTGTTTATGACATCAGAACAGAAGAGTTTCTACCCAGGCTAAAATTTTTTTAATCACTTCTGTAGGGAATTTTGCCAATAAAAAAGCAACGGGATGTGTTTAGGTGTGTGTGTGTGTGTGTGTGTGTGTGTGTGTGTGTGTGTGAGAGAGAGAGAGAGAGAGAACGCACAAGCCCGACGCGGGCCGTTTCTGTGCGTGTTTGAGTATGCGTGTGTATTTGTTTGTCCACGCGCATGATACAGAGTTCTGTGTGTGCGTGCGGGCGTGTCTCAACACTGCCAAAATCTCTGATTCGGCTTCAAGATAAAATGTTTAATACCCCAACATTTTATTCTTCACAGCAATGGGCTAGCTGTTGCGTTATAACTGTCTCCCTACGCGCAACTTCACTTAATTATTTACTCGTGTGAAACAGCATTCGTCCACCTGAGTAGGGGAAGGTCAATCATCCCACTGTCTGGAGTGCCCCGTGAAGTGCAAACCATGAACCATACGCCGAGATTGCACAGCTCAATTAATATTGGTCACTTACGCCAGTTGTGCACCGGCTGCTAAGGTTAATTGTGCATATAGCGGGAAAATCGGTATAATGACACATTAAACGCATACAGACTGTATTATCGATTGACACAATAAAAAACTTAACCGTTTCAAAGCAAGCAGGGGAGACCCATGTCGCTACTCCAAACCATTATTAGCACTGACACTCTTCAACCCCCATCACCTGAATTAAAAACGCACACGGTAACAAACACGCAAAAAATACATACCACGGGCAGGTTCAGATATAAAAACCACGCGAAATCGCTCCTCTTGACCAAGAATACCATAAAACAGGCTTGACAAACTCGGAGTCAGTAAATGCACTGCCCACTGCACATAACGTACTGTACGCTACGGTTTTCGCGTCACAGAATACTGTGGACATGACTACTGTAATGATTAAAAGGCACTGAAATCATCTTGACCGTGTTATGGGATAGCATCACGCAGTCTGTGCCAGAATCTTATACAGAAAGAGCATGTGACACTAAAAGCAATTACGACATGTGGAATGCGACACATTGTGGAAATGAAAAGCGATACATCATTGTCGCGCACCAAATGGCGGTGTGATATACATTTATGTGCCTCGAATATCAGTTATAATTCAGAATCCGTGTGCTGTAGATAGGAAACTAGACTCTTTAGATGTAGGCGGTAACGACTTTCAATTATAAAACTGCGGCCGAATTGCTGGCATCGCTTTTATCAGGCGTTTTTTATCGAGTGAAAAATCTAGTAAGCGATTTAAGATGAAAGAGGTATGAACTTTTGCTTTGATTACAGTAAGTGACTCAGCGGTTGTTAGAGGTTACTCCAGTGGGAATGTTTGTATGTAGGGTCTATGTAAGTGTACGTGCGCGTGTGCATGCCTGTGTGCGTGCTTGCGTCCGTGGTTGATGAAAGAGAGGGGCTTTTGCGAACATTGCTACAAAATGCAATTCACGTCTGACTACTATCATGTATCATTATTCTCACATTTAACATTAAAAATGCATAGACATCGATATGCAGGTTTACGGAAGTAACACAGTGAATGCGCAGTAATACATTATTCACCTGAAGGCTCTTATCTGCATCATACAATAGTCATGGATCTGCGATTTGACCTTGTTAAGGCGGTGCTCTAAACATAACCTATGACGGAGAATATATTTTCTGGATATGATTAACGGGGGATAAATATATGTGTGTGTACCTTATAACAAACCAAACAATCAATACCCGAATGGGCATGCCTGATTTGATAACAGCTCACATATACACAATCATGTATTGCATAAACTTCATAGAATCATACCGAATGCTCAGCAACACTGTGTAGCTTATATATGCAGGTAATTGAGATTTCATCAAGAATTAAAGGAGATCCCGCTTTCGTTATGTTTCATGCTCTAATTAATTGATAGGGACATGGAAGTCGAAACAGATATATTTTACCTTTCTACTAAAACGTTCACCCTGAGTTTCAGGGGTTATTGGAAACCCACCTCTGATAAAAGCATTGCTACAGGCCTAACAAAGGCAGAGGCAGAGTGATAAGAGAGGTACTCCCCCCTCCCCCGTATTGAGGGAAGTATGAAGCAATCTCTGAAGCACTGTATATATAAGCACCCTAAATACCAAAGGGGGAAAGATCACTGTGTCGGTGAAATGTCACCCTGGTCCGCCTGTTGAATTGCTTTCACACGTGCATAATATAATTCAACCGTTCAACTAACCTTCCATTTTTGCTTCCAGTAGCTAAACTGCCCTCAAGTCCAATTAAGATTTTTTTCTCCAATTGTCTTATAACGTGGGAATTGGTCTTGGTCGCTGACTGTCAATTACCAGGCCGCGGGCACTTGTATTAGTGGAGGATGGAAATGGTTTTTGCTTTCTATCCACAATGATTATCTTCATTCGACGAATGGTTCATTTTCCTAGTTCTGTTCGGTTGACATACACGTGCAGCAGTGATCTCAAATATATTCCACTGTCTTGTTGTCGTTGTTAGTGTGCGTATATTAGTAATTTCGGGTAAAAGGAAGCGGATTGGAGATACTGTGTTATCCCCTGCCTGTTACTCTACGCCGAAAAGAGTCCACAATCCGCTCTCGTATCACGAAATTGACGTCCCATACATTTACATGTACTATAGATAACTTTACAGGTATGTCGAAGTGAATCCTTTTCTGTCGTTGTCGTATTTGGAAAGCAGTTCAATAAATGCACTGTATATAGGTCTAACCCTTTGTGTCTGTTGGAAAAACACGGCTTCAGTTACCCAGTATTCCACAATACCTGTGTCAAGCGAATCAAGGCTGTTATGTTAAACGGTACTCGGCTCACAGACCCGCATATCTCTCTTGTCGCACATCATAAATATGTAACCAGCTGATCAGTTGTGATAAACAGGAATTGCATTTCACCTATAATTAGCTCTTTTGAATCACTGGTCCATGCACGTACATTGTACAAGCGCCTGTCGTTTCCGTCGCTCCGGCTAAATTTGGATTTTAGGCCTGATTGGAGATATCTGCACATTGTTATACAGGGGGACCTGCGGGTTAAGCACTGTCCTGCACTGGCGATCTCTACGTAATCTATTGTTCAGTCCTCGTAACACTTCGCAACTGTTGAGTATGAATGTATTGGATTGTCTACAGTGTTCAGTGGAGACGATCAAGGTTGTGAATTGAAAAATACTCAGGTTTGTGGACATTCCGGAGGTGTATAAGTGCTTGTATGTGTGCGCAAATTTAAGTGTGTGCGCGCACTTTAGTGTGGCAGCGCGGGTATGAGCACGTGTGCGTGCGTGCGTTTGCGCTCTTATGTAGGCGTGTGTGTGTGTGCACGTGTGTGTGTGTGTGAGAGAGAGAGAGAGAGAGAGAGAGAGCTTTAGCATGAGATACCTAGGAAATCTCGCAGTTCGCGTGAGATAGTGAATCTTTACCCGGGAGTGCTTAATTATCTTATCAGAAGACGGTGCCTCCGCGTTTCTTTGATTTGTGTAGATCGATAATTTTCCCTGAAATAACTCACTCAACATTGAAATAATTCAAGACCTTCGCGTGCATACTTTATGAAAGTGGAGGAATAACGTGATGTATTGACACAAGCTGGTGTATGTTGACCTTATCAAAATATTACGCCTGCCTATGAAAGTAATCTCTTCAATATTTATATAGAATGAAGCGAGGAAGTGCAAGCGCAGTGTACATACATAAAATAAAAGCCCCCCCTCAGAAGTTTGTTTCATTCACTACATTTACACATACCTTTATTTTTATTTAAGTTAAAATAAATAATATTAAAAACTAACAAACTTAATTAATAAAAGTAAACGCAAGTAAGGTAAATCAAGACATGCAATATCATATACCATGTGCTTTCTGCAGGGAAAAATGGGAAATGCACTGAGAGAACTGTTGCTGGAGCGCACACATTACCCGCCACAATGAAAAACAACCGCGCTTTTCGAGCGATTAGAAATATTGCGTGTAACTGTTCTAACATAAACGCACCCACCGCACCCGTTCTACTTGAGTAACAAATGAACAATGTCAACAATACCTAAGAATAACTAAGCCATGTTGAACGCATATGGAACAAGAATGTTTATATACAGAAAGAGGGAAAGAGGAACAACAAAATGTATGCGTAACAGTGATTACAAAATATTACTCGAGAACCTAGTACACTAAATTATTTCAAGGTCCCTAAGTCAGTTGTATTCACCCTCACTGGGAAGAACGCGGGACTATTTTGCGTCCACTACTTAAAGGTACACTCTGTCAAGCGCTTGTTATCCTAACAAGTATGAATGATCTAAAGAAATGACAATATATAATTCAAAGGCGAGAAATTACGTCAGTTAAACCTTGTTGACGATCGACGTGCAACGCTAATTTTAACGCTTGGCCGCCTCCGTAAGCACCCTGGTTTTGAGGGTCTGTTGAAACTATTCCTCCATCAAAAGTAAAAGTTAGTCGCTGGCTATGCTGTGAAGAAAGGAAACTCCACCAGACGTTGGAAACCCAGGGTACCTTCCACGGCTGTAGCCTGAAGACACCAAGCACTTCCCACCACTCGCCACAAACACAAAGTCTTCATTGTGCGACCGTTCAAGGGACGCCACTACAGAGTCATGCTATTGCTTAACACTTAACATATGACAAGCCTCCACACACAAAATTAAGCTTATTTAATATTAAGATTTATTACGCACGTAGGGACCCCAGTAGATTAAAACTCTTGTTTGTCATTTGTTAAATAGTTAATCGTGACCCAGTGCTGGGTGTTATTAGACTACTGTTCCCATAAGCCCAAATGCCATACTTCGTGCACCTTTACCTACATATATATGTGTGTATATACAGGTAAGTTATCTACCTGCCATTTTGCAACACGTGCGAATAATGTAAACAAGAAGGGAACCGCATCGACCATGACCTGGTGACTCTTCACAAACACACCCACACGCTTCACCTATATAAATATGTAACTTACTAAAATATACGCACACACTCGCGATGACAAACACGCACACACACGCACAACTTATCAATGGGTGGCCTTTCCCGACCCTGACCTCCATAAACAGAGGTGTTAGCAACCTTACTAATTATATAACATCAAGTTGATTATGCACTACTACACACACACACATTTCACTATACAAGTGCCCCCACAACGTTTTTATAAAATTCCCATACACATGTACGTACTAGTACACACCCGTACTGGCAAACACACGCATAAAGCGTACGTTATTTTACATTATTATACTCACGTCGATTCACGATCATGGTTCTTGAGCTCTGTGAACTCTTTCACCTTCACTCTCTGCCTCTCCAGCCACTGCCTCCTGATCCGCCCGGCTTAGTGGTATTGTGTGAAGTAAAAGCCCCACAAATCAAACACCTATAAATAGCTAGCGTTAAGTGCACGCTCGCCTAGCTACCCATAAAACGACGTTTTTGTAACTTCTCTAACAACGCACTGCAACGAGGCGCAGTAGATGCATTTTCGCTACTGTTGTACTGTAAGTATATAGTTCGGGCTCCCTGGTTGAATCTCCGCACGCTTGCAGGAAGTTGCCGATCAGTGATTATTTTCACAAAACACCGTTCGCCGTTTGCTAGTTTCGCTCTCTTGAACTTCCTCGAAATTATCCAGTAACCCTGCTTTATTGCTGTCTTTGTTGAAAATATTCGCTGTGTTTATATGCTCTGTATATAGAACTAATGATATATGTAGATTTTTTGAAGCGTACTTTCGGCACTGCCTGTGGTGGCACACTGTACGTACGTGGAGCGTCAGGAGTTAATGCTAAATAACTAAGTCTAGTTTATCAAAATGTGTATTACGTGACCCAGAATAAGCCAAAGAGTGGCTGATAAAAAGTGGTCTGTTGACTCGAAACATGCACTTATCCCGGCACAAATGCAATTCTATTTTCCGACCATCTTCAACATAGTTTTTGAGCTCTGGTTGCGACTTCGATTTTCATCTTCAAAGTTCTTCCGCTCTGCTTACATTTCTGTTGTTCAAACACGCGTCTTATGCACACACAAAACAAGTATAAAAAATCCGCTACAATTCTGAATCTTCTGTCAATAAATGTACTCAAGTTTGACATGCACGAGTTTGACTCGGACTCCTAAAATAATCCACCATTCTCCACAATGCAACGGCTGATGCAAGGTTACATACTGAGAAGGTACTCGTCGGTTCGCTACAAAATAGATAGAGTGAATTTTCCACCTCATCCACCTAGGGTTTAAATGTTAACAGTTCAGCCAGAAACCCGATATGAGAAGAGCACGCGATTAAGCACTGGGATCGAACAGTAGCAGAATAGAATTAACAGATCGCGTTCAACATCATTTCACAGCACAGATGGCACGCTCAGCAGCATTTCAACCTCACGAGAAATCGAGATTTTTTTCTTCCTGGCCTGTTATGCAGTCTGGCCGGTGAACAGACAGACAGCTGCTGGCTTAGGCGGTGTGTTTTTGACGGAGGCGTTAACGTGCAGCCAGTAACTGCGCTCCTTGGCATTTAGATCTCATCTCCACGGACGTGGAGGTTTACTTTATTTGAATTTAACATTTTTGTTTGTGTGCATCTGATCTTTTCCATTACACAACTTGTAAAAATCTTACCAGTTAAAGAAAAAAATGAAGTCTGCCTTTTAGCTCCACTGTTCAGATACGCGAATATTTACTCTATTTTCTTATCTATGAGTGCACGTCTTCTGTCTGCCTCTAATACATGAACCTAGAAATAATGTTTCCTAATGAGATATTTTTTCTTGATTCCAAAAGTAAATTCTCACTGCTATTATTTCCTCGCAGGTTACGTAGTTGCAATACTATTTAGCTAACGCGGACAGTGTATATGTGTAGAGTTTGGCTTTCTGCATTACTTCGTGAAAAAAATGAATCAATTTGTTTTCCTTCTAAAAATTCATATTCTATTTTGGAAAAAAGTATTTGCTTTACCTAGGAACAAACACCGTATTTTCCAGAATGACTACTTGAAGACAGACGGTGACGTGGGTGACAGAATGTTTTAATGGGCTATTTTAAATTGCTTTATGTGCATCGCTTCTTGCAGAATCATGCTGGCATGCTCCTGTCCAATTATAATGTGACTGAGGGGAGATTTGAGATTTGGAAAAGAAGGAACAAGTAGGACTTGAACAATTTTGTGATACATGTAAGGTGCGCCAAATCAGTGCATGTGAAATTTAAAAAAATCGTTTTAAGAACTTCAACTATTGGCACTGCTAAATGAAATGTATGTGTACTCGTCAATCGCATTCTTATGTGAATGTAATATTTTCATTAAGACTATTAATATTATGATGGAGTTATTGTAGTAAACAGATTTTGACATTTTATGTGTTTGTTTCTTATTTGAGCCGCATTTTGTGTAATATGCTTTGAAATTCATAACAAGAAGAAAAAACTATTTGCCTATTCTTATGTGTTATGTATTGGGAGCAAATCATTCCAAAACGTAAACCAAACAAGAAAAAACTTCACAGGAATGATATTTTTTAGGTTTTGAAATTTTCACATGGACTGGTGCAATCCACCTAACCAGTATGATAAAAACCCGTTCAGGCAAGGGCCACTGAAGAACGGAGGTAGGGTAAAGTTGCAAGGTTTAACAGCCAGATTAAAAAAAACCAATACGTGTTTAAAAACTTTTCTGTATCTTCAGTTGCAGTAATCAAGAATATGACTCAGCTAACTCGTAAAAAATCTCAGCATTATTTTCAATGTCCCGTCGCCTGACGAA
Source organism: Lingula anatina (assembly GCF_001039355.2). The sequence continues at coordinate 140,577 of NW_019775837.1, forward strand.
TTTCCTGTATGGCAGGTACCCTGAATTACATATGGTGATATATCGAGTGAAGGGGGGTTATATGGGAGGAATAACCAAGGAAGAGATTGAGCACAGTTGAACACAAACGTTCAACACAGTTGCATGCATCGATGCCGTGCTCGTAATTAACGATTTGTTATAAAATATTTATACGTCCTCTCTAGGTATGCAAACAAAAAGCGCATGTTGTCTCTGAACAATCTCTGTTAGTTCATTTCTTGAGTCTATTGTCTGTATTCTACTTAATTGATCTTCCTTAGGTCGTTCACGTAAAGGTGTTCACAAATAGTAGTGCCAGAATGAATACTGCCTATCTTGTTGCCCTGTTTCACTCGTACGAAACCTTCGTTTGCTTACGATTTCAAGCAACTGGACAATGAGTTTAGGAGATTATTGCTACAAACCTTCGTTGTCATGATCTTTTTTCTGTCGTTTTCATTTACCAAAACAAAAGTTATGTTTCGGGATTTTGATTGTTAAATCTTTGTTTTCGATACACCGGTAAATTAAGCAAACGACTCTATTACGACAATCGTAATTGATACCAATTTATGATTGCTACAGTTAGAAAATATTCGTCTCTTAGGGCAACCGACATGTATATTAACTCTAAGGCATGAAAAGCAAATAGTATTCGTGAAATACTCTTTGAAACGCACATACCAGTAGATAGCCCGCGGGATCACGTACAGTGTAACAGCTACATGCTCCTCAGTGTCCGATACCAATTTTAGCCGATTAATTTATTCACAACACTGTATTTACATGTTCTTTTCCAAATTATTATTATTTTTTTATATTTGTTTTAACACATTGTAGCATGGACGCTAATTACTTCATGTGTAACGTTTTTCTCGTCTTCTCTCATTATCCGTATACATCATAAACATCTCTCCTCTATTTCAGATACAAATGTTTAGATTTCACAGTAACTGAAATAACGTGTAACATCCATCTAAAAGATGGACCATTGTTTGATAGACATATTAGACTTTTCACATTTACCTTTACGTGTAAAATGGATGGGATGACCTAGATAAAACAGTACCGAAACTAATTATGCCTGACGTTCGCACGTAGCTCATTTCTAGCCATGTTAACTGTCTTAACTTAGGAAAGGGAAGTTTCCGACAGTGACACATTATTTCAACGGAAACCTTTTTATCGATTTATGAGAGTTCAGTCTGGCATTAATACAACCGGGTCCTTATCTTCAACGCGGGAATGTCAAACATTTGGTCGTCAGACGGCCTCACGGTAGTGTTCATGATGACAGTGCATCTAATCAGCCGTCAGTTTTCTAGAAAGCTAACGACTTATAGGGTTGCTGGTGTGACGTGATAGAAAGTCCGATTCCTTCATTTGTACTGGTAACCCTCGCCCTAGATTTTGACCCACTTGGGTCTGGCTAACCCTAACCATTAACTAAATGGAGAGCAGGCTTTCTGTTACACGGACCCTCAGTTTCGTTACAAGGCTAACTCCAATATTCCCCCGTGCAGCCAGGACTGTTCTGTAGGTCTTTCACTATTAAGAATGTCCGGTCATTGACAGCGATTAAATAGTGCAGAAGGAGCATTCAGAGTGGTTTTTGATAAAACTGAGTTCTAATGAAACAGAAAAAAGACACTTGGGTACTAATGTTAAATCGTTGGCTATCCATTTGTCATCCAGACCACCGGAGTGATTATGATCCAATTCAAATCCACTGCGAGCAGTTTAATTGAAAATAATTTTTGTCAAAACGGCATGAATGCTCTGGAGTAATTCAAAACCACGTTCAAACCGTGACCATTATTCCGTAAATTTATTTATGCAATAAATGCAATTGTTCGTCTGTCATAATTTCTGACCCCACTTCCCTCAAATTTCGCTTCATTTTACGTTAACGTCGCTAGGCCTTGGGCCATCTCGGAAAATAACCGTTGAAGCCTCTCTTCATCTTGTGGCTGACGGAGAGTAAAGACCGCATTTGGTCTGTAATGATACGTGTCTGATCGCTGCATAAGTGCCAGAATGCAATATAGATTTTGTTTCAGTTTATTTTTTGTTTGTTGAATGTCGAAGCCGATGACAATTCTGCATTCCTGTACATCTCAAGTTATCTCTGAAGCCTAGAATGATGTTTCATTGAATATCCTGAACTGGCACTGAAATGACTGCAGCTCACATACATTGCATTAGATGTTCTCATGGTCAAATGCGATCTGTATTCACCCATGTGACTCACAGCACCTGACACATTCCTTCTGAACTGTATCCAGAAGTGAAAAGAAATCGGAAGAACGTGTGCCTTTAATGTTCTATCATTACAAAGGCGAAAAAATCTGGGGATGCTAGGGGATCGCCTTTTGCAACCACGTAAGTCGGAGCGGATTAAGGAAGCCGGGAGAGCTAAGTGAAACCCGCAATGAGTCGCTAGTTTTTTTACTGAATAGTTATGGAGGTATGCGGGGAGCTCAGAATCACGCGAGTCAATTACAAAATTTGCAAAACATTTAAGTGGCTTTGACGCAACTAAAACACGTCCATTTAAAATTCGAAGATGAATCAAGACAGCACTGCATATAAATGAACAGCAATTTGAGTAGAAAATTTGAGAACAGAACTTAAAATGACTTTATATGACGAGGCCTTATTTTATGATATTGTTACGGAGGTTATTGGCTTGGTAACTATTGATAAAAGGAGTCAATTTGTGGAATATACTTTGTTTTATTTCCGAGTGCAGTTTACAGGACTTCTATGTGCTAACTTCAACCCTTTAAGCCACTGCTCTTGCTACTTGTTGATCCTCTGCTTTAGCACTTCAGCTTTTCGGAAAGTTGACTAACTTTTCAATAAATTTCAGATATATTTATATCATAATAAATAGTGTACCGTGTGCAAATACATCAGTACCGTGTGCACTTTACCATGTATGGTCAGAATTACTTTACTTATTGAACAATGCTGATTGCATGGACAATACGTGAAATCATCAAACCTAAATGCTGGATTACATGAGATTGGTTATACAGATCATTTACGACATGCAGCTAATATCTTTACCTTATTATGTATAATGTGATGCAGGAGGCAGGTCATTGTTTTTGCTTAGGTATCAATGTCCAAATTTCCCTTACAAATTGTCACGCTTCAAAGATAAAACATGACTTTACACGTTAAATCCAAAGACTATCATCCGGTGCACAATACAGTGCCCAGGGTCAGAAAGTACTCAGTATACCGAAGAGGGGTTTTCCAAAATTATTATTTTAAATGTTATGTTACCCCGTGACAATATCCCAGAAACCTGAAAATGCTACAGGGTACATACAATTTTCCTTTCGTATTTACAAAGATGAGTGTATCTTTAAATGTAACAAAATAATTAAATATATGATTTTGAAAGTGAAAAATAGTGCTGTACTAAGTAATTTACTCAAATAAATCAATCCACCGAAATATAACCAATGCCATTAATTACCTTTGAAAATGTTTACCAGTATGTCAAGAAATAATCAGAGTGCCTCTGCAGCAAAATACATAAATGTATGCAGAAGAAAATAAAAAGTTTTCTTGATTCACCATATTTAGTGCGTTATAATTAAAGTGTGAAAAACATTTCCAAAGATTCATCCAATATTTTCACTTAGGTGGACCTCCTGGACCATTTGAAAGTACACACTGACCAATAAGTGGAATACAATTGCGTTCCCGATTTCCCCAACGACCCAAGAAGTTAAGAAAGCTGAATTCCCCAGTAAACTGTCCTTTGGCGGACATCTTGACAACTTTGAGGTTATCTGCAGTCTTCCATGCTGTTCCGGCGCTACAGAGATCTTTCAACTTGTCTCCGTTGATGAGTTTCTTGTACACGTGGTCCCCTGTGTTTGGCCACATTCCATGGGACCCTTTGGCAGCGTAGACTTGAGCGTGTGTGCAGTCAGTCATCTGTACGATGCCATCCCCTTTCTTGAATCCGTTACCATTCCACAGAAACTCTCCTCCAAATTTATTGGTGGTGTCCGAACCGTGGATCGACAAATATATGGAGTAAATCTGGTTATTATCGAACTTTATCTTTACGTGTTCCCAGTCTCCAACGTGATTACCAAAGGTCGAGTACCCTCCTACGCATCCGTTAATTCGAGGACAAAGGCAATGACCCCACGCCTTGAAGCACGGGCATACGTTATTAAAATAGAACCCCACACACGCTCGTTTTCCTCTGTTGTATGGAAAGAAGAACCAATAAGTGATTTCAACAACGCTACCCTTGTCCTCGTATATAGCGTATGCTGGGGCGCTGGCAGGATCCTGACCTTTAAAGACGGCAGGTTCTCGACAAGAGGCACAAGATAACGGCGTCTTAGTTTCCAGGTAGCAGTTCTTGTTACAGGTGGGCAGGGTGCTCGGAGTGACGGACGTGGGACTACCGCCGCGTAAGTTTACGTGTTGGAGGAAATAATCGACGCTGGATGGTTTCCATTCCTCTCCCACGGCCAACCGGACCACCGGCGCCCACAATTTCGCGGCGGCGACGATATCGGCGTGACTTCGTCCACTGAGGCCAGCTGTCCTCTGAGCCGTGCATTTTTTCATCGCTTCTATGCTTTCTTTTATTGATTTAGAAATTCCCAGCAATCCACCATTGTTTGGCGACGGATAAAAAATCACAGCCGCCAGCAGAACGTACAAACGAGCTGTAACCGTCATCTTGAAGCAATAATTTGGAGCAGAATTAGGATATCTGTCTTGGCAGATAAACTTGCGTCTTTGTGTTCTACAAGACAAAAAAAGCAATAGGACATGAGAATACGTGTACATGTGACAAGAAGTAAACATATACGTATGTGTATAAGAAGTAAACACTTTGCACAAACATTTGAATTTTACTTTAGCAAAACATTTGTTCCATTTCTGCCAGAAAAGGTTTACCAATGTCACCCATGCCAAATATAGGAATTTAAACCAAATGCCATGTTAAGTTCTTGACAGAATGTAGATACTGTTTAACATGTTATCAACATTACAATATACTGTGTTACTCTTATATATATATATATATATATATATATATATATATATATATATATATATATATATATATATATATATATATATATACAGACTTGACATTTAATATGGAATATTTCAGTTTTAAAGGTATACCTAGGTAAATATGCGTTCTTTATTTAAAAAAACTCAGATCTCACATAAGATATCTGACTGGAGAAGTGTGAAGTCAGGTGTGTCGCCACCAATTAACTTATTACCAAGTCTGTTGCACTGCTGCATTGTGTAATATGCAGTGATTTAATTGGGTAGTGCTCCTTTGCGCTGGTCAAAGCTTGGCTTTGATGAAGCATGGTTCTGTCAAAAAAGTATCCATATGTCGGCAACTACTGCATAGAAGAATTTGAAATTTTGCATACAAGCGGTCGGTGTTGTAATGCGTAAAATGAGTTAAGCAGTGTTTTACAAAATTGTAAAGCTGTGCCAGAATGGTGCGAAAAAGACAGATATTGCCAGGCAGATTATTGCGCCAAATGGAACGGTCCGCACAGTTTCATAGAGTAATGCCCAGACTTATGCACCCAAACAGAGACCACGCCCAATATATCGATATCTTACCACCAGGGTACAGGACTCAATGTCCTTCAGGATATGCTGCTGCAATTAAATCAAAACCACCCAGTCCGTTTTTGATGAGGGGCAAATTGTCATGAAAACGCGTTTTTCAAGGCCCTTAGCGAACACCAAACTGGTTTCAGCAGGTTAGGAAAACAGGCCACCTCTGAGGGAGCCACTGTAAACAGCAAAACAGCGTAGTCTGTTTCTCTAATGAATTGGGGACCATGACCGTTTCTTGGTAGAACATTGAAACCGCGTGTTTTTCTTTATTGAGGTCAGGTTTCACCTGTACCACTAAATTGGTCAAAACAGAGTTTACAGACATCAAGAAGAGGTCTACGACAAGGCGTGTGCCGCTTCTGAAGTGATTAGGGTCATTGACAGCGTCAATATTTGGAGTGGATACCACATTGGTGCCAAAACACCAATGGAAGTCATCGCTGAAAACTTGAACCAGATCAAACAAAGGAATAATCTGGGAACCACTTGACTATCATTTGATAGGGGGCACCTTAGGAACAGTTTTAGGTTGCACGATGAGATTGCTGGTTCACACAGAGCACTTTTAATAGCAGATAACTTAAAGAACCAAGGGAATGAGCAGCTACCTTGGTCATCAAAATCGCCATATTTGAACCACGTAGACAATATGTGGGTAGGTCATTAGTCGCAGAATCAACGGCCTGCTTGTCCTACAACAAAACTGTACCAAATTGGACAAGTTTTAACCGTTGACTGGAATTTTATTCCAGATTAAATTCTAAAAACCTATCCTGAGGAATGCCTTGCCGCTTGAAAGCTGTGGTACCAGGAAGATGAGGTCAGACATAACAGCGACTGTTGCTGTGACTAGACACTGACATGAGGGGCCTTTGTGGGGCGTGTAACTCTTTTAAATATGATAATTTGGAAAATATGGAGATCCAAAACATCGCTTTCAATGGTTGTCGTATGACTTGAAATAGGCAATGCATTTTTCTTTGCTTCACTGGCGAATTCAATTAATGAACTGATGTCAAAATGACATCTAACAGATTATCAAAAGTTATAAAAACACGGTTTTAATCCTTATTTTCATTTATCAGTCTGCAAAATAGGAAAAAAAACTTATGAATTATGATTTGGAAAAAATATTCCATATTAAATGTCAAGTCTGTATATATATATATATATATATATATATATCAATAGTGCGTATTCCAATTAATGGATTCGAACACCTTCACAACAGTGCCAACAATTTCATGACCTACTTATTAATAGTTACACCATGTGATATCATTTAATTTCATCCAGCTTACCTCTTGTAGATTAAGAAATATAAGGGACCTAATACATATTATACGAGCCTTACGATGTTGATATTCTAAGCTTTCTTCTCTATGTTCATTATAGTAAATATGAATAACATAAAATGTGAAGAAAAAATGACTATGGTTACCTATGGTTAGTCAAACACTAAAAAGAAATAAAGAAATCGAAATGCTGAGAGCCAAGATCTACCGACACGTGTGTAATATTTATAAATTGAACATATATACATACGCATATACATGGCTACATACTCCCATCATATAAATGGATTTTACATAAGCATTTGTTAACATTGCCGACATCAGCTCACATTTTCCTTATCTTATTTCAACAAACATAAAATTTACGAGAAGAAGACCACGTGAATAACATGTTTAGTAATCACTTTATTGCAATATATATAAGCAAATGGCAACCCACATTTTCATCAAACTCTCTGTGCCAGCCTACGTATGATGGAAAACGAGCTACGACCGACATACACCACCTATATCTGGCAGGCGTAAATTTACGACTTAGATAAGACCGATGAAAAAACTATTGCAATTTTTCTAGGACGTAGCACTTTGCGCTGGATTTACGCCAGCGCAACTGCTTCGTCTAACTACGACCGGTTTGTGCACCCGGCCCAGGGCCAGCAGGGCGTAAATTTACTCGCATACGACTGTCGTCCGTGTGCCAGGTTTACTCTCCCTGCTTACGCTCGTTGCACCTAGACAAAAAACGATCGTCTTAACTACGCCCGAGTAACGCTTCGTTGCATCACTGCCCAACAATACGTGGATGGTATAATTGGAGAAATGAGGAATTTGCAGCTGCAGTCATAATGGGATGACGGCATAAATGAACACAAAATGAGCATTTCAGTAACTGAGAAATTCATAAGCTACATTATTCCATTTTAATTTCGAAATTAAAACGTTTAAAATATGTTAATTTTGCTGTTGCCTTGAATATATATAGCAATAAGATCGTATATATATTCCGAATCAAAATATTATTACGGTATGCTAAAAATTTTTAATCTTTGATTGTTTGAGGCCGTTTGTAAATGAGAGAAACACGTTGGAGGCAGTAAGTATTCCAATTAATGGGTTTGAACACCTTCACATTTGTTATTGAAACTTTTGAGTCTGAAAATAATGCCAAAATTGCACCTTTAACGCCAACATTGCTTTCTTTTTATATAGTTTTACAACAGTGTCAGAAATTTCATAAATACTTATTTATAGTTATACCATGTGATATCATTTAATTTCATCCAGCTTACATCTTGTAGATTAGGAAATAAAGAGACCTAATACATATCATATGAGCCTTACAATGTTGATATTCTAAGCTTTCGTCTCTATGTTCAAGTATAGTAAAATAAGGATGTTATACAATGTGAAGAAAAAATAACTTTGGTTAGTTATGGTTTATCAAAAATTGTGACAAGAAATAAAGAAAACGAACTGCTGAGAGCCAAGACTTACCGACAAGTGCGGTAAGATTTAATTTGAACATATATACATACGCATATACATGGCTACATACGTGTACTCCTACCACATGTCCACATGCACAGATGTCCTATAATAATGTAAGTGCAACGTCCCGACTTTAAAAGCAGGTTTTTTTTTAATCCGTGACTCCCGAAGACCACCGTCTTTACCGCAAGTGTGATATACGGTATATTGTAGTGGACTGCTATTTAGTGCTCTTAGGGAAGTAGGATACAAAATATGATGTGTCTTTTGACTTTGCCGAAAACTATATACATGTAACTGATTATTTGTGTCCAAATCACCCTGAACAAAAGTAGACAATCGTTAAAGGAGATATATGATTATTACTAAACACAAAATGATTTTACCCTACCGTTAACTAGCAGCCAACTTGGTTGTAGTGCTTTATCAGTCTCATGTAAGTAGTTGTACTCACTTACCGCTAAGTGGTTTAACGGCTAGAACCTTATTGTAAAATGTCCTGAACATCGCCCGCCCCCCTTCCCGTCCCATTTCATGGGTGGCTGGTGACAGCTGATGTTTCTTGATCTTGGTTGAATCCCAGTCAATACTGTGGCCAGTGTTTATTGCACGTTCAGAAAATACTCAGATAGTGTTAAATAATTATCAACTACATAGCTGATTATTAATTTGATCCAACTACATAGCTAATAAACGTATTAGCTTTAAAAGGGACATGCAAAAGAATAAAATTCAACTTTCGAACGCAATCTTTGCCAGAGAACACAATGATTTTTACGTTCGAACGCAAACGTAACATGAAAACAAGGCTGTCGCCGTCTTGGAGTGAAAGATTAAGATTACGCTCGAACGTTAAATTGATTGCGTTCCCTCGCAAAGATTGCGTTCGAACGTAATAATTATTGCGTTCGAACGTAATATTTATTGTGTTCAAACGATGTAAATATTTTTTCTTTTGCATGTCCCTTTAAAAGCTCAGTACATAATCGTTAAAGAAATTTGTTTAAAATTCACTGCCAACGGGAAAATTGTAGGACAAGGTGATGGTGGTTATTTTTCGTTTTGGGTAGTGGGAAAGGTTCACAAAAATTATTTTTCGTTTATAACAACCATGATTTGACGATAATTTTTGCTAGATAACACTCACAGGATATGTGTGGGTGTCCTAGAATTTACATTTACAAAATATTGGAGAAAAGTAAGCTCACTGACGTCACCCATTATGAAAACAGGAATTTAAACCACATGCTATGTTCTTATCAATATGCAGCTACAATTTAACATGTTATCAACATTACAATATACAATGTTACTCCAGTATATATGTATTTAGTTTTACCTAAAATTGAGGTGTTCTCTGGCAAAGATGGCGTACGAAAGTTGAATTTTATTCTTTTGCATGTCCCTTTCAAAGCTGATACTTTTTAGCTATGTAGTTGGATCCACAACACCAAGTTTATCGGGTAAATCTAATATTTACATGTACTTAATGATACAGTATTTAAAATCGTCTTGTACGAGTACAACTTACCGAGAGTGTAGCGAGGATAACACTTGCACTGGTTCTGGTGTCCTACTACAATGTAAGTGTAACTTCTCGACTAAAAGTAAGATTTTTCTATCCCTCAGGAAGGGCAGCAGTCCTCCAGTCTTTACCACAAGTGTGAGTTGAGGTATATCGTTGTGGGCTGCTTTATAGTGCTCCTAACTAATAATAAGGTGCGTGTAGTGAAGTGGGCTATAGGATATGACGTGTTTCTACTTACAATTTTATAAAAGAAAGCATAAACTTATATACTTGTTTACTTGTGTCCAAATTACCCTAGGGAAAAGTAGATCATAGAACACGAAATGTGCTAAAAATATACTACCACCGGGGCATGCTTTGGGCACACATTATATTTAGAATATTGTTAAATTGTAAGACATGGTAATGATAGTAATTTTTCCAGTAGTTTGACTTACCAGGGGGTGTCTATTCGTGTTGGGGATTGGCGTCTAGGTCACAGACATTTTAAGTTTATAAAAACCATGACGTCATGGGAAGATTTATGGCGTAGTCTGATCCGATGGAATCAGAAGTATTACATTTAAAAGAGAATATTGGGCCTGTTTTTCATAAAGCTACCACAAACTAGTAATCACAAAGGACAATTTCCTTATCTAATAGACCAGTACTGATTTGGTCTACGTCTATAAGCAGAATAAATCGTTCCATTCTTGTTTTGAGACAAAGATATAATTATTTTGCGAAGCCGATCCCTGTCCCCCTTCCCTTTGCAATCTCGGTCCACATCTACGACTAGCGCTGTCTGACCTAAGTATAGATAGGCCTGGTTCATTGCACAGATTATAAATGTCCATAAAATTACTTTGCAAATGACGTCTTCATCCATTTTATTTGAACTGGGGATCCGTTATGGCATATTTAGAACACTTAAGTCGTTTTTAAGACGGAGATAGTTGTTGCCTTACTCTCAGCAAAATCGACGTTAAACCGATTTGTATTTGCAATGTAGGAACTAAATAGAGTAGTGGTTGGTTCGAACTAGGTTGATGAGGACCCGAACTGCACTGTTTTGTTTTCGATTCCACTGTCCCCTATTATGTCAATTATAATATATGCCTATTATAAAGTCTTCCTAAATAATGATAAGTGTGTTTGTCAGAGCCGTCACTTTTGAGAATAATGCCACACCATAAATGTCTTATCTGACAATAAAACGTGTTTACATCGATGTGATGTTTCATTCTAGACAATAATGTCGAGAGTTACACGTATATTTGCTATTGGGAGTGTGGGGGGGGGGGGGGAGGAGTAACATTACTCACTCGTATGATAGCGCGTATTTTATTGAAGCTGTTATTTTCAGATGTTTTCGTATGTACCCGTGAGTTTGACTTCTATTAATAATGTACTCTATTTAAAGAGCTCCCTGTGAAGGAAAGCCTAGCTAGTTCTTTGTTTTACCCATTTAGTTATGAGATTTTTCAGATTTCAGCACAATTAAAAACTGCCAATATTTGGACGTTGAATCATGGCGGGTCTAAGACACTGTAAGATAAAAACGTGTATCAACAAGCACTTCATTGCCTGCCTTTAAACTAGAACATAAAGCTGACAATGTGTGATTTGATTGATGTCGCAGGTTTACGGTAGTGGCGGGTACACAGTAGCAAGAATGTATGTTTTGCCACTGTAGGTAGGGGGCTTTACTACATGTAGGTAGAGAGGTTTTAATGTTGCTCAATATTAATTGTACATTTATTTCTTTAACAAACCGTATATTCATTATTCGTGTTATACAAGTATCTTTTACGTTACTATAGCATGAATGCTATGACTTGAAATATCAAGCTGTAAAAATAATCTTTTCTATTGATATGCAACAAAATATTTCGAGAATATCTTGGTCTTTCAAAAGATAGACGCCCCCAGAAGTGCTGATGGGTTCATAAACCTGTCATTATGAATGTGAATGGGCCCTTTAAAAACAGAAGGGCAGCACACAGCACTAAACAGATACAGCCGAGTGCTTGAGTGTAGGCCAACCGATTGTTGTGTTCCAGGGGGAGATGAGAGATATTGTGATATGTATAAAATATAAATCATCCAGACTGTAGTTGCGGTTAGTTAATTTACGCTCTCATCTTTCAAATTAAAATCAACGATAGTTAATTACCCCCAGTAGGCGTTCCAGACATCAGGCCAATTTAGCCTAAAGGTAATTTAGTGGGAAACCCCTCGGAGATGGGTCGATCCTGCTAGATCGGTCTAGGTATGGGGATGGGGTCTTAAAAGCATAGCATTTTAAGTTAAAAATTAGATTACAACTACAAATAACTTTAATTAATTGGGTTTTATTCTTTGATATCTCAAAAACCTGAAAATTGGACATGGTGTATACAATTTTCCTTTCATATTTTCAAAGATAAGCGTATCTTGATTTTTTTTATGTAAGTAATTAAATATATGACTTTTGAATGTGAAAAATCGTGCAGTATTTAGTTATCTATTTAAATTAATCAATAAATCGAAATATTAATAGTGCCACTGATTACTTTTGATAATGTTAACCGGTATGCCAAAAATAATCAAAATATATGAATGTTAAGTAGAAGATAATGGAAAGTTTTCATTATTCACCATATTAAATGCGTAATGCGAGTTATGATAAAAGTGTGGAAACAACTTCGAAATATTTTCACTTAGGTGGACCTCTAGGACCATTTGAAAGTACACACTGATCAATAAGTGGAACACAATTACGTTCCCGATTTCCCCAACGACCCAAGAAGTTAAGAAAGCTGAATTCCCCAGTAAACTGTCCTTTGGCGGCCATCTTGACAACTTTGAGGTTATCTGCGGTCTTCCATGCTGTTCCGGCGCTACAGAGATCTTTCAATTCGTCTCCGTTGATGAGTTTCTTGTACACGTGGTCCCCTGTGTTTGGCCACATTCCGTGGGAACCCTTGGCTGCGTAGACTTGGGCGTGTGTGCAGTCAGTCATCTGAACGACGCGGTCCCCTTTCTTGAATTCGTTGCCATTCCACAGAAATTCTCCACCAAATTTCTTGGTGATGTCCGAACCGTGGATCGACAAATATATGGAGTAAATTTTGTTATTATTAAACGTTATCTTCACGCGTTCCCAGTCTCCAACGTGATTACCAAAGGTCGAGTACCCTCCTACGCATCCGTTAAGTCGAGGACATGTGCAATGGCCCCACGCCTTGAAGCACGGGCATACGTTATCAAAATATAACCCCACACACGCCCGCTTTCCTCTGTTGTATGGAAAGAAAAACCAATAGGTGATTTCAACAACGCTACCCTTGTCCTCGTATATAGCGTATGCTGGGGCGCTGGCAGGATCCTGACCCTTGAAGACGGCAGGTTCTCGGCACGAGGCACAAGATAACGGCGTCTTAGTTTCCAGGTAACAGTTGCTGTTACAGGTGGGCAGTGTGCTCGGAGTGACAGAAGTCGGACTGCCGCCGCGTAAGTTGACGTGTTGGAGGAAATAATCGACGCTGGATGGTTTCCATTCTTCTCCCACGGCCAACCGGACCACCGGCGCCCACAATTTCGCGGCGGCAACGATATCGGCGTGACTTCGTCCACTGAGGTCAGCTGTTCGCTGAGCCGTACATTTTTTCGCCGCTTCTATGATATCTTTTATTGATTGAGAAATTCCCAGCAATCCACCATTGTTTTGCGACGGATAAAACATGACAGCCACCAGCAGAACGTACAAACGAGCTGTAACCGCCATCTTGAAACAATAATTTGGAGCAGAATTAGGAAATCTGTCTTGGCAGATAAACTTTCGTCTTTGTGTTCTACAAGAGCAAGAAAATATAGGACATGAGTATACGTGTACAAGAGGTAAACATATACGTATGTGTATCAGACCTTTTAAAATTGTATGTACACATTTTCAGAATTCCCATGTACCCTTACGCAAACAGATAAAGGGCAGATAAAATAAAATGTGCCAATTATCATAGTTCACTTTTCACCAGTAATAAAATCAGCAGTTAAAGTTAAATACATTCCAGCGATTTAATTAAGTTCAGTTTCATTATTTCACTCAGAACCAAAGCTTTTTTCCAGGATTGGGGTACAGGCTATCCAAAATGGAGGGGGGGGGGGTTAAAATGAAATGAAAAAAATATTTAAAAAATAGAAATTAACTCAATGGGGATGGAGGGTTAAAAACAATCGATACGATCTTCCGCTGACGCTCTTTCGCGAACGAACTCCCTTGAATGAATATGAAAATTGCCTTCTCGTCTCGCTTAGACCGAGAACGATCGCCGGCTGACGATCTTCCGCAAAACGAAAGCCCAAATTGAACGAATACGAGATTGCGAACGATGTCCGGCTGACGATACAAAAACTGCGTTCACGTCTCGCTCTTTGGCAAACGAAGTCCTTCAACAAATATGAAAATTGCCTCCTCGTCTCTCTCGGATTGCGATTGATCTCTCGCTGAAAATTAAAAAATTTTCCTTTTTGTCCATCAGCTTTGTCAGGTGCCGTACGTATGAAGTTCCGGAAGGCGTTCCCTTTCATAACTTGGCGGTTACAGTAGTTAGCTAAGAGTTCGTTTAGGGCCTACACGTCTTTTGTACCGCATGAAGGCCACTCTTGTCACTGCAGCATACGGCATGGAACGTGTATTTTAAAGTTAATGGAAACATTTTATTGTGTTTTGCAAGGTTTAGAAAGTAGTTTCTTCGTGACTGAATAACAGCGTGCGCTACAAATTAAAGTAGTACCATTCAACTGTGACGCCTAAAAGCTGGGTACGTCAAATTACTCTAAGAAAATTTAGTACAACGTCCACGGCCGCCCCGACAAGCCAAGATGTCATTAAAAGTCGTAAGCCGTCTAGCCGTCTTTGAAAATATAGGCCGTCCGGTGATGTCAGCGGCCGTCCAAATGACGGCTGGACGGTTCGCTGGAAAAAGCCTTGCTCATAAAGGTATATTTATTTAAATAGGGGCTTACTGGCGCCAACTTTGGGCACCTATGCAGATTGTGCCTGCTTGTATCGAGCTAAATTCTGAATAACAGTGCGGTACTGCTGTTCGATGTGGTTTGCCTCAGTTATCCTGAGTTCTCAGAAAATAATCTGAAAAACAGTTGATCGTTGCACTATTAATACGCCTTCTTGCTATCCACCTTGTGATATCCTTGGTCAGCTTATCTAAGTTGAACTTATATACAGTGTATGGTATCACCCAGCTTACAGAATAAAGTTCTGATATATATAAGTTGAATTATTTGTTTGTAATTGTAAAAAATTGCCCATGCCACCCTGTTACTTTGAAGGTTAACCTAGATCAAGTCCGTGTCAAAATTCTTTGAAGCTTTGTAGGAAAAATCAATATTCCTTTGTTTCTCTGGCTTCTTTTTAAGCCCGACATTCAGATTTTATGTAGTTGCCCAAGGTCTGCTGGAACTGCTCTTAAAGAGGTAAACACTTTGCAGAAACAGCATCAGTAGAGTTGTCAGGCAGCCGCGTACAGCTGGATTTTTAAAATTTTACTTTAGCAAATATTTGACCAATTACTGCCAGAAAGGATGTCAAGTTCTTATCAAAATTCAGATACAGTTTAACATGTTATCAACATTACAATAAACTCTATTACCCTATTATATATATATATGTATATATTTAGTTTATCAATGTCACCCATACCGAATACGTCCTGACTTTAAAGGTAAGTTTTTTTATCCGCGACTACCGAAGGTATTGCAGCAGTCCATCGGTCTTTACCGCAAGTGTGAGTTGAGGTTTAATTGTAGTGGACTGCTATTTATATCTGTGTGTGTGTGTGTGTGACAAAAAGAAATAAAAAACAGTAGTTATTTTAACCCTAATAATCATTGCGTTCAAACGATGAAAATATTTTTTCTTTTGCATGTCCCTTTAAAAGCTCTGTACATAATCGTCAAAGAAATTTGTTAAAAATTCACTGCCAACGGGAAAATTGTAGGACAAGGTGATGGTGGTTATTTTTCGTTGATTGCACTGTCTTTTCGTGTTGGATAGTTGGGGTGGCTCACAAAAATTTATTTTTGTTAATAATAACCATGATGTGACGATAAATTTTTGCTATATAACACTCACAGGATATGTGTGGGTGTCCTAGAATTTATTTACAAAATATTGGACCCTTTACTGTCAGAAAAGTAAGCTCACTGATGAAAACAGGGATTTAAACCAAATACCATGTTCTTATCAATATGCAGATGCAATTTAACATGTTATCAACATTACAATATACAATGTAACTCTAGTATATATGTATTTTGTTTTACCTAAAATTCAACGCATCATCAACAATACTAAGTTTATCGTGTGACGCTAAAATTTACATGTACCGTTACTTAATGATACAGTATTTAAAATCGTCGTGTACGAGTATAACTTACCGAGAGTGTAGAGAGGATAACACATGCACTGGTTCTGGTATGTGTAAGTGTAACTTCTCGACTAAAAGTAAGAGTGTTCTATCCCTTAGAAAGGGCAGCAGTCCACCTGTCTTTACCACAAGTGTGAGTTGAGGTATGTCGTTGTTGGCTGCTTTATAGTGCTCTTAACTAATAACAAGGTGCGTGTAGTGAAGTGGGCTATAGGATATGACGTGTTTCTACTTCATAAAGAAAGTCTAAAATTATATACTTATTTATTTGTGTCCAAATTACCCTAGGGAAAAATAGATCATAGATCACGAAATGTGCTAAAAATAGACTACCACCGGGGCATGCTTTGGACACACATTATGTTTAGTGCATTGTTAAATTGTAAGACATGGTAATGATAGTAATTTTTTCCAGTGGTTTGACTTACCAGTGGGTGTCTATTCGTGTTGGGGATTGGCACCCGGGTAGTAATTTTACGTTATAATAGCCATGATGTCATGGGATGATTTATGGCGTAGTATGATCCGATGGAATCAGAAGTATTACATTTAAAAGAGAATATTGGGCCTGTTTATCATAAAGCTACCACAAACTAGTACAAGGACAATTTCCTAATCTAATAGACAAATACTGATTTGGTCTACGTCTAAGCAGAGTAAATCGCTCCGTTCTTGTTTTAAGACAAAAATATACCTCTTTTGCATAGCCCACCCCTGTCTCCTTCCCACTGTAATCTCAGGGCGCATTCCCAGAGATTTAGATCGATCCAACTAGATCGACCTAACTCCCTGGGGGTTCACGCTAAATAGCTGTAAGCCGAGTGGGCACAGTAGTTAATTACCTCTTTACAGCTTTCAGGATGCGGGACAGACATTCAAGCCGGCTAAGCAGAGAGTAATCTAGTGAGACTCCCCACAGGGATAGATCGATCTAAAATCTGTGGGAATGGGGTCTCAGACATTATCTACGACTATACTGACTCATTTTCACTCAAATGTACTAGGCCAGGCTCATTAGACAGATTTTATATGACCATAGGCATATCTTGCAAATGACGTCTTTTCCGCTTTATTTGAACTAAGGATCTGTTTTGGCAAATTTAAATCATTTAAACTATTTCAAAGATGGAGACAGTTTTTGCCTTTCAGCAAAAACAGCCCTAAAACATTTTTATTTATAGTATTTGCAACAGAGGAACTAAATAGAGTGATGGTTGGTTCAAATTTAAGTTGATGAGGACCCCAACTACACTGTTTTGTTTTCGAGTCCACTGTCCCTTATTATGTCATTAATGATATATGCCTATTATTAAGACTTCCTAAATAATGATACATCGGGTAGTTTGTTTGTCAGAGCTGTCACTTTTGAGAATAATGCCACACCATAAATGTCTTATCTGACAACAAAACGTGTTTACATCAAGAAGAGTTTTTAAAGACATGTAGAAACCACAAAATAATGAGTTATATATATATATATATATATATATATATATATATATATATATATATATATATATTTTTTTTTTTTTTTGGGGGGGGGGGGGGGGAGGGTAAGATGTTTAATTTTTGGCCCTGTTTTGTAGTTTTGTTTCCAATTTCCCCAACGTCCCAAGAAGTTAAGAATGCCGAATTCCCAGTAAACTATCCTTTGGCGGCAATTCTGACAACTTTGATATTGTCTCCAGTCTTCCATTCTTCTGATCTTTCAGCTTGTCTCCGTTAAAGATTTTTTTGTAGACTTGTTCCCCTGTGTTTGGCCAGATACCGTGGGATCCCTTGGCTGCGTAGACTTGGGCGCGTGTGCAGTCAGTGGTTTAAACGGCCCAATCCGGAAGGAAGTGCATGCCTTAAATAATCTATCAGTAAAAATGCGAAGAAATCTGGGAATAATGCTAAGGAGATAGCCTCATCCCTTTTTTCAACCACGTCAGTCAGAGCGTATGTAGGAAGCAGGTAGGACTTAGTGAAACTAATTCCATTGCTAAGTTCTATTGAATGGTCAGGCCCCCGTCCCCATACTTTAATGAACTACGTGCATGTATGCAGGAGGCATGGAAAAACGCGAGTCAAATACAAATTTTGTAAAGATGGTGAAAGTGGCTGTGACGCAACTATAAACATTTCTTTAAAATGTTAAAACCGAAAAAACAGCACTATAAGCATACAAGTTAGACCCAAATCAAATACCTAGATCGATCTAGCAGAAACGATCCATCTCCAAGGGGATTCTCGCTAAATTGCATTCAGATAAAATGGCTTAGATGCCTGGCACTTCTACTAAAGCTGCTTAACGATAGTTAAGTACTCCCTAACTGCTTCAGTAGGCGTGCCAGACATGAGGGCCACTTACGCTGAATGTAATTTAGTGAGAAACCTCTCAGACATGAGTCGATCCTGCTAGATCGGTCTAAGTATGGGGAAGGGGTCTTAGACGCCAAATTGAGTAAAATTTCAGATTGCAACTACAAATAACTTTAATTGATGGGGTTTTATTCTTTGATATCTCAAAAACCTGAAAATTGGACATGATGTATACAATTTTCCTTTCATATTTTCATTATCTTGAAATTTTTTTATCTAAATAATTAATATATGATTTTAGTAAGTGATATACCGTGCAGTATTTAGTTATCTATTTAAATTAATCAATAAACCGAAATATTATCAGTGTCGTTAATTACCTTTGATAATGTTAACCGGTATGTAAAAAAATATATAAATGTTTTGTAGAAGATAATGGAAAGTTTTCATCATTCACCATATTAAATGCGTTATGCAAGTTAAGATAAAAGTGTGGAAAAAAGTCACATCCAATATTTTCACTTATGGCCCAGTCACAATGTCGGCGATCTGTCGGGGATTAGTTTTGGCCGGGGGTCGTCGTAGAAAATAAAGAATCCTTGAACAATCCAATAATCCTAATAAAAGTGGAGCAGTCACATTGTCTAAGATTTTTTCAAGGATTTTGACCCGGTTTTGTCGAAAAATCGTGGGATTAGCCTCCGATCGGAGACGATATCTGCGAGCGTCTTTTCTTGTAATTTTTTCCCCCTGGGTATATGTGTCAATCCCACACAGAATTTTGCGACTAGTCTCAGATTATTCGGAGGACGCCTCCGATTAATCGGAGGGCATCGTAGGTCATCGGAGATTGTGTCTGGGATGCCCAAAATGGGTGAAAAATCTTGCGAGCAATCTTAAAATTTTAAGTTCAAAGTTGGGGACCGCGACGGGTGTGGCGATGTCTAAAAAAATCTGCGACAACCCGCAGGGGTCCGGAGAGCGCCTCCGACGGGTGCAAAATCGTGAGATCTGTCTCAAGATTTTGTTCAAATTTCCCGGGTTTTACCCATCCCCGACGCATCGCAACTGATTTGTGACTGGCCACTTAGGTGGACCTCCTGGACCATTTGAAAGTACACACTGATCAATAAGTGGAACACAGTTACGTTCCCGATTTCCCCAACGACCCAAGAAGTTAAGAAAGCTGAATTCCCCAGTAAACTGTCCTTTGGCGGCCATCTTGACAACTTTGAGGTTATCTGCGGTCTTCCATGCTGTTCCAGCGCTACAGAGATCTTTCAACTTGTCTCCGTTAGAGAGTTTCTTGTACACGTGGTCCCCCGTGTTTGGCCACATTCCATGGGACCCATTGGCTGCGTAGTCCTGAGGGTGTGTGCAATCAGTCATCTGAACGACACGTTCCCCTTTCTTGAATTCATTACCATTCCAGAGAAACTCTCCACCATATCGATAAGTGATCTCAGAATCGTGGATCGACAAAAAATGGAGTAGATTTTGTTATTAATGAACTGTTTTTACGTGTTCCCAGTCTCCAACGTGATTTCTAAAGGTCGCTGGCAGGATCCTACGCATCCCTTCTGCACATCCATTTAGTCGAGGACATAGGCAGTGGCCGCACGCTTCGGCGCACGGGCATACGTTATCAAAATAGAACCCCACACACGCCCGTTTTCCTCTGTTGTATGGAAAGAAAAACCAATAGGTGATTTCAACAACGCTACCCTTTTCCTCGTATATAGCGTATGCTGGGGCGCTGGCAGGATCCTGACCCTTAATGACGGCAGGGTTTCCGTACGAAAATTCCAGGACTAGTAGCAGTGCTAGTTACAAGTGGGCAGTGTGCTAGGGGTGACGGAAGACGGGCTGCCGCCGCGTAAGTTTACGTGTTGGAGGAAATAATCGACGCTGGATGGTTTCCATTCCTCTCCCACGGCCAACCGGAACATTAGGCACCAACGCCCTTTGAAGGCCATATCGAAACATACGGTTGAAGTAGATTTTATCTCTTGGCAGAATGTCTTTAAGATCTACAAGAAATAAGAAAACTAAATGCAGATGTCTGATATAATTACAGAAAGAACAATATTTAAACACAATTTTTAAAAATTCAATAAGAAAACATAAAGCGTTTCTTTCAATATCTGTAAGAGGAAACTTCATATGATGCCCGTTTCCGTATTTCATATATTATTGCTATGCAGTTGATGTTAATGGATCGACTACAAAGAATTTTGTCCACCTAGCTAATGCACACTAACACCACGAGGGCTATCGCTGAATTTAATCAAATTAACAGACGAACACGCCTCTTGTTTCCAACATACTCGTATAGTCACCAGCCTTTTTAAATTCTACTCAACGCCAGGCGTGTTAATCTGTAAATCTGATTGCATTCAGCGCGAGTCCTCGCAGACTTAGTTCATTATGAACGGTACCTAGAGGTCACTTAAGATAAAGTATGCCAATATTTCCGATCAACAATTTTGGTCAAGATATTAAATGTCTCCATACACATGAACCACGATGATTGACTTTAAAAAATGGGTATTAAGAATGGTTTTGATAGCGGTGCCAAAACTTCATTTTATATTAACGTGCTTGGGGTGGCAGAAAAGGTTAGTGGGGAAGGTTTTTACATACAAAATTGTTACTTTCAAGTGGCATTTCCGGTTTAAAAAAAACCATGCAAAATACACAAAAATTGGTAGATTTCGCAATCCTGAATGATACTGACTGAGCAGATTTCGTGATGGTCATGTGGGTAAGCCGAACAGTTGGCCAGGTGACACCGCTGTTAGGGCCTGTCTGTGGGTGCCAGTCGAGTTTTTGAGTCGTGAGTGGACAGTGCGGTGACGGTACAGCCCCCCCATCCATGCAAAAACAAAACAAAGATAGAAAGAAGAAAAAAAATGAAAGAAAATCACGCACTTTACGGTATTAACAGTATTCTACAGTATTCTATTATTTTTCACCATATTCTAAGACCTCATTTGTTATCTACAGTGTAGCAAGAAAACAATGGAATAAACATTTATAAAAATACACTTACAAAGGTGTTATTATTTTACGGAATGGTAACTACACTCAAAACAAGTAAATATCAATACTGTACCAGGTTTGATAGATAATTGGCCTTTTCACTGTCTGATAAATTCGATAGATGTTGCAGTGCTCTCACTTGGTACCTGCAAATGTTAGCGCTTGGTTGTGACTCGAAAAGTGAGCGCGGAATTGATGGTAGTGCTTTTATAAAGAAAAACATCAATCAATTAGGTGACGACTGCTGTTGGTGTATTGTACAATATAAACAGTGCAGCATAATAAGTAGGTTAAATACTATACCAGGTAACAAGCAAGGACTAGATAAAAAAACTAATTTGAAATTGTAAGAGTGCAAAAACCACAAATAATAACAGATGACATAGTTCAAAATACAGTCATGATGACAATCTTAAGAGAATATTGTCAAAATGACTGTGACTCGTAACAGGTGCAAAAAGAGAGAGTTGAACTTACGTGTAAGCAGTATGTGAACTCCCAATGGCCTACCCAGGACAAACCATTACATTCCAGGCATATTTCAAATAGTTTTGACATAAAGTGGAACAGTCTATATAAATTTAAATGCTTAATAGTAAAAAGTGGCCAAATGTTGAAATCACGGGATAACTTCATGGGCGTGGCAAGGCCTTTATTCTGTATTCCAAATGGCTTTGACTCGTCGCGAGTCAGTGTAGATTTTTGTTCTATAGTGATTCAACATGACAAAATCTAAGATACTGTTTAATTTTATTTCAAATCTATCATATTAAATTGATTTTGTACCTTTTCATATGATTTGAAATCGTAATATTATTAATTTAGTTACATTTCACATTCATTATAGATAAATAATGTTTATGTTATAAAATTTATTTTTGTTGTGAATAAGACTTGTTATACAAAACTGAAAACTTTTGACATACACAAAGGAAAATATGGCGAGAATAAAATAGGTGTTAAACCTCTGCACGCATGTACTCAGTAGCAGCACCGTCTCGCTGCCTCAAGGTCTCTTTTATAGTACACTGTACGTAGTAAATCCCACTAGATTGTCATAGATTGCGGTAGTGTGTCTTAAATGTTTTAACCTTATTTTAATCACTTGGCATCTGATTTTATCCCGAAACCCTGTTCAGTCATTACACCTGATAATTCTGGAACTGTGGTTAATCAAATAATGTTTGCCAACTCAATCAAGTACAGAGGTATATTGTGTAGAGAACGGTGTTGTTACCTATCCAGGTTGCTTGTCACTGCGCTTGCGAGAGAGAGAGAGAGAGAGAGTCTTAATGTTTCCTGAGTCTCCTTATTTTTTCTTTCTTACCTCTTCCCTCCCATCGAAGTCTCCACACGAATTTAACACATCTGTTTTGTAACTAGGTCTAGTCCTTTTGAAAAAACCTAAGTCACACATCATTTAAGTTTAATTATTTATTAGAAAACCTTGAAAATAGAAATGCCTTGCTTTTACACAATGCACATTCCATGAAACCTAATATGTAATTACTTATAACAGTATAAAATATAGCAAATTACTTATTACAATCTAAGATCTAATAAACGGATTATTAGATCTTAGTTACAATCAAACTGTGCAAGAGAAAAAGCCGATAGACTTATAGTCGCCACCTGGCGACTACAAAAAAACTACATTCCGTGTGACTTCAAATTGGACAGATTATAAATGACCATAAGCCTACTTTGCAAATGACATCTTTATCCAATCTTTATCCACTTTATTTCAACTCGTTATGGAACTCTTAGATGATTTAAACCATTTCTTAGATGGAGAAAGTTGTCGTCTTTCTAGTCGGCGGATCACACTGTAAATATCCTTAAACGTTGGTAGAGACCACAAAACCTCAAGTACACGACAGGACAAGGGCTTACAGTCATATCTAAATTACACCTTGAGTGATTTCTTTTCAGCTCTTGAACAACACTCTGTATGTGTAGACTGTTAATACCTTCATTAAACAGTCTTTCTTAACAATATGACACGATTCCAGGCCCGTAGCCAGGCGGGGGTTTGGGGGGTTCGAAAGAACCACCCCTTATGTCAGGAAAAGGTCCATTTTGGGTAAAATTTGATCTACGTACCCATAAGTTTCATTGTAAAAGGTCCACTTTTTCAGAAAAAGACCCCCCCTTTTAAATTTGCTGGCTTCGGGCCTGGATTCATACCAAAACATTTGATCGATTTCTACCTCACTAGTACCCCTGCACGGCCCTGGGGAACGTTTTGCAAACCAACTTCAGTCGAAGATCAGTTTTAAATGAAACACCCAAACACTGAATATATCAGAAATATTACACTTAAATTATACTATTGAACCTGTTCGCCACAAAGCTATCACAAAGTAGTAACTAAAATAGACAGTTCCTTTATTTTAGTGGACTATTACTATTATAAACGTTTTCTATTTATTTGATTTGCATTGTAGGAACTAAATAGAGTGGTGGTTGGTTCGAAGTAGGTTGATGAGGACCCCAACTACACCGTTTTGTTTTCGAGCCCACTGTCCCTTATTATGCCATTTATAATAATGATAATTTGTGTAGGATGTTTTGTCAGAGCTATCACTATTGAGAATAAAGGCACACCATAAATGTCTTATCTGACGACAAAACATGTTTACTTTAAGAAAACAGGTTTTTAAAGATATATAGAGACCACAAAACCACGGGTTAAAGGCTTGCCTAAAGTACGTCTTGAATGTTGTTTTCAGCTCTTGGACAACATTTTGAATGCGTGGTCGGCTCATACCTTACTATTTTTTCTTAATAATGTGTAATACGAGATAGGGCTAGGGCTCTCCCTAGATAACGCGTCGTTAGACAGTGCCCCGAAAACCGTTAAGGTGAAGAATTATATTTCATTTGAATGTTACATATTAACTTATTTTACTTATTTTGGGGAGGGAAGTAAGATGTTTTCATTCTTCTGAAGGCGTGGAATAGGTGAGAAACGGCAAAGGGTGAAAAGCAGTTTCTCTCTGTAGGTTAGTAGAAGATGTCTTAAAATGTGTACGCATGCGCGCTTGTGAGAGAATGAAAAATCACAGATACCTTGAACTTTAAAGGTCTTTTCTGTAGGTTTTTCAAATGTAATTCCTATCCCGATCCAACCATAGCTGTTCTGGCTGTTGCCAAATCTCGTTGAAATCAAGGTAGGAGCTCTATTGAAAGGCAGTGCGTCTGTGTATGCTTTATTATATGTTTGTCCTATGACTAGAGTTTTCATTGTTCAATTTGTACTAATCTTAAATGTGTTTATCTTATCCATCTTCCTCTTTGTCTTTTATTTTGTTTTTCTTTTTTACTATATACTTTAATAAACTGTAATTCATGTTGCACTGTACCCGGGGCACATTTTATATCATAACATCTTATTCTATTCTCCATATTTGCAAACTTCTAGACTGATGAATTTTTCTTTCTTTTCATTTCTGGTAGTGTACAGTGGTCTGGGAAGTAATAACAGTACGAAATAATAACTCCCTTTCACAATGGTATATATATATTTATTGTCTATTTCCAACCATAACCTGCTTTTTATTAATATGATCAAAAATTCTGAGAATGAAAAATACAACAATTGCAAACTGAGTACATTGCTGAGCACATACGGTTGAATGTAGAAATTATGCTACAAACAATTATAAGCATATATGATACATTCTTTACGGATAATTGTACATTGTGGATTTTTTTCATTCTTTCTCTAGACCTATTAGTTGACTATATTTCTGAATCATAGTTTATAAACAGGTTTCGTAACTCAAACCCTGGTGTCTTACTTGGGTGGTCCACCTGGTCCATTTTCAAGTACACAATGACCAATGATTTTAGGGCAGTTCTGTTCCCGATTTCCCCAACGACCCAAAAAGTTAAGAAAGCTGAATTCCCCGGTAAACTGTCCTTTGGCGGCCATCTTGATAACCTTGAGGTTATCAGCAGTCTTCCATGCTGTTCCGGCGCTACAGAGATCTTTCAACTTGTCTCCGTTGAAAAGCTTCTTGTACACGTGGTCCCCTGTGTTTGGCCAAATACCGTGGGATCCCTTGGCTGCGTAGACTTGCGGGTGTGTGCAGTCAGTTGTGAAAATGGTGCGATCCCCTTTCCGGAATTCGTTACCAATCCACAGAAACTCTCCACCATATTGTTTAGTAATCTCAGAATCGTGGACTGACAAATATATGGAGTAGATTTTGGTATTGTTGAACTTTATCTTCACGTGTTCCCAGTCTCCCACGTGATTTCCAAAGGTCGAGTACCCTCCTGCACACCCTTTAATTCGAGGACAAGGACAGTGGCCCCACACTTTGACGCACGGGCATACATTATCAAGATATAACCCCCCACACGCCCGTTTTCCTCTGTTATATGGAAAGAAAAACCAATAGGTGATTTCAACAACGCTACCCTTGTCCTCGTATATAGCGTATGCTGGGGCGCTGGCAGGATCCTGACCCTTAAAGACGGCAGGTTCTCTGCACGAGGGACAAGATAAATGCGTCTTAGTTTCCAGGTAGCAGTTGCTGTTACAAGTGGGTAGTGTGCTCGGAGTGACGGAAGTCGGACTGCCGCCGCGTAAGTTTACGTGTTGGAGGAAATAGTCGACGCTGGATGGTTTCCATTCCTCTCCGAAGGCCAACCGGACCACCGGCGCCCACAATTTCGCGGCAGTAACGATATCGGCGTGACTCCTTCCAGTGAGGCCGGTCTTCCGTCTATTCTCACACTGTCTTATTTTTGTGCTGCGATACCATCCGTTGCTTGGTGACGAATGCAATATGACTATCACCAACGGAAGGCACCAAAGCCCTGTGACGACCATCTTTAAACACACGGTTGGAGTTGATTTTATCTCTTGGCAGAATGTTTTTAAGATCTGCATGAAATAAGAAAACTAAATGCAGATGGCTGATTTAATTAAGGAAAGTACAATATTTAAACAGAATTTAAAAAAAAAAAACAATAGGAAAACATAAAGCATTTCTTTTGATATCCGTAAGAAGGAAACTTCATATGACGCCCTGCTGAATGGGCTAGAACCACCAGTTTACACAAGTTATGAAAAGAAACGCCCGTTTCCATATTTCATATATTATTGTTATGCAATTGATATTAATGGATATTAATGGATATGGATATTAATGGGTATTAAGAAAGGTTTTGATAGCGGTGCCAAAACATTTAATAACTGTTAACGTGCTTGGGGTGGCAGAAAAGGTTAATGGGGAAGGTTTTTACATAAAAAAATTAGTAACTGCAAGGTGCATTTCAGTTAAAATTTCAAGAAAAAAAAAAAAAAAAAACAGCCATGCAAAAGACACAATAATTGGTAGATTTCGCAATCCTGAATGATACTGACTGAGCAGATTTCGTGATGGTCATGTGGGTAAGCCGAACAGTTGGCCAGGTGACACCGCTATTAAGGCCTGTCTGTGGGTGCCAGTCGAGTTTTTGATTCGTGAGTGGACAGTGCGGTGACGGTACAGCCCCTCCCCCCATCCATGCAAAAACAAAACAAAGAAAGAAAAAAAAAATGAAAGAAAATCACGCACTTTACGGTATTAACAGTATTCTACAGTATTTTATTATTTTTCACCATATTCTAAGACATCATTTGTTATCTACAGTGGAGCAAGAAAACAATGGAATAAACATTTTTAAAAAATGCACTTACAAAGGAGTTATTATTTTACGGAATAGCAACTACACTGAAAACAAGTAAATATTAATACTTACATCTGCGCTGTACCAGGTTTGATAGATAATTGGCCTTTTCACTGTCCGATAAATTCGATAGATGTTGCAGTGCTCTCACTTGGTGCCTGCAAATGTTAGCGCTTGGTTGTGACTCGAAAAGTGAGCGCGGAATTGATGGTAGTGCTTTTATAAAAAAAAATCAACCAATTATGTGACGACTGCTGTTGGTGTATTGCACAATATAAAGAGTGCAGCATAATAAGTAGGTTTAACACTTTACCGGGCAACAAGCAGGAACTAGATAAAAAACTAATTTAAAATTGTAAGAGTTCAAAAACACAAATAATCACAGATGACAGAGTTCAAAATACAGTCATGATGACAATCTTAAGAGAATATTGTCAAATGTCTGTGACTCGTAATAGGTGCAAAAAGCAGTATGTGTCTGCCCTGTTTTCACCTTATTTTAATCACTTGGCATCTGATTTTATCCCGAAGCTCTGTTCAGTCATTACACCTGATAATTCTGGAACTGTGTTTAATCAAATAATGTTTGGCAACCGTACAGAGGTCTTGTGTAGAGATCGGTGTTGTTCCCTACCCAGGTTGCTTGTCACTGCGCGTGCGAGAGAGAGATAGAGAGAGAGAGAGAGAGAGAGTCTAAAAGTTTTCTGAGTCTCCTTATTTTTGCTTTCTTACCTCTTCCCTCCCATCGAAGTCTCAACACGAATTCAACACATCTCTTTTATAACTATAGGCCTGGTCCATTGGACAGATTATACATGAACATAANGTCACTGAGCGTGCGAGAGAGAGATAGAGATAGAGAGAGAGAGAGAGAGAGTCTAAAAGTTTTCTGAGTCTCCTTATTTTTGCTTTCTTACCTCTTCCCTCCCATCGAAGTCTCAACACGAATTCAACACATCTCTTTTATAACTATAGGCCTGGTCCATTGGACAGATTATACATGAACATAAGCCTACTTTGCAAATGACATCTTTATCCAATCTTTATCCACTTTATTTCAACTCGTTATGGAACTCTTAGATGATTTAAACCATTTCTTAGATGGAGAGAGTTGTCGACTTTTTAGTCGGCAGATCACACTGTAAATATCCTTAAACGTTGGTAGAGACCACAAAACCTCAAGTACACGACAGGACAAGGGCTTACAGTCATATTTATATTACACCTTGAGTGTTTTTTTTTAACTCTTGAACAACACTCTGTATGTGTAGACTGTTTGTGCCTTCATTCGACTGTCTTTCTTAACAATATGACACGATTCATACCAAAACATATGACTGATTTCTACCTCACTAGTACCCCTGCACGGCCCTGGGGAAAGTTTTGCAAAACAATTGTAGTCGGAGGTCAGTTTTAACTAAAAGCCCCAAACACAGAATATATCAGAAGAATTACACTTAAATTATACTATTGAACCTGTTCACCATCAAGCAATCAAGCTATCGCAAAGTAGTAGCTAAAATGGACAGTTCCTTTATTTTAGTGGAATGATACTGATAGCCGAAGTCTAAGCACATTAAATCGTTTTCTCCTGGCGACAAGACCAATTACAGTTCTTTAGTTCTTTTGCAAAGCCGATCTCTGCCCCCCCCCCCCCCCCCCCCTTCACTTCACAATCTCGGTCCACGTCTACAACTACCACTGACTGACTATTATTTAACTACTTACTAGGCCTGGCTCATTGGACAGATTATAAATGACCATGCACCCACTTTGCAAATGACGTCTTGCACCCAAAATTAAAAGAAGTGATTTCACTTTAACACCCGAATGTAATATAGAGGTGCAAATGAGGTGCACTAACTTACTCTTTAAAATGATTAGGTCACAAATTACACGCTATGTTTGAGTATTTAAGGGTCCCACATGAAGAAGTTTGTCTCAAAGTTTCACTCTCCTGGAACCATGAATGTCCCTTATTATGTCATTTATAATACACTGTATGCGGTTAAATTCTTTCTAAATAATTATATGCCTGGTAGTTTGATGTCAGAGCTGTCACCTTGGAGAATAAGGGGCCAATATCAGCGTCTCATTTGCCAACAAAGCATGTTTACTCTATTTTAAGAATGCAAATGCAAAATGATTTGTAGAGACCACAAAACCACCAATACACGACTTGGCAAGTCAGATCTATAAAGCACACTGCATATTGCATATAATACACTTTGCAAGTGATTTTTCAGCTCTT
This sequence comes from Lingula anatina, assembly GCF_001039355.2. The sequence continues at coordinate 170,220 of NW_019775837.1, forward strand.
GGACAACACTTTGAATGTGTGGTCGGCTGATACCCTACTTAAATATTATTTTGTAACAATATATGTTTGTTTGTTTATTAAAGTGACCTGTGCTATAATGCAAGTAATACAGATACATTTTTTTTCTTTTTGCACCCAGCCCCAGTGGGCTTATAAGTCACTATTTAATTTATATTATTTTAATATATTAATGATCAAGAAAAAAATAGAAACAATAAATAATGTATAAATAAACTTAATAAAATATATAACATTAATTACATACAAGTGTAAATATAACACAATATAGGGCTAGGACCCACCCTAGAGAATTTGACACTACACTTTGGTGAAAACAGTTAGGGTGAAAACTGCTATTCTGTTTGGTTGTTGCATATTATTTTATTTAAGTTTTTTTGGAGAGAAGAGTAGAATATTTTCAATTTTTGGGACATGAACTAGAAAGAGTGAGATGCGGGAAGCTAATTAATATTTTTTTCTATGGATGAGTATATGATTTCTCAAATGTGTATGTATACATGTGTGAGCTTGCGCTCGTATTAGAGAATGGGAAGTCACAGACACCTTTAACATTAGAGGATTTTTTCTGTATGTTCAAACGAAATTCATACATTGCTCCCGTTCTGACCAAAGCTACATGACCAAAGCTACATCCCGACTGTTGCCTATGACGTTGAAATCACAGTAGGAGCTCTATTGGAAGGCAGTTTGTGTGTATGCTTGTTGATTACATATTTGTCCTATGGCAGGCATGAGCAGTTTTCAAAGTTCGATTTGTATTACTTTTTTTGCGTTTGTCATATCCATTTTCGTCTTTCTTTTCTTCATTTTCTATTTACTAAATGGTGTTATTCGTGTTGTACTGTAGCCAGGGGCACATGTATATACATGTATTAGGCTGATTAAACTTTTAATTCTGGTATGTATACCCTGATCAAATAAGTAAAAGTAAACGATAACTCCCTTTCATGGTGGTATATATATCTATTGTTTATTTTCAAACATAACGTGCTTTTCATGAATATGAGCAAAAATGTTCAGAACTAAAATAAACAACAACAATTGCGCACTGAGTACATTACAGGGCACACTGACTGTAGAACTTGTACTACAAACAATTTCAAGCATATGATACCGCCAGATAATATACGGTTAATTGTATATGGTGGGACTTTTTTTCAATTTTTTCGAGACATTTTACTCGTCTTTACTTCAAAGCATAGTTCAGAATCAGGTTTTGTAACTCAAACCCTGACATCTTACTTAGGTGGTCCACCTGGCCCATTTTCAAGTACACACTGACCAATTAGTTTAGGGCAGTTACGTTCCCGATTTCCCCAACGTCCCTTGAAGTTAAGGAAACTAAACTCCCCTGTAAACTGTCCTTTGGCGGCCATCTTGACAACTTTGAGGTTATCTGCAGTCTTCCATGCTGTTCCCGCGCTACAGAGATCTTTCAACTTGTCTCCGTTGAAAAGCTTCTTGTACACGTGGTCCCCTGTGTTTGGCCAGATACCATGGGATCCCTTGGATGCGTAGACCTGAGGGTGTGTGCAATCAGTGGTATAAACGGTGCGATCCCCTTTCTTGAATTGGCTACCACTCCACAAAAACTCTCCACCATATTTGTTAGTGATCTCAGAATCGTGGATCGACAAATATATGGAGTAAATTTTGTTATTATTGAACTTGATCTTTACGTGTTCCCAGTCTCCAACGTGATTACCAAAGGTTGAATACCCTCCTGCGCAGCCGTTAATTCGAGGACATAGGCAATGGCCCCACGCCTTGACGCACGGGCATACGTTATCAAAATATAATCCCACACACGCCCGTTTTCCTCTGTTGTATGGAAAGAAAAACCAATAAGTGATTTCAACAACGCTACCCTTGTCTTCGTATATAGCATATGCTGGGGCGCTGGCAGGATCCTGACCTTTAAAGACGGCAGGTTCTCGGCACGAGGGACAAGATAACGGCGTCTTAGTTTCAAGGTAACAGTTGCTGTTACAGGTGGGCAGTGTGCTCGGAGTGACGAAAGTCGGACTGCCACCGCGTAAGTTGACGTGTTGGAGGAAATAATCGACGCTGGATGGTTTCCATTCCTCTCCCACGGCCAACCGGACAACCGGCGCCCACAATTTCGCGGCGGCGACGATATCTGCGTGACTCCTTCCAGTGAGGCCAACCTTCCGTTTATTCTGACACTCTCGTATCTTTTTGAATATGTTGTTAAGCCATCCGCTGCTTGGTGACGAATGGAATGTGACAATCATCAACAGAAGGCACCAACGTACTGGGACGACCATCCTGAAACACGGTTGGAGAAGATTTTATCTTTTGGTAGATTTTTTCAAGATCTGCAAGAAGTAGGAAAACCAAATGCAGATAACTATTATAGGTATCGAAATCAGTCTTTAAACACAAAAGACAAGATGAAAAGGAAACCATTAATCATTTTATTTTAATCTGTAAGAATGAGACTGCATATGGTACACTGTGCCACGTTGTTGGTAGAATTACCAGTTGATACTAGTAAATAAAATAAAACGGCCGTCTCTATTGTTCATATATTAATACTATGAAGTTGATACTAAAGATCATTTACAATAAAATTATGTCACTGTTTCCTATCAAATTTTTCGTCAAGATATTGTCTCCCTACATGTACCATGGTTATTCATTACATCAAAAGAACACGGGTATTAAGAGAGGCTATAATAGCGGTCCCAAACCTCATTTTATAATTGTAAAAATGCTGTAAAAGGGGTGGTAGAAATAAACAAATGTGAAAAATTCTTTTTTAGCTTTAACATTTCTGGTTATTGCGCGGTGCATTTCAGGTAAAATCAAATAATAAAGACGTATATAACAGAACAACCATGTAAAAGACAATAATTTGTGGATTATACAATCCTGAATGATACCGCCTGAGCAGATTTCGTGATAGTCATGTGAGAAAGCTGACCGCGTGACACCGCTGTTAGGGCGTGTCCGTGGGTGTCAGAGGAGTTTTTAAGTCGTGAGTGGACATAGCTGTGGCGGAACAGTCAACTCCTCTACACACACACACACACACACACAAAAAGAAAAAACTTTCTCTACAGTATTCACAGTATAATACAGTATTTTATCGTATTTCTCGATATCCACGACATCCTTTCTGTTATCGAGTATACGAAGGGGTAAATAAATTTAAAAATTACACTTAGAAGGGCCTTTTTTAATTCTTCCGAGACACTTCTACATTGATACCAAGTAAATATCAACTATACTCACATATGTGCTGTACCAGTTCGGATAGATAATTGGTTTTGAAGCCGTCAGTGGAATTCGGTAGATGCTGCAGCAGTATTTCACTTGATGCCCGCAAACGTTGCCGCTTGCCTGGTGTGACTCTAAAAGTGGGTGCGGAGTTGACGGCACTGTTTTTAAAGGGGAAGATGTCATTCTATTGGCTAGCGACTGCTGAGTGAGATGTACTAGTATGTAAGCAGTGCAGCATGAAAAGGGTGTTAACTGCTTAGTTCATAAGGTTTGGCCGGAAAATACGTTTAGAAATGGACATGTTATTCCATTTTTGGGAGTGTAAAATATTTGAAGTGTTGTTAATCCCAAACGACCCAAAGTAATTACTTTTGGGTTCGTTAGCTTCATATTTCTTGTATTTTTACCATGGTTTGAACACTAAGAATGGAACTTTTTTCCTACCACTGCGGTGGATTGACCTACCAATCGAAGCAGTCAAATTGACGCATCACCTCTCGTGATCTTGGTCGTCACTATAATGAACAATGTAAGGAAAGTTAGGATACTGCTAGTGACTACTGATCAGTAAACGACACAGTTCATTCAAAAAGATCAAGGTCAGATTAGCCTAATTACTGACAATTGAGACCCTCCTATTGGTTAAAGAGCATGAATTCTTTTGCAAGAACATGGTTATGTTTTTTTACCAACAACTAGCTAAAAGTGACAGATTAAGTGTACACTGTAGTGAGTTAAACAGAATCCTGGGGTGGATCCAGACATATTTTCTGACAGGCTTCCGAATTATCTTAATTGATCCATCCTCCACTTTTGACCGTTTTCCGACAGAAAAAATTAGATGACCGTCAATGTAAACTTGAAAATCTGACCGTCTTCCGGAAGACCCAGAAGGCGGCCTAAATCCGCCCCTGAAATGTATAAACATTATTATACTCACAATTATGGAAATGGTTTGAAAAGATATCAAGGGACTAGCTCTACTGGGCAACGAACAGGCAGTATATAAAAAATTGTGAAATTGTTGAATACGTGAGTATCAACAGATGTCAGTGTACCAGGACCCTGGTAAGTATGCACTTGCCAGGGTAGTAACGAAAGTACATATAGTTATAACCTTTATTCATAGGGAGGACACGGTATATATTTTCAAACATACTATGATATTCATGTACCAGTGCTTGACATATAAATGTTGAGAATGGAACGAACAGAAGCATAAAATCAGGCTAAATACCATACCGGGAAACAAGCATCAGGAACTACATTAAAAAAATTAATGTAAAATTGTGAGAGTTCAAAAGCACGAATAATAACACCCACGATGACAATGTTAAGAGAATATTGTCAACCCGGCTCGAAGTAAGTGTAAAAATGAGAAAGAGAAAATGGTACGTAATAAGTACACAAACGCGTTGTATGTGAACTGCCAGGACAAAGTATCGCATGCTAGGAATAATTTAAATAAACCTGACATATAGTAAAATAATAAAAAAGTGCACATCACGGGGATAACTTCCTCAATGGGCCAAGGACTTTCTTATTGTGTCCAAATGACTTAATTATTTGCGGGTCAGTATAGAAATCATAATGTTATTAATTTAGTTACGTTCACATCCATTTTAGATAAATAATGCTTATGTTATAATAATTTATTTATTTATGTTATGACTAAGACTGATTATATAAAGCTTACTATTTTTAACATAATTGCACGAAGAAAAATATGACAAGAATAGGAAATCAGGTCTCAAACCTCTTCACACGTGCAGCAGCACCGTCTCTCCGTCTCAAGGTCCGTTCTTAGTACTTAGTGAATTCAAATGATTACAGTAGATTACCGTAGTGTGTCTTTAATATTTTACGTAACTTTATTCACTCGATATCTGATTATATCCCGAAACTCTGTTAATCGTTACGCCTGAAAATTCTGGAACTGGGTTTAATAAAAAACATTTAGCGGCTTAATCAAGCACAGAGGTATTGTGAAAAGATCTGTGTCATTCCCTAACCAGGTTGCTTGTTACTTTATTTTTCATTTTTACCTTTTCCCTCCGATCGAAGTCACCCCACGAATTCAACCCATTTCTTTTGTAACTAGCCCTGAATAATTGGCCAGGTCATGAATGACCATAAGCCAACTTTGCAAATGACGTATTTATCCATTTTATTTCAACTGGCTATCCGTTATGGAAATCGTATATCATTTAAACCGTTTCTAAGTCGTAGAAAGTTGTCTTTCAGCAAGAGCGCCGTTTTTTTTTTTTTTTTTTTTTTTTTTTTTTTTTT